>CM040246.1:210024187-210432193 GCA_022545495.1 Chrysanthemum lavandulifolium
TTTTGCACCAACAACAAAATCATCGCTTCCACTCCTGTAGACCCTTTCTACCATTTCTTTCATATGAGGAAAGTTTCATCAATCATATTAACAGTTTTATCATTACATATAAAACAGTTTTAACATTCATTTTGTTTAAAATAATATGGATTGAGAACACAAAAGAAACATATAAATAATACATGACTTTGCATTACAGAATGTGCTAGAATGAGAATTACTACTATACAGTACTATTATTTCATACCTATGAATCACTCAAGCCATCATCCAAGAAATTGAGATCATCTTCTTCATCTTCATCTTGATGTTGATTGACACCCACGGCATCAAGATTAATGTTGTTAGGACAATGAACATCTAATGGTTGTACTTGCATGCCTGTCAGCTGTAATGAACCCTTTTTACTCGCTCCATGTCCTTCGTATTCCAGTAACCCATTCTGATACGCATCATCATCGCCTTGTTCCATTTCGCTAAGCTCCTGCAAAAGATAAATTGATGTTTGACGAAGCAAAACAATGAAAGAGACAAACATTATAGGGACAGTAAATAGGTCAGACTATCCAAAAAATACATATCTTTCCGAATGAGGAATTAAGGGTCGAGATAAAAATTACATACCTCGTCTTCATGATATTCTTTTTTTTCTGGCTTTACAATCCAGTCAAACAATACATTTTCTTGGAGAACAGTGTCAAAGGAAGCTGAAGTATTTGGAATCTCCCTTATTTGACGTTCCCTGAGTCGTAAGTTGTAATGAACATAAACAAAGTTGTTTAATCTTTTCTGTGCCAGATGGTTGTGCCTGCGGTTGTGGATCTCATCATATACGCTCCAACTATGCTCACAACCAAAGGACGAGCATGTTTGGCTCAATATGCGTATGGCGATCTGTTGTAGCTCTAAGCAGTGTATGCCATGTTGTTGCCACCATGCAGCTAATTAAACATAATCAATGCTATTACTCATTAACTAATTAGAAATAATGCATCATGTAAGCATCTTTAACAAGCATACCAGTACCATTACCTGGATTTACTTCTGTCCGTGTGTTAATAGCCAATTCAGTTCCAAAATCAGCTTTTGCAGAGCCAAAATCTGAAATCTGCAGCAGTAACAAATCTTTTAGAAAATTGCAACCTGGCCATCTGTATAAAATGGAAGTCGTTCAAATTTACCTGCTTTGATGCTGAAACCCTTCTTGCATTGTTTGGCTCAAACCTAACAATGCATGAATTTAGTCCACGCACAACTTCAGGATACTAAATAAACCATCGAAATTTAAAAAAGAAAAAGACATAAGAACTTTGGTTATAAGCGGGACACAAAAGGTTTTTTTTTTTAAGTGGAGATCTCTTACTAGAACGAAATCAGGCCGATATCTGTAAGATGGATTTAGAAAGTATGCAGCAAGATACATCGGATGATTGAGAGAAGAATTCCAGTTATTGTCTATTATGCTCCATATGTTACCATATTTGCGTGTGTCGTCACTATGATTGCATTTTATCTCAAGTTTTGCTTTGTATATGTCATTGTATATATATGCCATTGACAGGTTTTCATCGTCACCGTTGATTTTTTGAAGCACTTGCAGAATAGGGCCCACTGATCTCCTAATGTACTGCACCTTCTTCCAAAAAGTTGCATTCAATACAATCTTTTCAACCTCTTCACCCTCCTCGGATTTAGATACTCGAGATGACAACCACTTAGTGGACTGAAACAAGTGTTTGAGAGCAATCCTATGTTCCATCAAGCTTTCCAATGTAAGAAAACACGAAGCATGGACGGTGAAAGACGGCCTTACAAGTTCTTGTCCCCCTGTATATTCTCTTTTCATTAGATTCAACAACCATATCTGGTTGTACACAAGCTTTGTAATCTTCTGCGCTTTCTCAATACACTCCGCCACCCATTTTAATTTGGAAAAATCTTGCAGCATTTGTTCAATACAAGACGCAGCACATGGAGTCCAAAACAAATTTTGTCGTTTTTCCTCCAGCATCTTGCCAGCGGCTTGATAACTGGGAGTGTTTTCAGTGACAACCTATAAGAAATAAAAATAATCAACTAACAACACACACACTCTCCAGCTAACATTAATAGATATTAATAAAGCTACCTGCACAACGTTTTCCTCGCCCATCTCATCCACAAGCTTATCAAGAATATTAAATAAAGTTGGTGCATCTTCAACAAAATCAGTGGCATCAACTGAAGAAATAAAATGCAAACCCCGAGGACAAGAAACCAAAAAGTTGATTATCGTCTTGTTGTGTGCATCTTTCCAAGTATCCGCCAATATAGAACAGCCGGTGACTGCCCAAGAGGCTTTATATTCAGCTAGGTGTGTATTAATGGTTAGCATTTCATCATGAAGAAAACGACCGGATAGCATACGGCTGCTGGGAGCTGGTAAGTCTTGTCCGTATTGACCGACCATCTCCAGCATCTTATGAAAGTATGGTGAGTCTGCTGCATGTGTGGGGATTCCAGCATGATAAAAGAACTTGGATATTGCAGACATGACTTCCTTTCGTGATTTTGATGATTTTTTTGACATGGGTTCGGGTGATGATATCATCAGTCTTGTTGAATCAGTGGCAAATCTTTTTCTTTTATTCCCAGAGGTGATCAGTAGATGGTCATTGTCATCGTCATCGTCATCACCAAACTCTTGCTCATTTTCAGAGTGCATCATGTATGACGACGACGTTTGCTGATGATGACTAGTTTCAGGTCGTCTATGCCTCCTTCCAGTACGATGCCATTTCATATTTTCTTTGATTTTAAGATAAACATCCTCAGGAGCACTTTTACAAGGTGCGACTTCACCAGGTATTCTAGCAAGGTGTTGCTTAAAACGATTTATACCACCGCTAACTATTTTATCACAGTAATTGCATTTAACCTTTTTTTTCCTTTCATCACGAGGAATTCCGTGTTCCCAGCCAGGGTCAACATATCCTAACGAACGAAGAGGAGGCGCTGGAGGAGCTGCCGCAGTGATATTGATAACCAAACCCTTTTCCCTTCCGACGAGCACTTGCTGTTGCTCTTCTTCTTCTTCTACTTCTTCTTCATCGTCTTCTTCTCCGTCTTGGAAATAATCATTTTGAGAGAAATTGAGATAAGTATCATGTTGTTTAGGTCTCTTCTTGGAAAGACGGCAACCTTGGAGGTTTTGTTTCATTTGAAGGCAGACGTCGTGCGGAGCCTTGTCGCAGTAAGTGACTTCTCCGGAAAGACGAGCCAAATGCTGCTTCAAGCGATAAATGCCACCGCTAACGACTTTACCGCAGTAATTGCATCTGACTTTCTTCTTTTTATCATCTTGGGGAGTGGCATGCTCCCATCCAGGATCCACATATCCATTACCAACACGTGACGTCATCATCATATATAGGGTTATTCTATTCTATTCTATCCATCATTGCTTACCTAAACAATTAAAAATGTATCTAGCTAACTAAGTAAGAAGAATAAAATGAAAGTTAACCTAAAGTAAAGTAGAAAAGAAACCCTAATTGAAAAAAGTAAGTACCTGCTGGCTGGTTGAAGGAAGAAGGGGATCCGTGATTTGACCCGATGAAGAAGGTGTTCAAGTTCAACCAAAGGGGGACAAACAGTTTAAGTTAGTTAGTTTGGAACTAACCCCAAATTTACCCTTTTACCCATAACAATAAGGTAACTTTGGGCCCTTCTTTATTCATAATTTCCATCATAACCACAAATTGCATGACTACTTTTATATATTGAAAGTTTATTTTGAGGGAAAAGAAATGGGAGAATCATTTATAGCCATTAGATATTTGATCAACGGATACACTGATTTGTAGCATAAATATAATAATGATGAAGATTTTTAATAATTTTATAAGGGTTGAGGGGTATAAATGAAATTTCAGCTTATTAAATTCAAAAATCGTCCCACTGAATAGGAAATTATTAATGACATTTAGGTAAACTAAAAAAAAGCATGTACATATCTTCCTCGCCTTCAATCTGACGCCTCCCCCTCTCAGCTACTAATAACCGCCGCTTTAACCATCATAAAATTTGGCTTTAATCATAATAAGATATCTACATCCGTGATATACCACCATCATTCATACCCTCTCTCCATCCCTATTGAATACCACCATCATTTATACCCTTTCTCCATCCTTACTTGTGTCATCATCATCGCTTGAGATGCCAAGTAGCGACAAGATCTTTTGTTGCTAGTGATATTGGTTTATCATCATGAGCTAAGGTTAGAAATTCGCTTTATTCGAGGATGTGGATCACAATTTTGGCTCGATTTTGTAATGTACTAATTTTTATTCGCTAATGTAGATAATTTTATCTTTTCGAATCGTATGTATATCTTCTGTAGATTTTATTATCTTATTTGGTGATGTAATAAATCTTAATATGTGCTTACATTTTTTTCCACTTGTGTTATTTCCCCATGTAGGATTGGCAATTGATGTTTTAAACCTTGCAATAGTAATAACAAATGTACTTTACTGGTCAAGTATAGATACTAAACTAAGAATAGTGTAGAACCGTATAGGGAGTGAATACGATCTTTTCGACTTAATTAAAGTTTAGAAACTTTAAGTCTTAAAACTCGTGTAAGTGTGTGTGTGTGTGAGCAAACCAATCAAAACACACATTATCTAGAGAGATACTAGAGAGAGAAAGACACCAAGATTTATCTTGGTTCGGGATGGAGGGTTTAGACCATCCGTACATTCAGTTGCGAATCCACGACACCGATAATATTCACTAGTATAATCCTTATGATAGATTACAAACCATTGCAGCTTCACTCCACCAATATGCACAAAGATCGGCGCTCACAAAGAAGAGCTACTCCCAACGGTATTCCGCACCTGGAACCACCCACAAGAATCTCACGATCTGAATTTCTACCTAGACCACAAAGACTTCCCCCAAGTAAGTATCAAACCCCAACTAGACCATCACCCGATCTATGCTTGACCACCAAGGTACAAGGCTTTATACACCTTTGCTTATCCACACCCGGACAAGACTTCACAAATGATTACAAGAGTTGATTTGTTTGAACCAACCTAACCTATCATAGAGAGTTGATTCTAGTAGAAAGGGTATAGAAGAAGACCTCAACACAACATACAATAGTGGATTAAGTTCTGTGTGTCACTCATGAAGAATTATTCTTTCAATAAATGAGATTAGAAGATGTTAGAACATAAGAAGATTAGTAGACTTAGACGGATTAAAGAGAAGAAAGTAGAGGAAAGAATGAATGGCAAAAGTGAGGAAAAACAAGACAATAGGTGTAACAATTCAAAATTTATAAGGTCATTATTTAATTAATTTCCTTACTTAATCTTTATCATAAGTAAACTTGCTTTTGCAAGTAACGGGATAGGTTATTTCGCGTACGTGATAACACATACATTAACTTAAACCGACTATAGGCTATACTTATTTCGCGGACGTTCGACACCTTTCACTAATGTCTTCGTCTTGACCCTTTAGACATCTTTCACTTATGTCTTTGACACTACATGATGAGTGTTTAAATACTCATCATTTTGGTTAAACTGAACCCAAAACACTTAAAATGCTCAAATGCATCAAATATCAAAATATCTCAAAATTGCATTTTATGTGTTTCGGATGCAAAATGTTTAAAATCGATGAAAATGAGCTAAGTTTGCATAATTGGCGTTCGATCCCTCAAGTTTCAAAAGTTGTCAGAAATAGTCCCTGAGCACTTATTTCAAAAGAAAAGTCACCAAAGGTCCTTTTAAAATCATAAGTTGTCAAAATTAGTCCTTTGGTGAAAAATGTCAAAAGTTTTGAGAAATTACAAGTTTGGTCCTTCAAGTTTCAAAATTGTCAAAAATAGTCCTTGGAAATTTGAAAATGTCCATCTTGGTCCTTGTACTATTGAAACTTGTCACTTTTGGTCCCTTGGAACAACTTTGCAAGATTGGCAGCCTTGGTCCTTGATCTTTCATAAATTGCAAAACAAGTCCTTGTTATTATTCTCCTAGACCATGGACCTTGGACCTTGTCAAAACCCTTTGGACCCCTGCCATATTAACCTTGTGACCCCCCTGCCACTTTCGACCCCTTCCTTTAATATACCCACCAAACCCGCTTGACTCACCCTTTCCCTCCAAGTCACGGGTTCCTCTCCTCCATCATCACACCTGCAACTCCCGCCCACTCTTCATCATCACCACCCTACTCCTACCCTCCAAACACCCCAAGCCAAGAAGCATTAAATGCTTTCTTCAACCTAACACTCAACCTCCCCAGCTGGCTAAAACCAATTTCCCGCCAAAATTGATCCAATGGCTAAAATCCATCCAAGACATCCAATGGTCCCAATGACAAGTGGGATTTGCTCAGAGGAGAGAGGAAAGTCATTTTGGTGTATAAAAGAAGCAGGAGAAGGAGAGAAGAAGGGGTAGTTAGTTTTCATTGTAATATGTATGTCGTTTTTAAATTTCTATGTCTTAAATAAGTTGTAAGTTGTAATTTCAAGTGTTATTTTAGTTAATTCAAAGTATTGAAATCATTTTCAAGTATTACTTCAAGTTTGAAGCAATGTTCATGTTTGGTCAACAAAAGTCCAACGTGAAGAAATATAGTCAAGTAGTGTTAAGATTAACTTGAGTTGTTCAAATTGCTTTATGTCGTTATAAGCTCTTCAATAGCTTATTAATTGCTTAAATAGGCCTTTACCGATTTTACTCAAAGTTCTCAATTGGTCAACAAAAGTCCACCGCAAGTACAAAGGAAACTAATGAATCATTGGACTCGTGGTGAAAATGGGGAGAGATCGGTTTATTTGGGGTTGGTATCAATCTAGGATAGTGATCTTTGATATTGGTAGCATGCCCAGCAAGGGTGACATCTTGTAAGTCAACTTCGTTGAGATTTATTAATCGCTGACATATTATTAAGTAACTTTACCTTTTTATGTTTAATATAGTGTAGAAATTTGTTACTGAGCTTGTTAAAATCGGTAGTTATCTTTGTTTCATCACATACAGCTTCGCTTCAATATCGCTTGGATTTGCATTATTGTACCTAATCGATTTCAGTGTTGTAAGCATCAGAACTTGTTCCTTTAGTTGTACTTAAGTCATTTGGTATCTAAATTGATGATAGTGTAAGCTTGGATTTGTGTTTAAACAGTTTAGCATCAAAACAAGTTCTGTCAAGAGTGTTTGGCATTAAAGCCTGATCTGTGCTAGAAGTTGAATCAGTTGAAAGCTAATGCTGCATTAGTCTCAAATAGGTTCATTAAGTCATTCTCTGTCAGTACTTGGCATCCTAAGCTTTAAAAGTCAAAATCCATCTTAATCTGTTCTCATTTCATATCTGTTAGAACAATTGGAAATCAAAAACTTGTTTTGTATTTAGAAATCATAGATATAGCTTGCAGTAGGATTCTTTCATCATAATACATCACATTCAATCCACAAATTGAGTTCAAATCTCACAAAAGTCAAATTTACAAAACTGCTTCAATAGTCAAAAGATGAAAAAGTCATTTTGAGCCCAACTGAGTTGATTTTTAATTGCTTCATTTCTGGGTCAAATCAAGTGAAACTTGGGGTTTAAAAAGTTCAGTTGGTCTATTTTCTTAATGTCATTTTTATAGATTTTTAGTAATTTTTATAAGCTTCAAAATAGCTTGTTAAAATGGGAGTCCTCGTACACACCTCGGTATACCGAAGTGTGCAGTGAGTTGTAGCTTGCAACAAGCTCATAAGAGCTTGTCCAAGGATCATCTTTGGTTTAGAAATAGCTAGCTGTATTCTTGAGGTTCCCACTTCTGTTTTTTTTTAATTTTAGCTTATTGAGTAGCTTATTTGCAATCTCCAAAGTAGCCCCAAAAACTGATTTTGGCACTTGAGTTCTAATCACCAAATCTGTTGAGCTTGCTATTCAGAGGTTAAAGCTAGTTGATACTTGTTGCATTTGGGTATTTATAGCATATTATAGCTTCTGTTTCAGTTGGGTAGCTTGTTGTGTTCTTTGGCTTATTTCAAGTGCTTATTCCTAAGCACTTTGCATTGCGCTCCATATTCTTGCACACAAGCCAATTGTTTTATATTTTTCTTAGATTCATAATATTATTTTAGACTTTTCTTGAATTTTCATATTTTCTAGGTCGCTTGCTATTTTTCTTCATTTAAAACAGCTTTTTAAGCAATTTTAATTAGCTTTTAATACAATTAATTGTAAAAGTTTCAAAAAATAAGTTTTCAATTTTCCTAGGTTAAGATAAATATAAAAAGTCAAAAAATATTTTTCCAGATTTTCATAGTTTATTTTGTAATTTTAGCAATTTAATTAGTTTTAAGTAGTTTTAATTCATAGAAAATACAAAATAATCGTAAAATATAAAAATAGTTTTGAAAATTCTATTTAGTTATTTTAGATTTTTCCAAGTCATAATTTTATTTTTCTAGATTTATTTCATATTTTCTTGTATTTTAGGCTATTATTAAATAGTTAAAATTAGTTTTTAATTAATAATAATTAATTAAATAGTTATAAAAATAATTTTCTTTTTCTAAAAATTTCTTTTATCATTAGGTTTGTAAAATGTCATTTTAATATTTTTAGGATTAATATTGTTCGGCCACATTTTCTTTCACGTCACGTAGTTTTTTTTTTTAATTTTAATTTGTAAAAGAAAATCAAAACATCGTTTTGCAAATAGTGATAGCATTCATTTAATATATTTTATCTTTTAATTTTCTTTAATTTGCATTTAAGCTCTCGTAGTTTATATACTTTTCTTTAGTATAATCAATCACATCCTTTTCCCATTCAAATTCTCTCGATCACTACATCGTCGACTATTCTCGCACAAATTCGTTGGGACATAACGACCCGGGAAACACTATACTCTCCCGATCTTCATTGCATTGGTGTCCGAACTGCTTTTAAGTTTTACGGTTAGCCATTCACAAGTGGCTACATGTGAGATAACTTGATCGTCGGGGACCAATCAAATTTTGCGCCACGCCGGAGTCAAGCTAATTATCTTTCGCTTAGCGTATTAGTGATTTGAATATTCACTCTTTGTTCATACCATCCATCTATATCTATATATATATTTTCTTATAAAATCCAAAACCCAAAACATCCAAAACGATAAAACACAAAATATTTTCCTTTTGTTTCTATATATGTATCAAAGATAAAAATACAAAAGATTTGTCGTTTTCTTTGTTTAATAATAACAACATAAAAGATTACCACCGCAAAACCAAGGCGGTGTACTACCTAACCTGGGGTACGACCATAATAAGTTCCCAACCAAAGATTAAAACTTGCCTTTGTGTCCTTGTGATTGGTGTACCTTTTTCAAAGAAGCCATTCATTTTGTGATTATTAGTTTAAGTTCACTGTTGTTTTGCCTCGATTTTGTTTTAATTGGATTTGTTGTTATATATACGTTTCAAAACCAGAAAACCCAAAAAGATTCTTCTTACCCCATTTTCATAAATTCACTTTCATAATTCCCATTCCTTTCCTTAACTCTGAGGTCTCTTAGAGTTAACTCTAGTGCATGCGCACTCGTTCTTCTAAATCATTGAGTCCTTTGCGTGATCTAGCGTAAATTCCTATAAGACGCTCGAGATCGTCGCCCAAATAGTCGAACCCGAGATTCGTACTATTTCAAGCAACAATATGGCGATTTAACGAACTATGGCGGAAATGCTCCAAGCACCCACCGAGGGTTATGGAGATGCCATCGCTTTACCGTAATCAATTTCGATCACTTCGAATTGAAGACACATTTGATCACACTTGTGTCACGAATCAATTCCACGGGTTTGACCGAGAAGACCGTATGCACACATCCGCTGGTTTAACAAGTTGACTTCAACTATCAATTTCAAGGATGTGCACAAAAAGTCATCAAGTTGATGCTATTTCCATTCTCACTGAGGGACGGCCGGATTTGGTCGAAAAAGAACCCCTCGATCTATCGAAACTGGGAGGATCTTGTTCAAAAGTTTGTCAATTATTTCTTTCCTCCATCAAAGACGACTAATCTTAAAATGAAATTTACGGATTTCGTCAAAATTTCGATGAAAACTTTGAGAGGCATGGGAGAGATTCAAAGATCTCCTCAGAAATGCCCCATCATGAATTCACGGAGCTTCAACAAGTTAATACCTTTTATAATGGGTTGAACGGTAACGATCAAGATTCTTTAAATGCAGCCACGGTGGCAATATCTTGAATCGTAGCCTAAAGATGTGATTGAGATTTGTGAGCAAAATAAAAGTTCCTATTTCTCGCAACAAAGTCAATACTCCAAACACTCTCGCTTCTTCATCCAAGAACTCTTCCGAAAGTTAGCATCCGAGAAGTCGCTTTAATCGGACGTCGTCCGTTGTATGATGAAAGAGGTAAAGGAAATCAAAAGCGAAATTCATAAGCCGGAACCAATCAAAGCCAGAACAAGGTGTGTGAAACTTGTAGTGGTCCACACGCAGATTATGATTGTCAAGCAACCGATGCTTCTTTTACCAAGCTCCGTAGCTTGGTAAACCACAATCAATACCGACCATGTTCGATCCTCACTACTGCACCTAGCGGTATGACACCACCGGTTTTCCTCCCCGCAAAACCATGGCAATCAAAATCACTTTGTTCAATCAAGGACAAAACTTCAATAATTCTCAAAATTTCAATCAAAACCGAACAATTTCAACCAACAATATCAAGCTCCAAATCATCAAAGTTATCAACAACCTTCTCAAGCTCCCCTACCAAATGACTTCATGAAAATCACCGAGTCGAGCATACGCTCAATGCAAACTCGGATCAATAACATGAGAGTTGAGCTAAAAAGGAAATTGATACCACAATGTCTCGGCAGACAAATGAGTTAAAGAATATGATGAGCAGCTTCATGAACATGAATATGAACAAAGCTTCATCTTCTCGGAGGACTCCCAAGCAATACAATTCCTAATCCCAATGCCGAGTTGAAAGTCACCACCACTCGTAGTGGTAAGACGACATGGACCTTCGACCCAATGCCCCTCCACCGTGGCAATGAGTCAAGTTACCAAGGATACAACGGACAAGGTGCAATTTCAAGCCCATCGGCATCGACACGTCCCACCTTCTGTAGTCCAAGTTTTAAGTCCGGAACCCAAGTTCAAGAAAAATTCGAGTCCGAAATGACTTCCATCCCGGCTAAAGTCTAGTCACTTCCTTACCCATCAAGAATGAATGATGAGAAGCTCAAAGAAAAACAAAGAGCAAATGGAAAAATTTTCCAAATCTTCAATGAGCTACACTTTGATATAAGCTTCGTTGATGCTCTCGTTCTAATGCCCAAATTTGCATCCACTCTTAAAGGCTTATCGACCAACAAAGATAAGCTATCCGAGATGGCTAAACTCCTCTCAATGAGCAATGCTCAGCGGTCCTTCTCAAGAAGCTTCCCAAAAGCTTCAAGACCCCGCGCATTTTTAATCCGTGTGATGATTGGGGATGGTTCAATGCCCGCCTTGGCGATCTTGGCGCTAGCATTAACCTCATGCCACTCTCATTATGGAAGAAACTGCTCTTCCTAAACTTTCACCCACTTGTATGACACTCGAGCTAGCGGACCATACCATAACTCGTCCACTGGGATAGCCGAGGATGTCGTGATGAAAGTAGGAAAGTTTCACTTTCCTACCGACTTTGTTGTAGTAGACTTCGATGCGCATCCTAGAGTTCCCTCATCTTGGGAGAGCTTTTCAAGAACCAGCCGTGCTCGATTGATGTATTTGTCAAGAGTTGACCATACGGGTTGACAACGAAGAACTCACGTTGAATATCAACGAACTCCAAACCTCTGCCCAAACAGAGTGTTGCCACAATTGATAAAAATCTAAAAGATTCAATGCAACACTCTCAAATTTCACGGTTAAGAGGAGTCACCAAAAACGTACTTTGAGTTAAAAGCTTTGAAAATCAACCATGGTTCAAACAAATGGTTTGAAAGTTGTACCAGTGGAAGTCAAGAGTGTTCTTGATGATGATGAAATAGAATCGGAGACTTTATCAAGTGGTGGAAACTACTAGCTCTAAGAGCACACCACTTGTCCCACCTCCGAATCGGTTTATCGATCGAGTTTGTTAACTCGTGGATGAAACCAAACTCTCTTCGCCATCTAAATTGGATGATGATGTTTGTGATCCAATGGGAGACATTCTTCCCATTGATGAATTGCTCAAAATGATCCATCATCTTCTAGTCTTATCATTCCCGACTCTTCCATCCCTTCTCTCACCTCCGATGAGGAAGATGACAACTTTGGAATAAAGTCGATGCCTTTCTTAGTGATGAGTCAATTCCAACGGAATTGATAATACTTACTTTGATTCGGAGGGGACATCCTTTTCTAGAAAACTGCTGATCAAGAACCATTTCCCACCCTCCTCCCGGACATCTTATTGACAATCACCATATAAGCTTCAAGTTTAAGCTTAAAATGTCAAAATGGTGATTTGCTTCATCGATGAGGAATGGACATGCATTCTCATGCACATCTTTATTCCATTCTTCACGGATGGTGTGGTTGCTTTTTCCTTTTCTTCTGGAATGAGGACACCATCTTGACCCCTGTATCTCCTTATAATTTCTACTATTAACAATACCGCGGTTGTATCTCGTCGGTGTGGAACTTTCGATGTTCATATGTTTATTAAAATTGTGAACGAAAGTCCGATCGAGATTGGTTTTCCACGCTATTTCCCCATGAACCAATGAATACGGGTCGAGTCAAGCTAGCGACTCCTGAATCAAAACAAGAGCATGCTACATGGGTTTTCACCCGTGTACCACCTAGTGTGGGAGTTCTCCGCTATTGTATATAAGTTTTCAAAAAAAAAAAAAAAAAAAAAAAAAAAAAAAAACTTTAAATAATGGTCGAATATTTCCTTTACGTTCTTTGTTTCACATAACTGCTGTACTTTGAATATTGAGGGCAATATTCAATTTAGTGTGGGGAATTCTCACGAATTTTATCATGTAATTATACCACCTAATTCCCCATTTTTGGCCAAATTTTTTTTTTGAATAAGTGTTTTGCACTTACTCAACTTATGGTTATCATCCGCCATGTCTAATAAACAAAAGGATTGGCTAATCCATGAGCAAACCTCTTGGTAAAGATATCTCAAACCGCTTACGGTTTGCAATTTGCCCAAATTGTATGGTATTCATTTCACCATATCCTTAAAAGTGAAGAGTTGGTCGCCCGCAAGTTTATGGCTTGTGGTAAAGGCAAGGAAAAACCATAATTGGTAATCACCACCAAAGATAATATTGATAATTTATCTAAGAGTTGGCTAGTCCAGAAGCAAACGCTTCGGTAAAGACAAATCAAATCCGTTGGAAGTCGGTGGTTTGCTCAAAATCACATGGTTATCAGATGTACCATGGTTCTTACTGAATCAAACATTTGGCTACTCGAGAAGTAATGGTTTTGGTAAAGAGATGAAATCCATTAATTTTTTCTCAAAACATTGCTAGGACTAGCAATATCTTATGTGGGGGATTGATGAAGGTCTAAATACTCATCATTTTTGTTAACCGAATCTGAAACACTTAAAATGCTCGAAATGCATCAAAATATCGAAATATCTCAAAATTGCATTTTATGTGTTTCGGATGCAAAATGTTTAAAATCGATGAAAATGAGCTAAGTTTGCATAATTGGCGCTTCAGTCCCTCAAGTTTCACAAGTTGTCGAAATAGTCCCGAGCACTTATTTCAAAGAAAAGTCACCAAAGGTCCTTTAAAATCATAAGTTGTAAAAATTAGTCCTTTGGTGAAAATGTCAAAAGTTTTGAGAAATTACAAGTTTGGTCCTTCAAGTTTCAAAATTGTCAAAAATAGTCCTTGGAAATTTGAAATGTCCATCTTGGTCCTTGTACTATTGAAACTTGTCACTTTGGTCCCTTGGAACAACTTTGCAAGATTGGCGACCTTGGTCCTTGATCTTTCATAAATTGCAAAACAAGTCCTTGTTATTATTCTCCTGCACCATGGACCTTGACCTTGTCAAACCCTTTCGACCCTCGCCATATTAACCTTGTGACCCCCGCCACTTTTGACCCCTTCCTTTAATATACCCAACAAACCCAGTTTGACTCACCCTTTCCTCCAAGTCACGGGTTCCCCTCTCCATCATCACACCTGCTCGCAACTCCCGCCCACTCCCCATCATCACCACCCTACTCCTACCCTCCAAACACCCAAGCCAAGAAGCATTAAATGCTTTCTTCAACCTAACACTCAACCCCCACCGGCTAAAACCAATTTCCGCCAAAATTGATCCAATGGCTAAAATCCATCCAAGACATCCAATGGTCCCAATGACAAGTGGGATTTGCTCAGAGGAGAGAGGAAAGTCATTTTGGTGTATAAAAGAAGCAGGAGAAGGAGAGAAGAAGGGGTAGTTAGTTTTCATTGTAATATGTATGTCGTTTTTAAATTTCTATGTCTTAAATAAGTTGTAAGTTGTAATTTCAAGTGTTATTTTAGTTAATTCAGTGTACTGAAATCATTTTCAAGTATTACTTTCAAGTTTGAAGCAATGTTCATGTTTGGTCAACAAAAGTCCAACTGTGAAGAAATATAGTCAAGTAGTGTTAAGATTAACTTGAGTTGTTCAAATTGCTTTCATAAGCTGTTATAAGCTCTTCAATAGCTTATTAATTGCTTAAATAGGCCTTTACCGTGATTTTACTCAAAGTTCTCAATTGGTCAACAAAAGTCCACCGCAAGTACAAAGCGGAAACCGATCCGAATCACGGACTGGTGGTGAAATGGGTGAGATCGCCTATTTGGGGTTGGTATCAATCTAGGATAGTGATCTTTTGATATTGGTAGCATGCCACGCTGGCGTGACATCTTGTAAGTCAACTTCGTTGAGATTTATTAATCGTGACATATTATTAAGTAACTTTACTGCTTATGTTTAATATAGTGTAGAAATTTGTTACTTGAGCTTGTTAAAATCGTAGAGTTATCTTTGTTTCATCACATACAGCTTCGCCTAACACTGCTTGATTTGCATTATTGTACCTAACTCGATTTCGATGTTGTAAGCATCGAATTTGTTCCTTTTAGTTGTACTTAAGTCATTTGGTATCTAAATTGATGATAGTGTAAGCTTGATTGTGTTTAAACAGTTTAGCATCAAAACAAGTTCGTCAAGAGTGTTTGGCATTAAAGCCCGATCCGTGCTAGAAGTTGAATCGCTTGAAAGCTAATGCCGCATTAGTCTCAAATAGGTTCATTAAGTCATTCTCCGTCAAGATTTGGCATCCTAAGCTTTAAAAGTCAAAATCCATCTTAATCGTTCTCATTTCATATCTCTTAGAACAATTGGAAATCAAAATATTGTTTTGTATTTAGAAATCATAGATATAGCTTGCAGTAGGATTCTTTCATCATAATACATCACATTCAATCCACAAATTGAGTTCAAATCTCACAAAAGTCAAATTTACAAAACTGCTTCAATAGTCGAAAGATGAAAAGTCATTTCGAGCCCAACCGAGTTGATTTTAATTGCTTCATTTCGGTCAAATCAAGTGAAACTTAGGGTTTAAAATTTCAATTGGTCTATTTTCTTAATGTCATTTTATAGATTTTAGTAATTTTTATAAGCTTCAAAATAACTTGTTAAATGGGTTAAGTCTTCAGACACACTCTGTATAATCGAGTGTGCAAAGTGAGAGCTGAGCTTGTCCAAGGATCATATTTGGTTTAGAAATAGCTAGCCAGGTATTCTTGAGGTTACCACTTCTGTTTTTTTTTAATTTTAGCTTATTGAGTAGCTTATTTGCAATCTCCAAAGTAGCCCCAAAAACTGATTTTGGCACTTGAGTTCTAATCACCAAATCTGTTGAGCTTGCTATTCAGAGGTTAAAGCTAGTTGATACTTGTTGCATTTGGATATTTATAGCATATTATAGCTTCTGTTTCAGTTGGGTAGCTTGTTGTGTTCTTTGGCTTATTTCAAGTGCTTATTCCTAAGCACTTTGCATTGCAGTTTCATATTCTTGCACACAAGCCACTGTTTTTTATATTTTTCTTAGATTCATAATATTATTTTAGACTTTTCTTGAATTTTTCATATTTTTCTAGGTCATTTTGCTATTTTTCTTCATTTAAAACAGTTTTTAAGCAATTTTAATTAGCTTTTAATACAATTAATTCAGAAAAGTTTCAAAAAAATAAGTTTTCAATTTTCCTAGGTTAAGATAAATATAAAAGTCAAAAAGTATTTTCCAGATTTTTCATAGTTTATTTTGTAATTTTAGCAATTTAATTAGTTTTAAGTATTTTTAATTCATAGAAAATACAAAATAATCAGAAAAATATAAAAATAGTTTTGAAAATTCTCTTTAGTTATTTTAGATTTTTCCAAGTCATAATTTCATTTTTATAGCTTTATTTCATATTTTCTTGTATTTTAGGCTATTATTAAATAGTTAAAATTAGTTTTAAATTAATAATAATTAATTAAATAGTTATAAAAATAATTTTCTTTTTCTAAAAATTTTCTTTTATCATTAGATGTGTAAAAATGTCATTTTCATATTTTTAGGATTAATATTGTTTAGTTTCACATTTTCTTTTGTACGTCACGTAGTTTTTTTTTTTTTTAATTTTAAATTGTAAAAGAAAAATCAAAAACATCGTTTTGCAAATAGTGATAGCATTCATTTAATATAGTTTATCTTTTTAATTTTCTTTAATTTGCATTTAAGCCCCTGTAGTTTATATACTTTTTCTTTTAGTATAATCAATCACAATCCTTTTCCCATTCAAATTCTCTCGATCACTACACGTTTGACTATTCTCGCACAGCTCGTTGGGACATAACGACCCGGGGAAGCACTATACTCTCCTGATCTTCATTGCATTGGTGTCTGAACTGTTTTAAGTTTCTTACGGTTAGCCATTCACAAGTGGCTAGCTTGTGTGAGATAACTTGACTGTTCGGGGACCAATCACTACACTTCTAATGAGAAAGAAAAGAACTATCAACAAGAGAACCTCAGTAGTCTTGATGATGACGAAGCATTGCAACTCATGGACCTGAGCTTGCTTGACTTCAAAAGGTGGTGATCTCGCCTTTAAGAAGAACCTAGAGAATCACACAAAACAAAACTACATACAAAGATCACTGATCCGTGGTTAGAGAGTTTACACCAAAGAGAAAATATGTGAAAGGGGTAAGTTACAATGAAGAAATAGCTTGCTATTTATAGAGGAAAAATTGCTACTCGCTCCACGAATCCCACGGATCCTCACTGGTGGATCCGTCCAATGTAATCCTGGGATCCGGACGCCCTCTTGCCCATGGGTTTTGGGTCATGGGTCCTAGACTTTGGACCATGGGTATCCAAGTAGATACAATGTATCTACAAGATGCAATGCATCTAGTTCATGGGTCATGGGTTAAAACCATGGGTCATGGATAATATCCATATATAACTTATGCATGATGTCATGCAATGGGTTATGGGTTATGCTCCATGGGTATGGGTCATGGACTTTGGGTTTTACCCAACAACATTCAATGTATTTAGTCAATGGGTCAAATATTTAAACTTCTACCCATTATATTACCCATTATAATACATACTAATTATGCATATATCTACCCAATATGTAGATACTAGTTGTACATATGTATTACTAAATCATAAAATCACTTTTACTTGTTTAGTGTTTTATGTGAAAACGTAAGTGTGTTAGTAAACTATTGGCTCAAACCATTTACGTATTTTATTTGTTTCGTTAAAATGATTTTACGTTTGTTATCGACAAAACATTAGAAGATCGTAAAATATAAATAAACGTTTTTACGGTTTATTTGTATTAACACAATGGTTGAAGGAATGCATGGATAAAAGGAGAAAATTTTATGCTACTGAGAGGTTAAAGAAGAAAATGCTCAGACCACCCACTGTAAAGCAAAGAAGAAAAGAACATGAAAATTATCAGAAGAATATGAAGGGTTACAAAAAGAATCAGTTAGCTCATCTACTTGATGGTGAGGTTGAAAAGATATATGAGAGAGCTAAAAGGGAAGTGGAATGTTTTGTGAACGAAAAAAATAATGTGAAAAAGTAGAGAGCAAGTGCCGAGAAGTGTTCTCGTCTTAACTCCCCCTTGACGAGTCCATCCCTTTGTGAGGGCGTCAAGCAAGAAGAAATACTAAACTAGTTCATTCGCAACTATGTTTGCAAAAGATTTCGTCTATGTGACGAATATGCTCCCCCTTGATGATTGCAACTTTGCAAAGGGACATCATGAAATGTAATCCTAATGAGAATTATTTTGCAAATGATTTTGCAATGTATTGCATTGACACAGAGCTTCCCCTAGCTTAGGGTGTCAAAGTCTTCATGTATATATTGAAAATCTACAAAACAAATGTTTGAAAACAACTATATAATGCATAATTTCCTGCAAATAAGACTCAAGTGAGTAGAAAACTAGTCTTCTATTGCACGGATCCCACGGTTCCCTCATTGGAGGGATCCGTCTAGGCAAAACGTAGGGATCCGTCTGTCTGTAAACAAAATACAACAAGGGTGATGTAACAAATGATGTTAACATCAAAGTGAGATATGTATTAGAACAACAAGCAAATCCTCATAACAATATGGCAAATATCATGTAATTTCATTTAATAAAACTATAGATATGATGTACATGACTCTAAAAACTAAGAAAATGAAAATATATGACTTGGATTACTAGACTATCTAAGTCGACTTGATACTAGGACACCACTGAATCCTATAGCTCAAGTTTGTTTAGGTTTGTTGATCTCGTTAAAACGCTCGAGGAGGTGATAAAATATGAAACGTTGATCTTCAAGTACTTCATGTATCAAGCTTTCAACATGTTGACAATGATAACAATCTTTGTCATGGCTCGGAAGTGGTGGTGGTAGAAAAGAAATGCCTTGATGTGGAGGATCAGTGAAGAGGGTCAGGAGCCTCAAAAAGAAGGAGGATTGGCGGAGGCACATTCGATGATGGCTCAACCATGGATGATGGCGGAGGTAGAGTGGTGTCAACTTCCATGTGGTCGGGTGGTTGACTTTGATGATTCCTCATAATCCAAAAAGGACTATTTGAAGGTGACGGAGAAAAAGAAGCCGGAGCTAGTGTTGACTCAACACCTTGATTTTGTTCCGCTATTCCTTCTAAAGAAGAGAATGTTGGCGGTGGTGGAGGATGGGACGGCCTAGGAGGCAAGTCCTCTAGATTGTAAAGGTGTGGTGATGAGATTAGGGTGGTGAATGATATGGCTCTAGGCACTAAGGGTGATGGTTTAGTGGAAATGAGGTTGTTTGGTTTAGGAGGTATGGTGGTGTTTGGCATTAGTAGTTTTGTGGGAACAATCCTTTTAGGATTGGTTTGATAGGTGGAGGGAAATCCTACCATTTGGGGATTTAACGGAGATGATTCGTTGAAGAAATTTCGTGAACAACACGAGCAAGTTTCGGGTGGTCCTTTGGTGGATGAGTTACCACTAGGAGTTTTCCTCATGATGAGATGATTAAAAGAGGTTTGTGAAAGTTTCTAAGTGCTGAGAATGAGGATGTAGATGATGACTTTAGAAGTCTTAACAAGGTGGTTTATAAAGAAAGAGGTTTGGCAAGTGCATTCAAGACTTAAGCCACTAAGATCCTTTGGAATGTGATGATTGACATGCACAAGAGTCAACTTCAGAGTTGCAATGATCTAGGAACTTTATTAAAATGAGATGGAGCATTCAATTTAGCAAGATGAGCTTGAAATGATTGTTTTAGCTAGAGTTAAGATGAATCTGTCACCCGGATCCCACGGTTCCCTCCAATGAGGGATCCGTCTAGGCTAATCCTAGGGATCCGGCTCTCAGCCTAAGAAAAAGAAAATGATGTTTGTGAAGTCTAATACCTATATCTCGAGTGTTTCATTTTCCTAAGTGTCTTAAATGAAAGAGTACTTAAATGATCAAGGCAATGAGTGATGTACCTAATGATTGCCTTTTATGGAAGAAAATGGAACTTTTATGAGTACCAATGAATGACCAAATATGACACTAGAAAATTTTGAAGTGTCAAGTGGAGCTAAATGATCCTAAAGACCAGATAGTAACTTAAGATAATTTTGGAAAATATCTTAAAAGTTATAGGAAATGGAGAAACTAGAATTTGACCCATTTTGAGGTAAGGATGACTAAAATCAATTTGCTAAAATTGAGAGATTTATAAAACTAGATGTATTGATATGTGAGAGATGATGTGTAAGTATCATAGCGGAAGAGTAATGAGTTTTGGTGAAACGATAGATCGAAAAAGCACCTTGAGTGTGATCCTAAGTGGGTTATGAGTGAGTATAAAGCTTTACTAAGCTTGAGAAAGACTTAATTGGTCCTATGGCACTATGTTTTGCTAGTGTGAAGTGATCTAAGGACATAGTTTGAGGTATAGAGACTGCAACTGCATTTCTGTTTACCCGGATCTCATGGTTCCTTAAGTGGAGATATCCGTATAGCACAAAGTGAGGGATCTGATTCATGCAAAACAGTACCTTTACAAAAGGTATGCAAAGGTTGCACAAGGCATCGTATTTAAAGGCTAGTGTTTTCTAAGAAGTTTGAACAATAATATAATCTAAACATCAAACGTTAAATGTTTTATTTCATGAGAGAAATTACATTACAATGATAAAAGATGAAATCTAAGGATGGAGCCTTTTTTTGAAAAGAAGACTAAGTCTCTTGAGTGTTTTCACTAGATGGATCGTCAAATGGATGATGAGTATTTTCCGATTCAGGGATGAAGAAAGACTTCATGAGAGATGTGTTAAGAGGTTCCATCATCTTATTCACTAGTACGTACAACGGACTTTGGAATTGAGGGTGGAAGTACATGATGTGGAATTAGAGTTTCTCACGGTTAACACCGATGGGCTGTCGGAACGCCAATCCATGGTCGTCAACAAGAAAAAGGACGCAATAATGGTAAAATATTTTCAAGACCCTCCACAAAATTAGTTATTGAATTTTGAAGTTCCGTATTGTTTTAATTTTTCCGATGTTTTTAAGTTTCAGATCGATGTTGTTTTTATTTCATGAATTAATGAAATTTAGTTTTTGAAAATGGAAAATAGAAAAATGATATGGGACCCTTTTGGCATGTTATGAGGGAAACGGTATTTTGGCGTGTGTGTGAGTTGAGCGAGTTGGTGATGTGACGCTGAAGTGACAAACTGACTTGAATGAGTTAGTGCCACCATACCCAACCCTTTTATGTAGGGGTGTGCACGGTCCAAAAACCGGACCGGATCGGCCAAGACCGAACCGGACCGAGACCCGATTTCGGAAAAAATCTTAGACCGATACCTGACCGAATGTGGTCGGTCCGGTCTCGGTCCGGTCCAACAAGGCCAAATTCGTCGGTTCTGGTCCGGACCGGACCGAGGACCGAAATAGCCCAAAAGCCGAGACCGCGGACCGGACCGAATGTGGTCGGTCCGGCCGGTCCAGTCCGGTCTCGGTCGGTCCGGTCCGTTCGGGTCATATGCTCACCGCTACTTTTATGTGTTGTTTATAACTTACACCGTCCAAGGTATCAACAAAGGGAACGATAGCATAAATTAATTACTCTATACAGTTTTGAGGGTATATTGGTAATTTGGTAGTTTCCCTATTTTTTCCTTGCTATTTAAAAATGCAAACTCAAGAACACAAACGTTAATAATCACTTTCTTCACAATGCCATTCCTTACTTTGCCCTTTCCATCATATTCTTTTTCACTCTTTAAAATTGAGACTCGAGAACAAAACATTAAGTTTAGAGGGCTAGATAATTATTTGGAAGTTAAAAACTATTTATACATGTCACAATTACTCAAAATGATTTGAAAATTGAATATGAATTATTTGAAATTGAATATGTAATCAAGTATAGTTTAATAAAATCTGACATAATAAAGCCTTATTCCCCGGATAAAATATCCTAAATAATTGATTGTACGTTTGTATATCTCCATACTAAAACATAAAAAAAGTTATGCCATTAATCAAATTAATCAAAGGTAGGTGATACTCACACGATATTTTTTTATTAATGCATCACAAATTATGCATTACAGTATTGTACGGTACAAACTGTAATACACAGATTATGATGCATTAATCAAAAAATGTGGTGTTAGTATCAATTCCCTAATCAAAATGATAGCACCTAATGTGGTAACATAATTTAAGGCATCCACAATGCTCTATCGTGGAGCGTGTAATGAGTGAGTGTTTGACCATTTCATTCATAGTGGAAGTGCCACTGCCAACTATTCACACAATATTAATACCGATTTTCTCTGTCTCAACCTTTATTATTCACTTAATGTGGGCCATCTCTCCACTCACTTAAATATACTAAATGAAAAACCCATATCAAATTTTCTTTTATGGTCCGTTTGGTTTGTAGACAAGTTTAGGAGTAGAATTTAGATGTAGATTTGGTGTAGGATTAAGAGAGGGAAAATACAATTATTTAATAAATTTATAATATATTTATTGTTAAAAGAATTATTCTAAAATATAAATTATAATTTTAAGTATAAAACAAGAAAAAGAAATAGAATAAAAGATATTGAGTTCCTTTGAGCACACTGTATGAGGGAGGATATCACTCCAACATGCTAAATTCATGCCAAATACATTTCAGTCAATTCACTGGCTCATGCCAAATGAAAAACTACCATTTTTTTATTTTATTTTATTATTATTTTTTTGGTGAGCAAGTATATTTAGTGGAGATTTTGTGGACCCAATAACATGTTAGTGTGTTATGACGGAGGGTGTTTTAGTTATTGTTGTGTTATTGAGGAGGTGATGAGATTGCGCTAACGTAACATATCAATAACGTGTTATTAGTATCTACGATACCTTGTACTTTTACTTTTTGAAAACTATACCTCTCTCCCTACTTTTATAAAACCTCTTATTTAGTATTTGAAATCCAAATTCGGATAATTTCAACTAAACAAAGGTTTTATTTTTCTAAATTCAAAACCTAATCAAAACCCATAAAACAAACCAACCCTTAGTTTAATATACGCGTAACATTTAATATTGCAATGACATTTATGTTTTGTATTTAAATTAGTATAACATTTATGTTTTGCATTGAAATTTTAATTTCTTTCTAATACTTTTAATATTGCAACGAGAGAATGGACAATACATTATTAGCAATGCATCAAGTCTTTAAAGACTTGATGCATTTAATGCATTTAATGATTTGAGGCATTAAAGGAGAAAGCTTTTAGCAAAGACTTAAGGTTTGTCAAGTCTTTGTAAAAAGTTATTCACAAAGCTTTTGATGCAATACATAAAAACCTCAACCAAAAGCTTTTTAGAATAGTAAAAAGCTTTTGTTGGTTTTTGCATTGCGGATGCTCTTAGTCATTTTGAATAATCTATACTACATGGACAAATCAATTCGAATACAATTTTGCTTTTTCTACTAAAGTTATACTTAATTAATCATGACAAAATACAATTTGTAAACGAAGAGACTCATTAATTTTGATTGCATTCTTAAAAACGTTCCTATATATGTCCCGACAAATCTTTTCAAAGATTGTGTTGTGTTGTGTGATCGCTGGTTGAGAATTCCTTTGTATTTAATATTGAATTTCTTGTGTTGGTCCTTAATGAACACGTATCGAGGATCTACATCATCCCACCAATCAACAAATGAATTTTTCTCATCCTCTACAATCATATTGTGCAATATGATGCATGCATACATTATATCCTTTATGTTTTTAATATGCCAAGATCTTGACGGACCTCGTACAACTTCCCAACGAGACTGAAGGACATCAAAAGCTCGTTCGATGTTCTTTCTTGCAGCCTCTTGTTTTTTCTTTGAACTTGCATTTCTTTGGGTCATCTAGATGTGAAAAACTTATAACCATTGTAGCCCATTCAGGATATATACCATCTGCAAGGTAATATCCTTTTGTATATGAGTTACCGTTGACAGTGAAGTTACACTATGGAGCGTATCCTTGTAATACGTCGTTGAGCAACAAAGATTGATTAAGTACGTTGAATTCATTGTTAGAACCCGCCACACCGTAATAGATATGCCATATCCAAAGATCTTGTGATGCAACGACCTCTAACATAATTGTTGGGCACCTTGATCACATCGGTAAATTGACGCTGCCATGCAACAAGGCAATTTTCCAAGGCCAATGCTTAATCAATCTAATGCTTAAGGCACCCATCGCTTCTCTTCATCTTAAAAATTGATTGTATCTTAATCAATTCATCGCTTCTCTTCAATTTAAAAAAAAAAAGGAAAATCCATCGCTCTCTTCATCTTAAAAAGCCGACTTGACGAGATACTTGAAAAACATGTTGAAGAGAACAAAAAGACAATCAACCGACACCACATGTTGAAAGAGAAATTAAAGTTGAAGTTGAGAAGCTATAAGTTGAAGCCATCAAAGCAAAAAACAAAGAGATTGCAATCTTGTTCAAAGATCCTAACAAAATGGAGGATTTTGCAAGAGAGATTTGGAGAAACCGTAATATGGAGATTAAAAAAAAGTATAATTTGTAGTTTAGTTTTGGGGCAATTGCATATATACCCACTAAAACTTGCATATTTGCATATATATCCAAAACATGCTTAAAATGCATTGTACATCATGCAACAAAACTTGTATTATGGGAAAATATGCAAGTTTGTAAGTTTTAGTGGGTATATATGCAATTCCCCCTTTAGTTTATTGTCGTATGATAGTTTTAGTTTATGGTAGGCTCAAGTTATGTAACTAATTTATGTCTTTTTAATTTCTATGTAATCTTAAAAAATGACTAAAATTATGGTGATGTACTGATGTGTAAAGTTTAATGCATTATGAAAATTTATATAAAATAATAAGATGCTGATATGACGACGATGATCGGTTGTATTGCACCCGCAGAGAGATGCTTAAAACTTTATAGAGTGAATTACATAAATCGTTTCGTGGTTTGGCCAAAATAACTGATTTTTCCATATACTTTTTTTTCATGCATTTCGTCTCGTGGTTTACAAATCTTACTTGATTTTGTCCTATACTTTTTTTCGTTAGTTCATCCGCTATGTTTTGCGCAGCTTAGTCCTTCGTTAATAAATTTTGCATCGTTAGTCCTTATTTTCTAAAATATAGTTTTCCCATTAGTCCTTCCGTTAATAATAGTTTTCATCCGCTTTTGTCCGCTTTTATCCGCTGCTCGCTTTTTATCCGCTTACCCCGTTTTTTGTTTTTGTCCGCCGCCGTTGTTTTACGCTTTTATTCGCTTTTCTTACATTTTGTCCGCTTTTGTCCGCTTTTATCCGCTTTAGTTCGCTTTGTATCCGCTTCCCCGCTTTTTTGTTTTTCGCCCATTTTCTTCGCTTTTTAAAGTTTTTGTCCATATTTTTAGTTTTGTCCGCTTTTCTTACGCTTTTATCGGTTTTCATTCGCTTTTTCCGCTTTTCTTACATTTTTGTCCGTTTTTCTTATGTTTTGTCTGTTTTCTTTCGTTTTGTCTGTTGTTCTTACGTTTTGTCCGTTTTTTTTCAAAAAAAAATTTGAAATATTTTTTTAAAAATATGTCCGCTTTTTTTCAATATTTTTCGAAATCTTTTAAGATTTAAAAAAATATTTGAAAAAATATTTTCGAAATTTTTTCAATATGTCCGCTTTTTTTAAAAAATATTTTGTTCAAATTTTTTTTTGAAATATTTTATTCAATTTTTTTAAAATTTGATATTTTTTCAATTTTTTTCGAAATATTTTTTGCAAATTTTTTTGAATTTTTTTCAATTTTTTTTGGAAAAAATTTCAATATGTTGAAATAGTACAAAACGAAAGAAAACGGATAAAACGGACAAAATGTAAGAAAATGTACAAAAACGTAAAAAAACCCAGCGAAACGAATAAAATGTAAAAACGGTAAAACGGATAAAAAATGTATAAAACGGATAAAACGGACAAAAGCGTAAAAATGTATTTAAAAGGGATAAAACGTAAAAACTGATTTAAAACGAAAAAAACGGGAAACGGATAAAAACGAACGAAACGGATAAAACGGACAAAACGGGTGAAAACTATTATTAACTGAGGACTAATGGGAAAACTATATTTTAAAAAATAAGGACTAACGGTGCAAAATTTATTAACGAAGGACTAATCACAAAAACACTTAACGGACTGCACTAACGAAAAAAAAATTATAGGACAAAACTGTAAGATTTGTAAACCAGGCGACGAAACGACCGAAAAAAGATAGTGACAAAATCCATTATTTCACCAAACCACGCGACGATTTATGTAATTCACTCAACTTTATAAGTAAATAATTAACTTTTTTTTCTTTTTGATAAAAGTAAATAATTAACTTTTATGTTTGTATGACTGAAAAATAAAAAAAGTTATGCCACTAACCAAAGAAAATGCCAGCAACGTGTTAATTGCCGATACTTGACCCATCAACCAATAAAAATACTCCATTCACCTCACACGGATCACCATCCAACTGTCCACATTCCGTTAATCTAACGCCCATCGACACTTTCGTTTCGCCGTTTTTCGTACTGCTTTTAAAGCTTTTACCATTTTTAAATTTCAGATTTTTTTTTTTCAGATGTTTTTTACGTTTGTCTATTTTTTACGCTTCGTCCGCTATTTTGAATTTTCGTGTTAAAATCTTATGTAGTCTTGATGTAAACATCATTCCGACAACTTTCGTGTTTTACACTTTTGATGATTCGGACTTAAATGGGTCAAAATCGTTATTTAAAATCGATATAAATATTTTATCCTTTTCATACGCTTTTATCCATTTCATACATTTGTATCCGCTTTCATACATATTATATGTATAAAAGAATGAAAACAGATAAAAGCATAAAAAACGGACGAAAACGTAGAATAATAGATGAAAACCAATAAAAGTGTATGAAAATGGATAAAAACGTGAAAAAATGACGAAAACGTAAAAATAAAGACGAAAACATTAAAAAACAGAAGAAAACATAAAAAAAACAGATGAAAACGTAAAAAAAACAAACGAAAACGTTTTAAAACAGATAGAGACTTAAAAACGGACGAAAACGAAAAAAATAAAAACGGCCAAAAAAAAAAAAATGACGAAACGAAAAAAACGGTAAAACATAAAAAACGGACAAAAAAAAAAAATAGAAAAGAACATAAAACGAAAGTAAACCTAAAAAGGACTAACGTGCAAATATTGTTAACTCGGAGGATTAACGTTGTAAACAATATCTATCTCGTTAGGAGATAACGGAGAAATAATTTGCACCGTTAGTCCTTATTTTAACCGAGGATTTATATAGTTATCTTTACTAACGGAAATGACGATCCGTTAAACTTTATGGTAGGATGATTGCATAAACGCAAAACTACATAGATTATTTTGGAGTTTACTCTAATTATTATTATTATTATTATTATTTTTTTTTGATAAAGTAAATAATTACGTAACTTTATGTTTGTATATTTGATTGAAAATATTCCTCCGCCTTAATTTAATC
This sequence comes from Chrysanthemum lavandulifolium, assembly GCA_022545495.1. Classification (NCBI taxonomy): domain Eukaryota; kingdom Viridiplantae; phylum Streptophyta; class Magnoliopsida; order Asterales; family Asteraceae; genus Chrysanthemum; species Chrysanthemum lavandulifolium. The sequence continues at coordinate 210,051,847 of CM040246.1, forward strand.
AGTAAGGAGAGAATCATAAAGCTTAATAAAATGTGCCACTTTAATTTTTAACCACGAATGAATATTTCCTTTTTAGATTCTTTAGTTTTTACTAAAAAAGAAAAGTAGACAATCTTTTTAATTGTAAAGAGACATGTCGTTTTGCTTGAGCAGGAAAAGACAACTAATAATGTTACAATAAGTCAATAACCATAAGGCCATTGCTTGAACCTTTGAAGGCTGATGAGTTGCTTCTTAAACTTGATGAATAATAGACGTAACAGTCTTTCCATAAAAAAATATGAACGCATATAGGATTTAACTACCAATCTGCTCTAAAGTTGGTCACACCTTGCAAGCTTGAACTTTTGGAAAGTCAATGAACTCAGATAGGATGTAATTATTTGTAATGCAGTCTGTTTTTGAGTGTTTGGTTAACACTCTTAACAAAATACGAAAATCACAAATAAAAAGCTTCGGTAGTGGATTTTACAAGTCTGCAATATTCTGATATGCTAGAAAAGTCGGTTGATTTGTTGTTAACATAGGCTACACAGTGTAGTCACAATGAGTAAGGAATTATGATAGGAATGGAGACAAAAGTTTGGTGGTAGTGAGTTAACAAAGTTGACGGTGCTGTCGTGGCGTGTGTTGGTGAGAGTAAGTTAACAGACTTTGTTATGCAGTGTTGAGAGTGATGAGACTGTTGTGATGACGTGGTGTGTGGTGGTAGTGAGCTAAGGAATTCTGTTAAAGTTCATGGAGTAGAGTGAGGATAAGATTAGAGGTGTCAAAATATGCCCAAAAGAAAAAAAATAAGCTAAATGGGTAAATTTTGAGCACATTTAACCATTTCTTTTATTAAGAATTCAGATAACATACGCCTATTTTATTAAGCTCGCTACCATTCCGTTTGGCCCGTGCGGCCTGTTCACTGACCCGCCCGTTTTGCAACCTCTAGATAATATTATAGGTAATAGTGAACTACAGGCTGTCGCTATGACAGATGTTACGAATGATGTCGAAATTGCCAAAGGAGGAGAAGCGGTAGAAGGAATGGTTGTGTATAAACAAATTTTGTTGGAGTGGAAACGGAACTTGATAACGAAGAATGAAGCATTGCAGACAAAGAGGAAGGAAAGATGTATTACGCGGAGAAGCAAAATGAGGAGGAAGAAGAGGTGGAGGAATGGGAATCGTCAATTGTCATTGTTAGTGATTCCGATCATGTTCCTCTATCTATAAATGAAGAGTTTACCTCTTCAGAAGAATTACTTGTAAATAGATTATCCTTTTGAGGTCATCCATAAGACTTTTTACAAGTCTGTAGCTTGTATGTTGTAAACAGAAATTAAGTAGATAGAAATGTGGCATCTCACATATGTTTTAATGGGCGACCGTAGATTTGGCTGATCTATCAAACCCAGTTGAATTAAACTTCTGTTCAATGAAAATAACTACATAATAGAGTTATATTCAAGTTGCTTACACTACTTTTACGCACAGAAAAAACACTCAGGCATACATGCAGACAATCTGAGTTATATCCAGAAGTACTGCGGGTATGAATCTAAATCCTAGCAGACTCACTGGATCAAGTTAACCTGTAGGTCATCTTCCCCTCCTTGAAGCCTTGGTAAACATATCTTTAATGCTATGCGAATTCGTCTCTACTTTTGCCTTCTTATTTTGCTTCCCATTCCGGGTAACTCTCTTGTCACCCGTTGTTTGTTCCTGGTTTTATATAAAATGTGAAATAACCATAACTAAACAAAACATGTTAAACTGAACCATCACACATATATGACGTACAATGTGTCAACACTTGCCAACTTGTGTAAAATAGTAAAATTCTTGTATAAGTTCAATAATGGATCCTTGCATAGTACCAGTAGTGTTTATTTGACACAGTTTAAATAGTATGACATAAATTTGGCCAATCACCAGGTCACAGTGTGTTTTATGAACTTTGGGTTCGGGTAGCACCCACCTGCGCTTAGGTGGTTTGTCCACTTTTTTTGTGTGCAATCCAGTCAAATGCAGAGTTTTTGATATAATCAATAAACATTTGTTTTACTTGAACCAGGAATTAGTTGACTTTTAATAAATCATGAACTTGTTAAGCACAGCATCTTGTATAGTTATGATCAGTCAGCATAGTAGATAAATACCTGTACGGGATTAAATGAAGAATGAATACTTGGAGCACTAGACACTTGGATGTCCGTATCTGGTGCCTGAACTGCCTCATCCATAGATAACCTGAAATTTTATTTGAATTTTGCATTGGTTTTCATGAACAAAAGTATAAAACCCAAAATTCAATATTTCTGCTAAATACACAAAGCTGTAAAATAATCATATAGATAAAAACAATATTTTAAGATGGTACCTAAGATTGTTACATAGGAGCTTCAACCATGGCTCATCTGCCAAATATTCACCCAAAATCATGACTGCATCAGCCACTGCAGCAGGAAAAAAGTAGAAGTAAATATAAACCATATTGAAATGTAGTGGAAGTCGTCAATGAAAGGCAAACGTAGAAAAGAGCCATCATGTTTTATAACATAGGGATTGTAATTTACTACAAAAAGAAAACGTCTTCAATGCACACGTGTTCTTTAAAATGATGACATGATGAGTCTGGTGGTAACTTATGATGGCTATAAATTTATTCAAATGTTTTCACTAGGCCTATACCATAACTTTAATGGAATATACAAAGTAGGATAGTTTACTATTAGATCAATGAGCTCACTATGAAAAGTACATACTGATAAGGATGAAAAGAACCAAATTAAGTGCTTTGCATTGGCGAAAAAAGTCCAGATATATATACAAATTTGGTATCACACTGAAAGAATGTTATGTGTATAATGTGTCACTCATATAGGGGTGTTTTTTGTTTATCTCGTATCATAGAATGACATTCTATCTTGTAGTGTAAATATGCACGAAAATTTCGATAAATACATATGTAGACCGCATGATCTTAGAACTTGATCACTTACAGAAATTCCAAATTGTTATAGTATATTTTTGCAAATTTGAGATCAAAAGACCCAGAGAAGCTCATGTACTTTCTAGGAACACAAATAGCTAGATCACACAAAGATATAAAGGTAAACAGCAATTGATACATCATAAGTATATATCACGTTCTTGAATGAAATAAGTATGTGGGGCGTCAGCCGGCTATAATAGCTGAAGGAAAGCACTGAATGGCAGCCTAACTGACATAAGGCTCGGACTAAGTCTGGCATATGAATCAATTAGCATCAGATATATGCACTAAATGATACCAAGAAAAACTGTTTTCTTGTAAATGAAGTCAGCTAAGAACAGCTTGTCAACAAAAATATACTCTAGTATTTAGAAATGATAGTGTTAATTTTTAGTGATGGATTTGTGTATCACTTTCTGTCTAAGGTATTTCAATCATTGTTATGATGCTAACAATTCCACAGAACTTAAGCAGAAAACAGCATTACAGTAACAGCCAAATTAACTATTCTGGAAAAGCAAGATAAGTTAGTTTATTTAACAAACCATACAGGTGTCTTTCTGATTTTGAGCAGCATAATTCTTATCCAAGCTGAGAAGGCTCTGCTTCAGTTGTTGTACCTAAGAAATGCAAAATGCCTGCTCATCAGTAATCACATAATTAAACATCAGGTTCTAAATATGCAAATATATACACACATGGATAAATGCATACAAACATTTGCATCAAATATATGCACTATATGGTACCAAGAAAAACTGTTTCATCTTGTAAATAAAGTCTGACAACGACAGGTTGTCACCCGAAAACATAATATTAGTGTTATTTACATTTTGAATCCCATACCAAGAAAATATACATTTACAGTCGTTAAATAAGGTTATGGGCAAACCCACTTGTCATTTGGTTTTGGTTAGAGACCCCATTTATCATATATAATAATATATCAGGAAAAAGAAAAATCCACATGTTTTCTTGAACGAACAGATTTACACCGTCAATGAAAAGGTCATCTCAACAAGGCAACTATAGCCAGCTCTTCTGTTGCATTGTGTGTCTGTGTGGTTCAGTCGCTAAATATCTATACTTTTTTGCCGTTTATTAACAGATAAAGTTTCCACTTACTTTCTAACCCATTCAAGGTTCAAAGATGGATAAAGTCATGGAAAAAATTGTGTTTTGTTAATATGTAAAAATTCCTAGTCATGTTTGATTAGTAGTGATGGTTTGTGTGGACCATCAAATGTTTGCTTTGTAAAAGTAAAACTTGGCGCAAGATTTGCCTCTTTACTTTTTACTCAGGTTGGTTAGTGTATTTGGGTCCAGGACTTGATTAAGCAGGTATGTTTGTGTGTAACAGAGTGTTATTTGTTGGGTTTGAGGTTCAAAGATTCTAATTTTGACCGTTACTTGCACGATAGAAACAATCCAGAGGTGCCCTACCAGTAAAGGCAAACTTGTTTGGAAGCTTGACTATCTGACAGTCCACTATGGTCAATGAACTATTTTGTACACCATATGGCAGTATCAAACGAGCGCAAACAAGAACTTTTATACAGGCTAGGGACACTATGGAGTTTACTTTAAGCCACTACAAAAGAGGAAGCTGATGATATATGAAAAGTAGATCAAGTGCTTCCACTAAAAAGAGCTAGACACAATCCTGTACTCCAGATGATGATTAACAGAGCTGATACTGTGTAAAATCTAATAAGCATACACAAAAGCTCTTCCAATTCTAGCACACAATCGTGGTCTAGTTCAGTCGTAAAATAGAAGAGTCTACTTTACATCAAAAATTCACTCCTTGAGAAAAATGTAGGGATAAAGACTACCTTACAGCACATCCAAGCTAAAACCTTCGAGTCATTGAGTCTGAAAAACTTTGTGGATCCAATCTCTGCAACATGATTAGAGAGTGAATGAATTTGAACAGATAAATAATATACATATGTCGTCTCAATAATTCTAGATCCAAATGTATGATATTTACATCTTAAATTTCAGTTACAGAAAATTATTATTCAAAAATATTCAGACTTTATAAGTATAATCACAAACAGTATATCAGAGGTACTGATTTACCTTTACAATCGCAAACAACCTCCATAGACTTTTCTGCAATCTGAGCCAAATGATGATATCCAGGATATTCGTTAAGGTAAATGATCTCATCAAGTTGCCTAAACTTCCCTTGATCATCTCCGTTCTGCATCAACCACAGAGTTCCAGATATTAGAGATCCTCGTATACACGCCAAGATGGTCGATAAATATGCCAGTGTAGTAACACAAGCTTCTAGGCATGTGTTATTGTTGACAGCAGACATTCGATACAGCGAAGGAAAAAACTAAGTTGGCGCACTATAAAATGAAAACCGCAGAATTTCACCACAATTGAGTCAAAAGAAACAAGCTTCCCATCTGTTTAGGTCTAGAAAACAATTTTGTTACCTTCATGCGTGCTTCATCAAATAGTGGCAATAGAATGAAGACAGGGTCAACTTGAGTAGCAGCGTACAAACTACCATCTGCTGACACGTAAACATATTCTTAAAAAGATAAACACAAATACACAATCCAAATAGTCATAAAGTTTGTGCAAAAAGTTAAAAGCTGGTATAGATAGAATAACAAAATGTTAAAGAGATAGTTGAGTAACCTTCAGATATATAATCTGCAATGAACCAAGAAGCATATGATTGTTTGAACCAGTTTACTTCTTGAAGGCCGCCATTAATCAGTAGGTAGCATGTAGCATCTCCTGTCAGAATAGTATAATTAACAAGGTCAAAAATTCGTAAATGTGTAAGTATTCGTTGCAGCAGGGTTACTTTGGGTTACTTTAACATTAGCCAGTGTTGTAAAAGCGGCATAGCGATTTGAAGCAAATCAAACAGGTAAAAAGTGGGTCAACCATCCACCTAGGCGGGTCAAATCGGCCTAGGTGCAGTGGCGGAGATAGTCCGGGGTCGACTTCACAAAAAATTGTAGTGTAAATTTTGAAAATTTTCGGCTATTTTTGTAATTTGCCCTAAAGGACCAATTTTAGTGTAGTTTAAAATTATCATATTTTGCCCCTCGACAATAAAGCTCGGCTCCGCCCGCTTAGTGGACGAATTGTTAAATGCCGGTCAAACAACAATTTTCAAATTAAAGTTGGGGTTTTTCCAAGGTTGCAAAATGCGCTAGGCACTAGTCGGGCGGTCGACCACCGCCTAGCGCCTAGGCCACCTAGGCGGATTGACTTTTTCTATATAAAAAATTAAAATTAAATGTATATTAATAAATTTAAATATATATAAATATATTTTAACATAAAACACTATGGTTCACATCATTGATGTTATAGTTAATGCATTATTTATTGTTATTAACACCTCATATTCACATTTATTCACTAAAAATAAAACACACATGTTGACAACAACTCAATTGAACAAACACATAATGACAGAATGTGTGTTTTAATTGTGATTGTTGTGTTTTTATCATCATGAATCGTTCCAATTGTAGATTTAGAGACGTATTTGGTCAGAGTGTGTGAAAAGAGGGGTAAATTGGGGTTAAAAAAACCAAAATTTGAAGTTTTTTAAGTGTTGACCGCCTAGCCCGATTTGACCCGCCTAGGCGGGATGTTGACCCCCTTTTGACCAAAACGCCTAATTTATCCGCCTAACTTCAAATCGCCACGGTAAGTGACCGCGTAGGCCGCTTTTTACAACTTTGGGTTAATTTTTTAAAAGTCATCTAACTTGCCACTTTTTGTCTTGTGTGTATTGATCATTGTGTGTATTTTGTGACTATTTTATCCTTATTATTATTTTTAAAATTTCAGAGGGTAAAATGATCATTTTACATTGAATAGTCACAAAAAAAAAAAAAAAAAAAAAAAAAAAAAAAAAAAGTGGCAATGTACCGGTTTTAGGATGACGGAGTTGAAGGAATCGGGAAGAAACAGGATCTGAAATGAAATAATAATTATAATTATAATTATAAAAATATTTAAAATTAGAATAATATTTACAGTAATGAATTGAAAAGAGAAATGAAATTAACCTGATGATGAAGATGAAAATGAGGGAGTAATAATAAGACGACGAGTTTCTTCACCACCCATTTCACCCACTTTGTCTTTCTGTTTCTTTGTTTCTTTCTAGGGTTGGTTACCAAATTTATGTATGTATTCCTTCTTCACCCGCCAAAACTTACTTAGGGTGTGTACCCGTCTTATTGGCAAGAGGTGGCTAGAAAGTCTAAATTTAAACGAAATAACGTTGTTTGTTTTTATATGTTGTTCGAATGATTTTAAGTCATTGCTGCAATTTGTTTATTAAACCAACGAATGCGATAACAAGAACTTATGTGAATACGAAACAAGATTTTTATCATAAATATAACATAATTAATAAAAATCAAATATATTATATAAAGTTAGAAAACGCAGAAGAAAGAAGACAAGCCCCCCACCTCTTCTTGAAAGAAGATGTTATATGTCTAACCGGCCTTTACTCAAAAGAAAAACAAACAAAGAAAACATCCGCCTCCTCTTACCTGGTAAGTAGTAAGAGAGGCTAAGAAGATTTTTTTTAAAACAAACACACCTACACTCTTTATCAAAACAAAAAACAATAATAATATCCTTACCCAATTAGGTTAATCTGAATGGATATAATGCAAGTGTTTAGTTAAGATGTATAGATGTATGTTTTTCAAATTTGGAATTCAAAGATGTACCATATTTTTCATATTAACAGACGAATCTTCACAAGATATACACGAGATTTTATAATACATATAGTTTTCGTGATAAAAAAAAATTATGAGTTATAAACGAAAAATAATAAAAGTCCGAGGATTTTAGATTAAATATAATGTTTGAATTGCCGACCGAAAGGCGGTTCAACCTGTTGAACCGATTACATTAAAAATCAATCAAATTGAACCACCAACCCGCCGAGTTTGAAACGTCCCGGGTCAACCGGTTTTTTAATGTGTATTAATAGCTCTTTTTAAACATATGTCATATAAGTCATAGTTTCAATACATTCCTTTTCAAATGTCACATAAGTCATAATTTCCTTTCTAAATGCATGACTTGACCATTTTTAAACATTTCAACATTTCAACATTCACTGTATTTACTTTATATGTAGTATAGATATAGGAGTCCAAGAGGCAATATCATAGGTGAAAGACCCACTTTATACATAAATTAGTACCGATTGTGATTTATGATAGCATACCAAACGCACCCTAACATTTTTTTTAAATGTGATTTGCACATTTTTTAAATTGATTGATATAGTGTAATCTAGAGTATCTTACATTTAGGCCCGTTTGGTTTGTAGGTGGGTTTTGGATTTAGATTTGGTTTAGAATTTAGATTTGGTTTTGAATTTGAATTTGGATTTGTGATAAAAAGAAAATTAAAAGAGAGAAAATATATTTTAAATGATATTATATTTTAATATTAGAAGTGATGTGAGAGGAAAGAAAAAGGCCCACAAGTTTTTTTAAAAACTCACCCATCTCACTATCTTTTGTGTACACCCTTATTTGAGTGTTTAAAAGACAATTTTTAAACCTAAAGTACCAACCAAACAATTATCTAATGTCAAAAATCAAATTAAAAGCCATTCCAAAATAGGAAACAAACGGACCTTTATAACCTTATAAGATGAAAATGTATAAAAATGATGTAAGAGTATAAATGTCAACACACTCTAAATTAGATTGTCTCAATCAATTAATGAAGTGTGCAAATTACTTACCCTTTTTATTTTTGTATTTTCGGGACGACCCTGGCCTCCTGTCATGATCTCACTGTCAGCCGTCATCCGTCACCACTTTCACAAGCGTCACCGAACCACCACTCATTCAATATTTAATCCTATCCATCAATCTTTCAACATCCCACATTCTTTACCAATAACAAATCACACACACAGTTTCCGGCTAGCTGCGGTTCGACAATAACAGTCGTTCTTATAATTAGGATCATGTATATTTATTTTTATATCACATTGTCCCGTTAATTATAATTTAGCAGTTTGGCTTAGCCATTCTTTAGCCATTGATCTCAAAATGACACAACCACCAATTGTCCATAAAACCAAACATCTAGTTCCACAAATCCCGACGCCTCGGATAAAAAAAACCTTGAAACCCTAAAATGGATTCTGCATTCGCAAACACATCAACAATGAACCACCAAAAAATCGAAGAATACAAAAAGATCTTATCTTCAGTTATCTCTTCATACGAAATCGTTAAAGCTAAGAAATTCATTGATCACATTCAGTCTTTTGAATTTTTATTTATTTATTTATTTATTTATTTTGATGGTTGAGTTATTGATTTATTTGTTTTTGTGTGTGATAGTTTTGTCAGATGATGTACCGTTGGATGTATCGAAGCCGTTGTTGCTAACTTTTGCTGAGGATTTGGGGAAGTTTGAGGCGGATAATCTCAAGGAGATTGCCAAATATACTTTGCGTAAGATTCAGCCTCTGGGCTGCCTCAAGGACCATGTTTGATTTTTTAAGGGGATTTTTGGATTAGCTTATTTTAATGGGCTTATTAGCTTATTAGGATATGAAAAGCTCATAATTTCACTAGCTTATCACTACAAGCTTATAGCTTGCCATAAGCTTAAAGTAAAAACCTCATAAGCAAAAAAAAAAAAAAAAAAAAAAAGTGAGATTATTTGATCTCCCATATTTTAATACGCCAATATGTTCATCAATCGAATCAGGTGTAACACCCGCAAAATTATCGCAGCGGAAGATTGTGTCACTGGGGTATTACTTCATAGTTCATAGAACAAGTTACAGAAAATGACTCTTTTTGAAATAAATTATCATTCGATTAAAATATCAGAGTTTACAAACAAGTCCCACAAGTTTGTACAATCATAAAAACTACAACATAAAAGTTGTAATTATTTTCGAATGATAATATATGCATCATCTATAAAATGTTTTCCGTGCGCCTTCACGTGCCATGCCAGCTAATTTCTTTTTGAACCTGAGAAAAACATGCTAAAAAGTATCAACACAAAGGTTGAGTGGGTTCATAGGTTTGTAAGTAAAACAATTGATCACTTCAAGTTTAAGAAAGCAGTGGGCTACGTTGTTATACGCCCATAGTGCGTTTGATTGCCTAACCGTTCAATACAAACGATAAGAACCTCATAGTTTTGAAAACAATAGTGGACAGTATAGTTCGTAGTATAATTGCAATGTGTACAATTATCTTCTTGATAGTTATTATTGCACTAAGCTCATGGCACTCACGACTAACTGTTGTATATATATCACTGGACGATATATATATATATATAAATAACTTGCAGGTATTTTGCCATATACCTAGATAATTCAAATAATGTACGTTTGGTTACCTATCCGGCTAACACAAACGGGATTTGTCAATCCGGATAGGCCTATCCACAATATTTGCGCTCACTCGCAAGTGATTAGTGGTCCATGATGTTAGGGACTTTTGGCATAAACAACTTAGGCATGCAATAATACAATCAAGGCATTTAGTTTGCAAGTAATTGTCCAGAATCAAAACAGTAGCATGTAATAAAAACAGTAGCATGTATCTCCCCCAAAAGAGTTTATAATACAGTTAAACAAAAGCTGGGGCTATGAACTCACTGTAGTGATCAGCAGCGGAGTGTAACGATATGTTGTATGTCAACAATAGAGTATGGCAAGACCACGATCTTTAACGATTACCTACGAAAGCATAGTATTCGTGTTTTAGTATAGTGCACGATATAAGTGTACAAGTATATGTAGTTTGTTGGCTTTCAATATGATGTTGTACATGAATCCTTAAGTTAAAGTATCCGTTAAGTATTGTATGGCTTATAGCCCTTTTATAAATAACCTCGTACCATCATTCGGGCTATCAAAATCAAGAGGTCGTGTAGTGAACATATGAGGAGCCAGGACACTTTAAGTCGTAAATCCATAACTCGTCGATACGACACCCCGAAGAGGCCTCTTATGATAATGAAATTCCTTACTATTGTTGTACTTGTCATTTATAAGTGAAGTATTTGACGAGACAAATGTTATATAAAACATGTGTCGTGTTTCATCAAAGACTATTGATTGACTTGTGTGACGGTATGATGATATAAGTTGTGTGTTGTGAAGTAGTTTAACATGCCATATAGTCATTTACTTAGTTTGTCAAAGTCTAGCAAAGTCTAATCCAATGAACCAAGTTTTAAAACAAGAATCGACCATTAAGTCCAAACTAGTCGTGCGGCTAAATTATGTTTAAACAACTTGAGATGATATTCAAGGTCATGCCTATGGTTATGTCTAAGTTTAAAGACCTTAAGACAACAGCCTCGGCTTAACCTTGGCTTCCTTTCGGCCTCAAAGGATCAAAATACCACCAAAGTTCTTCAACTTTGGTTGTTTTTCAGTCTACAACAGGCCCAATTAGTGTTTGTATTTTTTAGTCTTTGTTTTTCATTTTCTGCTTACGTGTTCCTGAGTTTTTGTAAAAAAAGTCATTTTGAGCAACTTTTGTGTTTTACACGTTTGCTGATTCGGACCAGAAAAGGGTCAAAATCTCGTTTTAAAATCGTATCACCAAGCTTTTGTTCCAGCATCATATTTTCATCTAGTAAAACTTAACTAGGCATACATTTTTAATAATAAGTCCTTTTTAAGTGATTCAAAAGCTCAAGTTCATATTTTTATATTCCCTAATTGCTTATTAAGCTTAATCAAGTCCAAGGTCCAAAGTTTACTTATACCAATAGTCTAATTACAAGTATATACTTATATTTTATTGCAGAAAGTTTGGCTGCACATTCAGTCCTGCCAAAACGACCATAAGTTGAGTTCTACAACATGTTTTGACATGAAGATTTTGCCAAACTTTAAGTTTAGGTCTTAGCTACATTTCATAAAACTAAGTCGACTACCAGAAATGACCAGAACCATGAGCGTTTCTTAAATGAAATATGGTGTGCAGATTTTGACATGTTTCGCCATTTTGGCTCTCATTTACTCGTCGGATGAGTTATGAGGTGCGTCACCCGGAGAAACGACTGTAAGACATAGCTCTACAAGACTATCTTATTGAATTAACCTCAAAGTTTACTGAGATGATCAGTTTAATCAATCTTTGGGACTATTGCAGAATTCAAACTCATAAAACCTACCTAAGGCTTGTTCTAGCTTCTTTTCATGTTACAAACTTCATGTACAACATCAATCATGCCATATTACATATAATACTTATATCAAATTACATCCAATGAATATAAATTATTACAACCATATTGAATAAAAATGAAAAGTATCACAATTCTTACAAGGATTAGGTTGGAAAGTTACAAGAATAATCAATCCTAAACCCTTTCTAATCTTCACCCTTGTCTTGAATCTTTTCACCACTTGATTCAAACCTTTATTAACCTCCAAATAATTCTCTTATATTCAGCTCTTGAACCCTTGATTAACTCTTAAACTAACCATGGAATCACTAAAACAACCCAAGAGTCATAACTAGCTACATAAACCCTTCACTTTTGTAGTATAACTTGTTGTACGAAATCAAAAGGATAGTGATGGTGGTGATTCTTGTTGTAAAACCCTAAAAATATAAACGCATAATAAGACCATTTTACCCTTGAAATCAAAATTATTAAAATACGTTTATGTTCATTTAACGAAATTTAAAACTTAACTTATCTATAATTAAAACTTAACGAATATGTATGCGTGATCGACATGGTACGACGAAGATTAAACGCCTCGCAGAAATCGCTTGGGCCTTGTTTTCGTTAATGGTGAACCAAAGTTGGGCCGTTCGTTTTGTTAGCTTGGACTCAGCCGAGAGCCCAAGATGGGCGTGTTGTTTGTGTTCGGTTGGATCAGCCGAGAGCCCAAAGGGTGTTTGTTTGTGTTCGGTTGGACCCAAGCCAAGCCCACACCCTCTCAAGCCTAACCAAATTTGTACCACTATAAATACAACACTTTAACCTCAAATTGAAACCCTAGTTTTGCCTCTTTTGTTTTTCTTGTTCTATTCGCCAAGCCTAACTCCCCTCGTGTCGAGTTTTGTTCCCACGAGCTAAGGTATAACATGTTTTTCGCCTTCCTTTGATAACACCTTACGTTAATACATATTGTATCATGTTTTGTTTATTCGAATCTTGTGTTCTTTTTGGTCGAGCCGTATGAAAACAAAACAAAGAACATAATGAATTGAACCTTATAAGTATTAGTAGAACATGTTATGTAATACGTATTGTATGAACCGGTTATTAAGTATGTCAAGATATATATATAACCGAATCACATATATAAATGTTATCATGCCTAATAAATTGAAACCCTAATTGGAATGGAACCCTAAGTGTAATTAATGGTCTAAACATGTGATTATAATGGTTTTAATAAACCCTAAAACGGGACAAGATCATATGTCGAACTTGTGCGTGTCATAGATCGAATTTTATAAGTACAATAACTGGGTTTTTGTTGGAAAAGTTTATTTTATGTCTTAGTTAAGTTTTCCAAGTGGTTTGGTCGGATTTGAGTTGTCTAAGTCGTATTTTGAATTTTACAAAATCAAGTGTAAAAGCCGAGAAAACGGGTTCGAAATTTAGTTGTATTGTTTGATTTTTCATTTTCAAACCATACGGAATTGGGAGCTCTCCTTTACAGGAGTGATATTTATGACATGAATTTCGGAGTTTCGGGATTTTTCCAAGGTGTCTAAACAGTCCAATAAGCGTAAACTTTAAGGTGTATTTTCGATCACTCGGATAGGTCTCGACTTGTGATTTTCCATAGGCCATTTAGCATGGAAATAGAACCCACCAATTTTGGAGAGTCTCTTAACTCATATGGGAACCCCGGGATTTTGCTTGATTTCATTTGAGCTAAGTAAGTATTTTATAAAAATCGTTAAAGTCCGGTCCGAATATGAGTTTAAGAAACTAAAGATAAAATATGATATCAATAGGTAACACACTTACAAATGCATAAGAAGTTTATAAAATGAAAATATACTTATAACTCTAAGAATGTTAATGTGATTAATCCGTTATAACTTTAATGATGCTAATAAGTATTAAATAAATCATACCCGTGTAGATTCGTTGGAGGAGACGCGACGTTGTATCTTCGTGTTCCTACATTCATTTGCTTTTCTCTCATTTGCGTTAAGGTACATATATTCTGACCTTTTCAGTAAAGGTTCCTTATGACGTTCTTTTCGTTAGCTTTCCTATTTTACTTATTAGGGTTTCCGATGCCATTGCTATAAACCCTTTTCTGATTGTTTGATCTGTTGCTTATCTAAACCTCTGTTTATTTGAACCATGCAATATCTGATTTGAACTTAATGTAAGGAAGATTTTGATATGTACATTTGTTGAACCTTGTTATATTTGATTATGAACTTCGCTAGGGCACTAAAAGTTGAATTTCGATTTATGGAAGTATAATATGTAATTATAATAATAAACTTGACCTCCAATATTAGAATATGAACCTTATGATATGAATTATCCGATATGTTATCTGTGATCTTTGTTTTTGATTATGACCTGTGTCATATCTCGCAATTTTGTTTGACCTAAGTTAGTTTGACACCGAGCCAAATTATTAACTAGTCATGGGGTTCCATGTCCGTGTTAGTGATGCACCTCGACACGACTCTAGGCGCAGAGTGAAGTTCGCCACGCCCCTTATCTCGTTATCTGTTATGAGCTCAAGTTATATTATATTACCAATACCATTTTGTGGGGCGATGGATGCATCCTAGATCCGATCCGTTATCCGAGATGATTTGTCTAGTGAATGATGTCGTGTGCAATACGGGTCTTCACAACTTCTGGGAGCTAGCTACTCCAAATTATTTTCTTAGATTATTTCTATATATGTATGATGTTTCTGATATGATATGTCTGGGCTCGTGGTAGTTAACTAAATCCTTATCTGTTATGTCTGTGTTAAGTATTCTGTTATGGTTCAGTACTTTCTAGTGTTATATTATATATTCTGATATGATATGTTAGTGAATGTGCTCATGACGTATATGTTCAAGTGATTACTAGTTGCCATGCTAGGATAGGATTAATATGTTTAAACATGATTCGTATATCTGATATTATGTTAGTTTATCGTTATGTGAAAGCGTTGATCTGTGAGATGAATGTGCTAGTGTACAATTGAGTGTTTTGAAAGTTTAGTATGTATGATGGTTCACTTAATTTTATAAACCTTGCCTATCGGTTTTAGTTATCTCGTCGCATATATGACCGCTTGTGTTAAAACTCATTGATGTTAAGATTTGATCCGAAACCGGTTTAGCTTATGATATCTGCTCGATAATTGCTAATGGTTATGTTATGTCTTTGTCTATTGAGTTATAGTTTGTCTCACCGTGTTTTCATTCGTATGTGTGACCGCCATGTTTAAATTTTGCTTATACTAAAGTTTGATCCGGGAAAATGGTTTAATTTATAATGTCCGCCTGTTAACTTACTATCTCGCTATGTTATGCCTCTAGTTCATTTAATTATAGTTTTTGTAAGGTGTTCTCATTGGTATGTGTGACTACTATGTGTTGACTGTTGTTTTCATTGCTATGACATCAAGTTAAGTTTATTAAATGTAACTTATTTGATTTGTGTGAATGTCATGTTTACTTTATAGAAATTGTTTCTGTTAGTTTTGATATTTCGTTTGGCTTATATGCACTCGAATTTCCTGATTTAGTTAAGGTCTCGTTATTTTAATGTGTTTGCATTTGTGTCAGCAATGTGCTATGTGTTTGTTCTTATTTTATTAATTGTTCTTCCGGATTTCTGTGTAATTGTGTTTCCGCAGAATCCTCCATGATTCATTGAATCTCATTCCGTTACGACTTTGTTATTCGTTTCTTTGTTATAATTTTGTATTTCTGTTTTTGTTTAGTTTTTGTTCTGTTATATCTGTTCACTGGGCTTTGTAAGCTCAGCCGCATTTTCTTTTCCCGCGGCAGGTTTTAAGCATTCAAGATGAGCTTGTGGGATGGCTGATCTGGGTTTGAGAGTAGAACTGAGAGCAAGTTTTGACTATAGAGATCTTAGATTTATTTTGATTATTAAGTTATTTATGTTTTCTTTTGATTACTTTGTAAAGGCTTCCGCTATTGTATATTATTTAAAGTTCTGATATGAAACCAGATTGTGATATCTTTACCCTTGTCGGGTTGGGGTGTTACAATTTATGGTATCGAGCTCTAGGTTTTAGGACCCCTTAGAGCTTAGGCTATGACTGTGAGGATTGGGTAGACATTAGGTTTCCGTCTGCTCGTATATCTTTCGATTCCTTTTGATGGTCGCTCGATTTGACTTGATATCCTTTTGCCTTCACCGAATTGGCCCTCCTCTCGCTCGCATCGAATTTTGTTGTTTTGTTTTCGCCGTCCGCTTGTCGATCGTTAGATGGAGACTACCCGTGATCCGAAGAAGATAGTGCCGACTGTTCTTGCCTGTCGCATGCCCCGTGGCCGAGAGGTTCGTGAAGCGAAGTTACACTCGATCGCCCGCCGCCGGAGACATCGGGATGTCGCCGAGGAAGTCGGATTTAATCAACCAAAGACGCAACGACGAAGACATGATTCAACCGGTCGGAAGGTTCATCTACTTCATATGATTTGGGCGCGACTTATGATATTCTCGATTCGCTTGTCATGTGTTTTGTGACGGTTTGATATTCCGCTAAGTGATTCGATCCGTATTGCTTTCTCTCGATTTGTTCGAACTCGTTTGAATCGTGAAGTTTATCGTCGGCATTTTGTTAATATCCCGCTTTTGGATCGCCGTAATGAGTCACGAGGAACCGTTTTATGCTAGTTGGCGGCCTCCTTTCATTGTGATATGGTAAGTTGTCGATGTGTTATACGTCGCATGAATGTGTACCGCCCGTTTTGGTATGTTACTTGTTATCTATATGTTATCTGCTTTGTTCGATATTAGTTATGTGGTTTGTCATGACCCGAGATGTAATATGATGATAATGGGGACTTGTTATGTGATGCAAGTATTATGACGCCTGATCAACGTGATAATACCGAGATCATATCATTCGAACTTATTGAAATCATATGACGTCTGGGGAAATGCCTGTGGTTGATACGTGAATGGACTTGACTTGTATCTGTTATTTGGCACTCCTCATGTTCGTTTGAAATTTTGTACCTATTTGTGAGATTTCGTCGATATCTGTTACGTGTAAGTTTTGTGCGCTTTGGACCGAAATTGTTATGATTTGTGTAAACTACGGATTGCTATGTTTGCTCTAAATGTGTACGTCTCCGTGTACCCCTATTGTGATCCTTGGACATTTCGTGAAGTGTTTGAGGAACATTAGATCCTTTTAGTTGATTAGCTGCGACGAGTGAGATCGTTAGGATTCGTTTTGTCTATGTATATGTTTGTTCTCCTCATTAGATATCTGAATAAGTTAGAGCGTGTTGTTTGATTTTCGGCATCTCATCCGTTTTCTGCCAATACGTAAATAAGTATATGATTATCTGTTATAAGTATTTGACTGTTGATTTGATTTTCGAAAAGTATGAGTTTGAATATTCTGATAAGAAATCTATTTGTTCCGAGATAAGTTTAGCGTTCGTCATATATTCCTTGAAGTTCAAACCGATTTGTCTCATTGCTCGTTCGTCTTGTCCAATTTCGAGGACGAAATTTTCTTTTAGAAGGAGAGTTGTAAAACCCTAAAAATATAAACGCATAATAAGACCATTTTACCCTTGAAATCAAAATTATTAAAATACGTTTATGTTCATTTAACGAAATTTAAAACTTAACTTATCTATAATTAAAACTTAACGAATATGTGACGTGATCGACATGGTACGACGAAGATTAAACGCCTCGCAGAAATCGTTTGGGCCTTGTTTTCGTTAATGGTGAACCAAAGTTGGGCCGCTCGTTTTGTTAGCTTGGACTCAGCCGAGAGCCCAAGATGGGCGTGTTGTTGTGTTCGGTTGGATCAAGAAGTCAGAGCCCAAAGGGTGTTTGTTTGTGTTCGGTTGGACCCAAGCCGAAGCCCACACCCTCTCAAGCCTAACCAAATTTGTACCACTATAAATACAACACTTTAACCTCAAATTGAAACCCTAGTTTTGCCTCTTTTGTTTTTCTTGTTCTATTCGGCCGAAGCCTAACTCCCCCTTGGTGTCGAGTTTTGTTCCCACGAGCTAAGGTATAACATGTTTTCTCGTCTTCCTTTGATAACACCTTACGTTAATACATATTGTATCATGTTTTGTTTATTCGAATCTTGTGTTCTTTTTGGTCGAGCCGTCTGAAAACAAAACAACAACATAATGAATTGAACCTTATAAGTATTAGAGAACATGTTATGTAATACGTATTGTATGAACCGGTTATTAAGTATGTCGAAGCTATATATATAACCGAATCACATATATATAAATGTTATCATGCCTAATAAATTCGAAACCCTAATTGGAATGGAACCCTAAGTGTAATTAATGGTCTAAACATGTGATTATAATGGTTTTAATAAACCCTAAAACCGACAAGCATCATATGTCGAACTTGTGCGTGTCATAGATCGAATTTTATAAGTACAATAATATGGGTTTTTGTTGGAAAAGTTTATTTTATGTCTTAGTTAAGTTTTCCAAGTGTTTTGGTCGGATTTGGAGTTGTCTAAGTCGTATTTTTGAATTTTACAAAATCAAGTGTCAAAGCGAGAAACGGGTCCGAAATTTAGTTGTATTGTTTGATTTTTCATTTTCAAACCATATGGAATTGGGAGCTCTCCTTTTACAGGAGTGATATTTATGACATGAATTTCGGGAGTTCTGGGATTTTCCAAGGTGTCTAAACAGTCCAATAAGCGTAAACTTTAAGGTGTATTTTTCGATCACTTTCGGATAGGTCTGGACTTGTGATTTTCCATAGGCCATTTAGCATGGAAATAGAACCCACCAATTTTTGGAGAGTCTCTTAACTCATATGGGAACCCCGGATTTTGCTTGATTTCATTTGAGCTAAGTAAGTATTTTATAAAAATCATAAAGTCGGGTCCGAATATGAGTTTAAGAAACTGAAAGATAAAATATGATATCAATAGGTAACACACTTACAAATGCATAAGAAGCTTATAAAATGAAAATATACTTATAACTATAAGAATTTTAATGTGATTAATCCGTTATAACTTTAATGATGCTAATAAGTATTAAATAAATCATATCCGTGTAGATTCGCTGGAGGAGACGCGACGTTGTATCTTCGTGTTCCTACATTCGCTTGCTTTTCTCTCATTTGCGTTAAGGCGGATATTCTAACCTTTTCAAGAAAGGTTCCTTATGACGTTCTTTTCGTTAGCTTTCCTATTTTACTTATTAGGGTTTCCGATGCCATTGCTATGAACCCTTTTTCCGATTGTTTGATCTGTTGTTTATCTCGAACCTCTCGCTTGTTTGAACCATGCAATATCCGATTTGAACTTTATGTTAGGAAGATTTTGATATGTACATTTGTTGAACCTTGTTATATTTTATTATGAACTTCGCTAGGGGCACTAAAAGTTGAATTTCGATTTATGGAAGTATAATATGTAATTATAATAATAAACTTCGACCTCGAATATTAGAATATGAACCTTATGATATGAATTATCCGATATGTTATCTGTGATCTTTGTGTTTGATTATGACCGTGTCATATCTCGCAATTTTGTTTGACCTAAGTTAGTTTGACACCGAGCCAAATTATTAACTAGTCATGGGGTTCCATGTCCGTGTCGTTGATGCACCTCTCGATATGACGCTAGGCGAGAGTGAAGTTTCGCCACGCCCCTTATCTCATATCCGTTATGAGCTCAAGTTATATTATATTACCAATATCTGTTTCAGGGCGATGGATGCATCCTAGATCCGATCCGTTATCCGAGATGATTTGTCTAGTGAATGATGTCGTGCAATACGCGTCTTCACAACTTCGGGAGCTAGCTACTCCAAATTATTTTCTAAGATTATTTCAGATATGTATGATGTTTCGATATGATATGTCCGGGCTCGTGGTAGTTAACTAAATCCTTATCTGTTATGTCCGTGTTAAGTATTCGTTATGGTTCAAGACTTTCTAGTGTTATATTATGTATTCGATATGACATGTTAGTGAATGTGCTCATGACGATATGTTCAAGTGATTACTAGTTGCCATGCTAGGATAGGATTAATATGTTTAAACATGATTCGTATATCTGATATTATGTTAGTTTATCGTTATGTGAAAGCGTTGATCTGTGAGATGAATGTGCTAGTGTACAATTGAGTGTTTTGAAAGTTTAGTATGTATGATGGTTCACTTAATTTTATAAACCTTGCCTATCGGTTTTAGTTATCTGTCTGCATATATGACGTGCTGTGTTAAAACTCTGCTGATGTTAAGATTTGATCTCAAAACTGGTTTAGCTTATGATATCTGTTCTGATAATTGCTAATGGCTATGTTATGTCTTTGTCTATTGAGTTATAGTTTGTCTACTGTGTTTTCTCGTATGATGTGACCGCCATGTTTAAATTTCGCTTATACTAAAGTTTTATCCGGGAAAATGGTTTAATTTATAATGTCTCGCCCGTTAACTTACTATCTCGCTATGTTATGCCTCTAGTTCATTTAATTATAGTTTTGTAAGGTGTTCTCATTGGTATGTGTGACTACTATGTGTTGACTGTTGTTTTCCACCGCTATGACATCGGTTAAGTTTATTAAATGTAACTTATTTGATTTGTGTGAATGTCATGTTTACTTTATAGAAATTGTTTCGTTAGTTTTGATATTTCGTTTGGCTTATATGCACTCGAATTTCCGATTTAGTTAAGGTCCGTTATTTTAATGTGTTTGCATTTGTGTCAAGAATGTGCTATGTGTTTGTTCTTATTTTATTAATTGTTCTTCCGGATTACGTGTAATTGTGTTTCGCAGAATCCTCCATGATTCATTGAATCTCATTCCGTTATGACTTTGTTATTCGTTTCTTTGTTATAATTTTGTATTTCGCTTTTGTTTAGTTTTGTTCATATATATCGCTCACTGGGCTTTGTAAGCTCACCGCATTTTCTTTTCCCCGCTGCGGGTTTTAAGCATTCAAGATGAGCTTGTGGGATGGCTGATCTGGGTTTGAGTGTAGAACTGAGAGCAAGTTTTGACTATAGAGATCTTAGATTTATTTTGATTATTAAGTTATTTATGTTTTCTTTTGATTATTTTTTAAAGGCTTCCGCTGTTGTATATTATTTAAAGTTCTGATATGAAACCGTATTGTGATATCTTTACCCTTGTCGGGTTGGGGTGTTACACTTGTTGTATGGCAAGATGGAGAGACAAAGGAGGTATAAGGTGAATCTCAACTTGTCTAAGTAAACTTTGAGGTGAAGTAAAAGTTTATGTAGGAGGAGGTGTTGAGTTATAAGACATAGTAGGCTTAAACAAAGCCATGTGGCCTTGTGGTTAACATAAAACTGCCACCTCTCATTGAGGTGGTGAGTATTTGTATTTTGTGCTAAGTTTTAGTTTATGAGGTGTAGTTTGCTCCCGGTAATTACTAACGTTAAGCTCTTAAGTCGCGAAACTTAAAATAGGGCAACGTAAAAATGTAATACTTACAAAAATATTAAAACTTATCAATATACTCCAACTAGGTATATTAAAAGTGTGGTAAGTCTAATAGGGTGCGTTTATGTTGTTAAAACCCAATAACGTAGGTTCGAGCACGCGTCTTACGTAAAAAGTAACATGTCTACGTAAAAATGGCAAAGCGGCAATAGTTCATATGAAATATGACTATTGGTGAAAATAGAGTATTTTGAACACATAGGCTTATCGTAGTCTTGTGTTGACTGCAAGGAAAGTTTACACGATTAAACTTTCGTAATTAACAAAGTAACAACTTTAGATAATTATTTATAGCCATACGTGAACAAATATGTTCAGAGTGTAATAATTCAAACCAGAGTGAATTATTTAACTTAGGAAAATTACCAGTTACTACCAGTTACAGTAATTGCTTTTACATTATAGTAAAAGTCAAATAGTCAAAAGTCAAAGTCAATGTCAACTTTAAGAAGTCAAAGGGTAAAATAGTCATTTTACCTTATGAAAATTTACGGGTTGCTACATCAGGGCTAGTTGCATTTTGGTGTTAACTGAATGAATCATGATTCAATACTTAATAATTAAGTTTTTGTTCATTATGCAGCAATCATTTATTGATTCAACAAATTAGAACGTGAGAAGGATTAGTTGCATTTTGGATTGAATTGAATCAAATATTTGTTGTTTAGGGAAGGGTTAATTCACCGTTTAAGTTTTCTACTTTCGGTTTTTAATCATAATAGGGTTACATATGGACTTTATCCTTAAGTTAACTTGATACAAAAATGGGTATCCATTTTAGTTTCTTCTTTTCATACAAACTTTAGTTTGTGGAATGGAAATGTCTGGATTATATGTGTAGTAACCTTACCTGCATAACCTTACAAATGTTGAATGCTATTTTTTACAGGTTGAAAATGATTGCATCAAAAATGAACTGTGACGATGGAATGAGGGGCTCTATCAATAAGGTACTTTATGGTTTTGATTATATATATTCCCGTATTTACTTACTGTTTCCCCTGTAATTTGTTACAATCATCTGTTTTCTGTGTGTTTTCTTACATTTTTAAGTCAATTACTCATTACAAACATGTAATTGAAACTGAAACCCACTGAATATCGGAAGAAATATCACACAACTATTTGGTTCAAATTAGTACCTGATTCTGTCTTTTGTATTAGGTAAATAACTGGATATAGATTAGGTCAAATATAGCAAAAGTTGCTCATTTAAATATCATTTTATTCATAAGTCTATCATTATTAATATTTATCTTATCTACTAAAAGATTCACTGTCAAAATTGAATGAAAGTCATCATGATTAATGTGGGTAGTGTTGGGGAACTTTTCTTCACGCCTCAAAATATGCGATGTGAATGCAGCCATCAATGGGGGATTTCTACAAGTTTGCAGTTAATCGTCTCCATTAATTTACCCATCATTGTGTTGTGTAGTAATGATCCTGAGTAATTGCAAGCATCCAAAGAGCCATGCCTTTACAGAGATGGAACTGCAAGGGTTGCCGAAATGACCACATGGAGGCTATACAATGAATATACAGTTACAATCTCAGAGGAATACAAACAATCAAGTCCTACACCGATAAAAAAAAAACATAAAAAAAACAATTTCGATCTATTTCTTTTGACTATCATTGATTCAAAAAACACACACACACACACAAAAATCATATGACTATCACCGATTCAACTTGTTAATACAAATAAGGCATAAAAAAGTTTATTTATATTTTACGATCTTCTAATGTTTTGTCGATAACAAACGTAAAATCATTTTAACGAAACAAATAAAATACGTAAATGGTTTGAGCCAATAGTTTACTAACACACTTAAATTTTCATATAAATCACTAAACAAGTAATAGTGTTTTTCTTGTTATAGTAATGTATATAAATAACAACTAGTGTTTACATATTGGGTAGATATATACATACTTAGTGTATATTATAATGGGTAGAAGTTTAAGTATTTAACCCATTGACTTAACACATTGAATGTAGTTGAGTAAAACCCAAAGTCCATGACCCATACCCATGGAGCATGATCCATAATCCATGACCCATTGTATGGCATCATGTATAAGTCATAATGGGTATTATCCATGAATTATGGAGCTAACCCATAACCCATTGACTAGATACATTGCATCTTCTAGATACATTGTATTCTACTTGGATACCCATGATCCAAAGTCTAGGACCCATGACCCATGACCCATAACCCATGGGTAATGAGGAGCATCTCACGGATCCATCAAATTATACTAGACGGATCCCTCTAGCAAAGGATCCGTGGGATCCGTGGAACAGTAGCATGTTTTTTTCTATAAATAGTGAGCCATTTCTTCATTGTTGGTTGCCACTCCTTCACATACTTTCTCCTAGTATTGTAAACTCTCTAACCTCAGATCCAAAGGATCTTTCTATGTAGTTTGTGTTTGTTTTTGTGTGATTCTCTAGGTTCCTCTTAAAGGTGAGATCACCACCTCTCGAAGTCGAGCAAGCTCAAGTCTATGAGTTGCCATGCTTCGTCTTCATCATCAAGACTACTGAATTTCTCTTGTTGATAGTTCTTTCTTCCTCTCTATAAGTGTTGTGTCTAAGGCATTAGTGAAGGATGCCAAAAGGGTCAAGACGAAGGCATTAGTGAAAGGTGCTGAACGTCCATGTCAAAGGCATTAGTGAAGAATGCCAAAAGGGTCAAGTCGAAGGCATTAGTGAAAGGTGCCAAAAGATTATGTCAAAGGCATTAGTGAAAGATGCCAAGGGTGTACGATCGATATGGTGCATCGATGTACAAATAGAGATAGGTTGTGTCCAAGGATATTGATATCCTTGATGATTTTGTAATAAGGAGTGGGTCTCTTTTGGGATAGGTTTTGTGTAGTTTTAGGTAGTAGTTCCTCCTTTGTAATGGAACTCGGTATCTAGCCTTGTACCGGATAAAGTGTAGGCGACGTTGTGATAGGTATGGTTCTACCTCGTGGAAGAACCCGGTGTCTAGCCTTGTACCGGAAAAAGAGTAGGCGACGTTGTGAAGGCTTCTCCGCCATAAGGAGTTGTGTCGTGTAGTGCTAATGAACTCTCGAGTAGGTGACTCGGGGAGTGGAGTAGGGCAAGGAAGGCGTCCTTGTAGCCGAACCACTATAAACACTCGTGTCGTGGTTTTGTGTTTTTTACTCTTTATCTTTGCATTATATCTTTACATATATATCTATCAATATCCAACATACACATCTAAGTAGATTGACGACATAAGTTGATCTAAATATTTTAAAACAAAGTTTTAATCGGTAAAACTATTCAACCCCCCCCCCTTCTAGTTTTCCACAATTGGTATCAGAGCTTCGTTACCAAGTTTCTTAGAGTATGTTGTACTTTAAAAACTTGATACGATCCGTGTATGATTGAAAACTACAAAGAAGGAAATCAATTAAAACAAATTGTTTCTTCTATGTTGGATAAGTGATAGATTATTCTAACAATTTCTTTTTAAGAAATCTTCTTGCTAGGACTTCTCCAAAGTCTTCATTTCTATTCAAAGAAAAATGAAGTCTACTCTCAAAGAAGAACCCAAAAGTAATCACAACCTACTTATATTAAGTACAACGGATTACTTTAAAAGCTCATGAAGTATTTCAGATATATGGTCTCTATAAATCATATCAAGAGTTTAGAGGTATGTTCACTTATCCACAAATTAGCTATTTTACGTTTACATGGATTTGTTGATAATATTTTTTTTCACATAAATTAGGACGTTAATAGTTGCTAGTCTCTAAAAAGTCTCTCTTCACCACTTTCCCGACTTACTCATCATCGGGAATAGTATTCCTCTTTGATTTTCTAAAGATCATCAAACCAACGCCGCCGTCACAAATAGATCCTTGATAGTTGACCTATCAAAACACGTTGATCAAAACGTCTATTCAATTAGGAACCTCAAAGTTATTTTTGGTCTATAAGCTATTGTATAACTTATTACAAAAATAACACCAAACACCCTTTTTTCTGTCTACAGTAGCCGGATCCCACGAGTTGTACTAGCCGAATCCCAATTTCAAGGGATCCGGGGGAATCGTGTGACAGAAAACAATTATACGTTTTTCAAAACCAGTTTTGCTCTTTTCCCTCTCCTCAAAAAACACAAAAACGACCCAAATTCTATTTCCATCTCCATAGGGCTTCATATCTTCAAGCATCTTCTTCTTGAACATCATTTTAAGTAATTACACTTATATGTTCCATTCTTCATCATATTCATCCTAGGGTTTATGGTTTTTAATTTTTAAAACATCAATTGATGAAATTAGGTATTGCAAAATTAATCACTAAAAAGAGTTTTTTACATAATTAAGATTCTATTGTGTCTACAACATGGTTAATACAAATCAAAACCATAAACCCATCTCGGCAAATTTTACCTAATTAGAATATTTGTTTTTCTAGGATCAACCATGCCCAAAGATACCCAACAAGACCACTATGACACCGTCCACTACCTCTCTAGATACTATCGAAAAGAGGAGCTTTCGAAAATCGATCGTAAAATCTTCAAAAAGCTTGAAAAACGACTTATTCACGAAGGTCGTGTAGTTAAGGAATGTTTCCTTGAAAACACCGAAATTTGTCAAGTCTTCTCGGCAATCAACTTTGATTGTCTCCTAGATATTGATGAACAAATGTGTCCGATTTTCATATTTGAGTTTTACAAAAGTGTTAGGATCATTCGAAATAGTGATGAAAGCATCTCAATCGCTTTTATCATCAATAAACAAAGCATTACTCTACCCCTCAACACATTTGCACAAATTCTCCGCATCCCTTGTGAAGGAATTTGTATGTACTCCCAAGATTGGGCAATATCCACTCAATCTTTTGCACTAGATCCCAAACCAATCTACCACACTCCTCTCGATGACCCCACAATTGTTTGAGACACCATTTTCACAAGTAATCACAAGTCGTGCCAGCCAAATAACATATTATTAAAATAATCTCTATTTAGTATATAATGTTCATGTACAAACAATTTAACACTAAAATAATAAAAATCATATCACAATTAAAATAGCAAAACAATCGTTTTATATATATATATATATATATATATATATATATAACTCTATGTAAACATAAAAATACTAAACTAAATTACACTTGGAATTAAACTAACAAGAAATCACAAGTCTTGCCCGCCCAAGTGTACTAAACATGATTTCAACACTTTGAATTAAACAAGCAAGAAATCATAAGTCGTTCCCGCCTGGGGCTTAAACTACACACACACACACACACACACACACACACATATATATATATATATATGTGTGTGTGTGTGTGTGTGTGTATGCAATTTCATATATTGTTAATCTCATGTTCAAATTTGTTCTAAAAACACATGTGATCTTCCCTACACTTATCTTTTTGTAAAATACTTGTAATTAAAGCGAAGTTGAAAACAAAATAAAGCATTTTCACAAAACAATTGAAAGCATGAGAATTAAACAATAATGAGGAAGCATATAAGACACACAAACAATTAAAAGCAAACAAACAAAATAAAAACATCAAACAATTAAGCATGGGTAGCCTCCCAAGAAGCACTTGTTTTTTTTCGAGTCACGAGCTTGAATCTACCCTTATTTAACGGATAAAGGGGAAGTTTTCCCTACACTTAAGTTCAAGTGTGAGTGATAGTAGTAATACACACCCTTAGGGTAGAAATATAGCACGCGAGGAAAGGGTGTTGGATGATTTATGTGCTTGAGAGAGTGTGCTTCTTTCTTCTTAACCTTACCTAATTCTATTGGTGTAGCGGGTGAATCAGGGTTTTCTCCTAAAAACGAATCATCTTCAATTAAATTCAAGAGATTCTTAGTTTAGGATCTATCTTGACTTAATAAACCAGGTTTAAACCCATAATATTTCTTGTGATCAATCATAAATGGGCGATGTAAGTATGTAAGGTCATGGTTCACTCCAATATTAGCTTCCACTCCACATGGCTTAGAGTCTACTACCTTTATCTTAACATTACTTGGACTATGTCGTTTGATGGCTAGTTCGGGGCCAATTTCAATTCCTAAATTCACATCTAAAGACGAAAAGTTGGCTAACGGTTTTGGTTGAGGCTCTGATTCATTAAAACCAGGAACTTTCGTGGAACTAAGAGAAAGGTTATGACTACAAGCATTCAAACCTATTTCATCTAGTTGTGTTTGGTCTAAAGGTTCTACCTCCATTGGGGTTCCTATAGTCTCTTCTACTTCTTTCGAGTAAGTCACGGGTGGTGCATTTTCCTCAAACGATGGTAGGACTTGTGGGGTAATTGGTGGGCTTGGATTTTCTATTCTATCCTCCATATTATCTAAGTCACCTATGTGTACATCTTGTACTATGGTAGTAGCTAACCCAAATACACTTCTAAGTATCACAAATCCTTCTTTAGCCATTTCAAATTCTTGGTCCGATTCATAAGAATCGTTCTTAAAAACTTGATCACTATGTTCTATTTGCTTAAAGGATTCCTCATGCGTGTAATTTGTTTTGATGAAATCTATCCCACACATCAAACTAGGTAGTTCAACGCTAACCATCTCACAATCTTGTTCGGATTTAAATTCCATGTTCTTAAAACTAGGTATTTTTGTTCATGGTGCCTAAGGTCGGCTAATCCGTTTCATCAAGTTGTGATGTATACAAGCCTATAATTTCATTCAACTTATTGGTTATGTTTAGGAAGCCTTTCTTAATTTTTTTTCAAAGGGTCTCACTAAAAGGAGTTGATCCTAACAATGAAATTTTAATAGAAGCCACACATGCACAAAGTTCATCATAACCATCTAACATTACACCCATCTCCTCTTGGAAATCTCTAAGATCACAAAAAAAATCATTTTAACAATAAGAAGTAAATGTATCTGTGAAATACAATTGTTCCTCAATTGTTAATGATCCAAATGCAACTTCATCCGCCATGGTGACGAATGAAAGGGTTTTACGAAAAAAGGACACAAAGACTACAAGAAAACTAAAAAAAACAAAAACAAAAATCTCACTTGATAGGAATCAAGTGAGTGGACCTAATCGAGATAAAAAATGAACTAGCTATTCTATTACCCGGTAGCGACGCCAAAAACTTGATAGGGTAGGTCGTGAGACTTTTTGGCAAGAAAGTTTTACAACCCTTGTAGTGTAGTATAGGTACGACACGGGGGCTGATCGTTCTCTAGGGGAATAGAGATGCTAGTCGAGATGTATGATGAGAAGGTAAAGGGTGAGGGATGATTATTTTTGGTCTTTTACATTTTTTAGGAAGCAAGGTAAATTAATTCAGGGATTGAGAGTGGGGGTTTGTATTACCACTAATTAAACTACTAATTTAGAATTAAAAGTTACTAAACAAATAATATGATGGTTAAAACATGTTTACTTAGATTTACTTACTCACTAGTTATCTTTTATTGATCGGTTGAATTGTCACATCCTTGTTTAATTGATGCGTTGTATTCCATGTTTTAATCATAGGGCGGTGCCAAATTTCCTAATTCTATGAATGTATAAGTCTCCTCTAGAACACCCGGGATCGCCAAGTACCGAGGTATCTCCCCCGAATATCCTAGTATGCCGCAATTCACGCAATAAATACAACAGGAGCCTATTAGTGCACTCTAGGGCTAATAATAGTTGTTTAGGACGTTCAAGCTCGCAACAACGGAAGAAGAAACCAGTTTTCCTTATTCTAGCGTAACAACCAATTAAACAAGAGACAACCAACCAATAATTAACAATTAGGTTTCATTGGATCTAAGAAAACACTAGATTAATCTAGCTAGATATGTTATGGATGCAAGAACATAAGCAAACAATCACACAATGATTAAACATAACGATAAAATAGATAATGGAACTTATCTTTGATAAATAAAGAGGGTTTAGGAACCCTAAAAGTCTGTCCAAGTCGGACCTAAAACGTACAAAAAGTTGCTCTCCAAAATAACACACAAAATACACAAAAGTGGTAGGGGTATATATAGACATTACCCTTGCGGCGTGCTTCTTCTTTGGTGGCGACGTCACATCGCCGCCATTAGGGTTTCGTATTTGCCAAGTCAGCCTTGCGACGGCGTCGGGTAGAGGCTGTGACGCCGTCCAGATTTGTAGTGACGTCGTCCTGTGTAGAAGCTCTACAGTGTTTGGTGTTAGCCTTAAAGAGTGACGGGCATGTTTGAGATACAAGTGACGCCATCACTTGTTATTGTCTTCAAATTCGCTGCAGCGTCGCTTGTAAGATTTGGCTTGATTTTGTCTTGAAAATAGACAGCGACGGCGTCGCCTTATACTTGTGACACCGTCCTGAGCCCTGTTTTGCCATGTTTTCTTGACTTAGCCATTTTCTTCATATTTTCGTCCCTTTTTGTCCAAATATGCTTCATACCAGCATTTCGCTTCCAGAGTACCTAAAATGCGAAAATGAACAATGTTAAGCAGTAACGGATAGTAAATGCACCGATTTAGGGCTTAAATGACCCCCTAAAAAGATGTTTTAAATCCTTATCACATACGCAACAAAAACTGATGATGCTATTAACTGCAGATCTTTATGGTTCAGGTTCTTACACTCTGTTTCCAAGATTTTGAAATGAAGAAAAAGAAGAGAATAGTAAAAAATGGGCGAAAAGAAGAGGAAATGAATGAAATTAAAATTTTCATATCATGTTCCCGAGTTATGAGAGAAAAGAAAATATAACAAATGATTTTACAATTATACCCTTAATAATATATAAAAGTTATGTTTTTTATTTGGTCATTTAAGTAATTTTGTTTACTTAGAGCTTCATAATATAACTTCTCTCCAAATCACCCACTTTTCGGAAGAAAGTTTTGGAGAGAAGTTTAGCAAAAATTACTCTCCTCTTCTTTTCTCTTCTGTCATAAAAAAACTTAGGAACACGAATTTATTTTCTTTTCTGCCCACTTCTCACTAGTACAAAAACGGGATTTGGTCACGCATGGTCGAAATGGAACGACCACACATTCGCATATTTGTGTGGTCAAGGTACAAAATTGACAACATGTACTAATTAGTCACACATGAAAATTTTAATTGTGTGACCATTAGAACCGTGTCGCCACACAATTAACGTTGTGTGGCTAAAGGTATCTGGTGATTTTGTTTCGGATCATTTAGCCACATATGAATTTGGAACGCGTGACAAATACAAGTAACCTTGATGCGTTAGTCACATGAAGTAATTTTGTGTGTCTAAATCATAGAGTCAAGTTTTGTCACACATTATTTAAGGGTGGTGATATGTTTTGCCAACTCTTTAGCCACATCCGAAATTGGAACAAGTGACAAATGAAAAGTAAGGTTGAAGCATTAGTCACGATATACATATAAGCGATGACAAATATATGTCACACACTTGAACACGTGACCAAAAGCCATATATGGTCACACTAAATGTTTTGTCACACATTTGTTAAGTGTAGCCAAAATCCAATACATATGTTCACGTAAGTTAATATGTGTGTTTAAAGTTTAGTTTGTGTTAGCTTGCGAAAGCTAATCTATAAAGTCACATTTGCTACTAACACCGTGACCAAATGCCATATATGGTCACACTAAACGCTTTGTCACACATATTATTCAAGTGTAGCCAAAATCCAAGTACATATGGTCACGTAACTTAATATGTGGCCATTGGATGATGAATAGTCACTCAAAATACACGTTTCCTCACTTGAAACACCATATGGTCACACTTATTAACACGTTTAGCCACTTTATGGTTAATTGTATGTGACTAAATACCCAAAACAAACATGCTTTGTGTGACTAAATGTTAGAAAAGGCCACACAAACATAAAATTCATGTGGCCATTGGATGATCAATAGTCACACAAAATACACCTTTCTTCACTTGAAACACCATATGGTCACACTTATTAACACTTTTAGCCACTTTATGAGTAATTGTATGTGACTAAATACCCAAAACAAACATGCTTTGTGTGACTAAATGTTACAAAAGGCCACACAAACATAAAATTCAAGTGGCCATTGGATGATCAATAGTCACACAAACACACATTTCTTCACTTGAAACACCATATGGTCACACTTATTAACACTTTTGGCCACTTTATGATAAATTGTATGTGACTAAATACCCAAAACAAACATTCTTTGTGCGACTAAATGTTAGAAAAGGCCACACAAGCATAAATTTGATGTGGCCATTGGATAATCAATAGTCACAAAAATACACGTTTCTTCACTTTAAACACCATATGGTCAAGTTTGTTGCATTTATTGTCTTGTTAATGAAAATGTGGGTTTGTAGGTGATGGCTTTTATAGTCACATTGATATGCACACACATTAACACTTGTGCAACACCACAATATACTAAACTTGGATAAATCCAAACTAATTATATATATGAAGAACTCTTTAACAACGAGTACTTGATTGTTAATGCGAATCTTAACAACAAGCAAGAAGAACACAAATACTATTTCACTAATAAACTTATTTTATTAATATTTCTATTCGTCTAAGTACAAGTTCATTTCACTATACTTTAGGGTTCCTTTATACACTTAGGAAAACCTAGTATACAAACGTGTAGAAGGATATAGATATCTCTTCCTAAGATATCTCTACGCGTACATATGCCTTCCCTAAACTCTAATAAACTATTATGTTTTTCATAAGCAGAACTAACTACGAATACTACCAGACTTAAGCATTATCTTGCCGGTATTATTCTTTGTTGAGCTTTTGATTCAATTAACCTCAAAAGCGATAGCATGCATCATCCTTTCTTTCACCAAAAGCTTCTTCTCAAGCATAGCCACGAAAATCTTGTTTGGAAGTGGATACTCCACTACGTAAGCATATAAAGAATTGCGTTTCTAATTCCAACAGTGCACCGACAAGTGTGGAAATATCTCCATCGATCACTTTTTGTTGTGGGCCGACTTCCACATTTCATCATCAAGATCCGGTGTGTCAAACATGGTCTTCAAGTCACCCCAAAGGACTCTTTCATATTCCTCTTGGTCTCTCATCACCATGCTTCTCCATCATCGGTGGTACATGGTCTTCAAATCATCCCCGACAAATCACTCAATAAACCGTGAAAGTTCATATATAGTGTCTGTGGTGATTTTCCTTACTATCGTGTAAACTACCTTTTCCCATGTTTGATGATCCGAACCTTTGCAATCTTAGCGAGAAGTCTTGAACACAGTAGGAATGGAGCCCATGGTAAACTCTTCCGATGACGGTTCATCAACCTTATCCTTCATGTACTCTTCCACTTCCTTCTTAACATTTGTCTTATCCTTTTCACTCCTTTCTTTCCAATGGATTTCTTCCTTGTCATATTCAAAGCGGTTGCTTAACCTCATCTTCCTCCTCTTTCTTTACGCTTTTGGCTTATCACCAAGTTTTCGACTTCAAGAACCTTTTGATCTCTGCAATCTTGTGCTTCTTAGCATCCTTTGGTTGAAGATTGTAACCCTTCCTTTTAAACGTTGAAGCTTCCAACTCGAATCCATTGGAATAAAATTTTATTTTGGTACACTACTTTTCAAATTCGCTTTTAGTTCATCATTCTTCAATTTCCTTAGCGGCTCAACTTCCGTGTAGGATTCCCTTGACTTTTGACATAGTGGATCATATAATCCCTTTGCTCGGCTTTGGTCATGGGTCCATTCATCCTTTCTCTTTGTCTACGCTCTCAGAAGCCTCTTCTTCGCATTAACAATCTCAACCAATTTACTTGCATAGTCTTCTCCGTTAATATCGGAAGGATATCTCATTTACTAATAATCTTGCATTTATAGTATCCCATTCTTCATCGAGAATTTGGCGATTCGAACTTGACTTTCCTTTTCATTTGTTCTTGATTAATTGTGGTTCCTCCTGCGAGTTTTTGCAATCGACTCATCATCCCTTGTTTGTTCTCGCACGTTTAGCTTCTTGACCGCATCCTCTGCTTGAATCCTAGCAATCTCAAACAAAGCTAGCTTCCTCTTCTGCGAGTTGCTTTTTGGTCTTCACGGCTCGAAGATTCTTGCACTATTCCTTTGCCTTCCTATGCACAAACTCCTCACCGGTACTACGGATCACTACCGAGATTAATATGTTCAAGATTGTATTAACTTCAACATCAAAGCAGATTAAAATCTTCATCAAAAGCGATTTAAAAGCACCACCGGACTTATCGTTAGTAAAGTCACCGACTTATCCACTCCACTAGAACTTGCGACTTCTTTATCCGGTCTCTTAAAGGATTTCTTGTCATTTAAATTCTTAAACAAGATTTCATTGCTTCCAATCCTTGAGGACTAATTTGAGTTTCTCGGAGGATTCCTCACCTCGAGTCAGTAATGTCTATCCCGTCTGTTTGAATTTCCTCCAATTTCTTAACTCTTTTGCGAGTAGTCCCCAAGTGACTTCTTGGTCTTCTTCAATTTTTTCTCCAACTCATCAACCCTTGAAATCGGTTGTGGAACCGGTTGAAGTAGATCTTCCATAGATAAGGAACCGGGTTCTCACTGTAGTAGTGGGTGTTGGAGGTTGTGGTTGAGAATCACCGGTGGTTCTTCCTTATGGTGAAGGTGAAGGTGGTGGGGTGTTGGTGTCCTCTGTTGAAACTCGTTTTCGAGTTCGGATGTAGGTTGAGCCCGAGCTTCGATGTAGATGGGAGATGGAGCAGATGTAGATGTACCCGTGGTCGAGTCGATGCAGCGAAGGCAACATAGCGGATAAAAGTGCTTGTGTGCCCTTCAAACCCCTTTTCATATTACCAAATATCTTTTTAGTGAAAGGAGAGCAATGTAAGGATGTTTGCTTGTTGTTTCAACATTTAAGATCATTTGCAAAAATCTTGGGTACATCAAAACTTTTCTTATTCTTGGAATTAGCAACCATGGCATCAAAATCATTTTGAAAAATTGAAGAGTCGCGGTGGAGAGACAGACCAATGCGAAGCAATATTGCTTCCAAATTGATCCCATCCACCACTTTTAGAACTCATACAATGTAAAATATGATGCACAAGGAAACGCCATTGTGGCGTAAAATGACTCTTCCAAAAGTGAATGTTCCATCGTTGGATATCCAATCTTTCCAATCCTCGAAAGAGGTCATGATTTGCCAACATTGAAATCCCCGAGGCATCACCAATTGAAGCTTGCTTCGATCGATTCCTCGCTGATTGAATACTCTAATGTATCAATAGTTGCATTTAACTCTAGTGTCCCATCGGCAATAGTTCTAGCGAGGGGCCCGCCGTAATCGCTGTTTGACTAGGGAATCATAGATAGTTGGATTATGAGTAAGGCATACCGATATGACTACCCTTTAGAAAGTCCACTATCCGTCAAGCTCGTGCTTTCAAAGAAGCTTTTGAGAAATCCCACTTGATTGTGCTTGTCTACAAACTTTAATTGTGCCATCTTTTATGTTAATTGAATTCTTGGTAGTGCAGGCAATTAGGGTTTAGTCTTGGTGAGGAGACTTAATCGAAATAAAATAATTAAACTTTTAAAGATTAGGATAAAGTAATTAAAGGATAAATATGATTTCTAAAATAAAAATTATCCATATAAATACTTGACCATCTAAAATTAGGTAACGGTACTATTTAAACAAAGAAAATCGTTTTTTATTTTTGCACTACCGGACTAAAGAATGGTCAAACAGACTTAAAAATGACATCACGTAATTAACTCGTACTATAGCACATCAACTAGCGACTTCCATACATCTCCAATCTGTGAGAATTCTTTCTTTCAACATATCCTTAAACAAAAAATATACCTAATGATTTAACTAATATTAAGTCTTGTATTATAAACATAAATTCTTAAAAAGTACAAAACATCGAATCTATATGCTTTGAAAGAGTGAAATATGATAAAGGTAGAGTGTGACAACTTGACCATAACATGGTTCACTTGGACTTTCAGATAACAACACCTCCACGATCGGTTCGATAGTAGTCGGTTCGTGATTCGTTACCCAAGTCACGTCGATCCACACGTGGCAATATGTTATCATTGTCTTTGGTGAATGACGGTACTAAATTCCTCATCGGCCGTCATACTTATCTTTGTAATTCTTGGGAGGTGTCTTAAACACAATAGACAATTTTTATCTACGGTCTTTCACATAAAACACTTGTCGTGCTTAAAGCGGCTAATATGAACGGATCAACCTTGTGGCCTAAACTATTCAGTCAACCAATGTATACCCAAGAGTAGTATCGCGTTTCACACCACCACTTTGTGATTAACCCAATCACATTTGAAAAGAGGAATTTGCATGAAGCGGTAATCTAGTTCCCATATCTCTGTAAAACCCCATAATAATATGCTTTTCTTGTGGTTGCAACTTCTTTAGATATGTGGATATCTAATGCCTCAACACTAACCCCACTGCTCGTAAACTTTGCCTTCATGATCTTTCGTATTGAAAAGTATACCCATTGATGTGATATGCATCGTATTTCACTACTGGTGGCGCGTGGTCCATAGGATATCCACCTTACAGCTTCGATACACTTTCTTTGTCGATTTGTAACTCTCTCTCAACTCGAATTTCATTAGAAGTATATATTAGCTCAAAACAATAAGTACACCAATTTTGATTAAAATGATTTGAGAAATAAGGTTTAGAAAGGGTATGTTGAGTAACATAAGATTAATTACTTCTTTGCGTAACCAATTGGCAAAAGATTTCTGTGCTCATTCTCCGAAATGCTATTCGCTTACCCGGTTTTACGCTTTCAAAACTTGCTTGTCTTTGAAACAACGTGTTTGATTATTATATTTGATACATCATTTAATTTTCGAGAATGAAATAGACATGTGTTAGTAAGACTTACGCGATATACGGTACAATTTCATCTCATATTATTTATTACATACAAATGTGCTTTTCGAAGAGTTCATGAAACTTGATTGATTTGCCGGCCGACAATGGCTTTCCTTCCTCATTTTCATCCGTTTCATGTTTATCGGTGGGATACCAACATTTTCATGGATTTATGATATTCGCTAAAAACTCTATTGTTTCTTCCATAATAGTCTCCTCAAGAATGCATCCTTCGGTCTATTTACATTCGCACATGTCCTTTAATAACCTTCATACATCTTTCGAATGGATACATCCACCAAAGCATATGGGACCGCATAATTTTACCTCCTAGTTAGGTGCACGATCAAATGTATCATAATATCAAAGAATGATGGAGGAAAGAACTTCTCGGTAAGCACAGTGTCACTACGATTCGCTTGCATATTATCTAGTTCTTGCAATATTATTTCTTTGCAACATATTGATTTAAAGAAAAGCAAAACCGATAATAGCATATCGTGTGGGTGGGTGCATGATTGAGCGATTGCAATTGGCGAAACTCTTGCATTAGCATGTGATAGTCATGGGATTTTAGGCCAATGAGCTTCCTATCCTTTAGGTCGACCAAAGAAGAGAAATTTGAACAATATCCTTGTGGTACCACGATGTTGTGTAAAGTTTCACAAAAATATCTTTTCAAAGATTCGTTAATGTGTAACTTTCTTTGGAGGTAGTGTTGTTTTGTCTTGTTCTTGCATAGCAAACAACTCTTCTTTACCCCAACTCACCAGATCCAATCGAGCATTGGTCCATCTTCGTCTTTTCCGGAACATGTAGCAAAGTTCCGACGAGACTCTCAAGAACATTCTTTTCTACATGCATAAAATCAATACAATGTGAAATGTAATTATGCCTCCAATACCTAAGTTTTGATACCAAATGTTGAATTTCTTCCAATACGCACCGCTTTGTCCGTTTACTTGGTTTGAACTACCCTCTATCATTACGTTTCTTTTACGCTTTTGAATCTTCCCACCCTACCTCTCGTATCTTCTTGGTTTTCGATGCATTATTGTTTGTTCGCTTTCCTTTTCCCCACTTATTTTCAATATGTTGTACCTCGTTGTATATTTGTTCCCGGTCATTGGGTTTGGAGCCGGAGAAATTCTTGTTGTCCATTAAATGCCTTCCTTTGCCTTACGAACGGATGGTCATATGGTAGATATCGTCATGACCAACATAACTTTGCTTGGATGAGGCGTAAAGTCTAACAGTTTGTATCTTTCCACATACTACACAACCTTTGAATCCACCGACGGGCAGCCACATAATGTACCAAGTGCGGGGTAATCATTTATTGTCCATAACACAACGGCACGTAGATTAAAGTTATCTTTTGTGGATGCATCATATGTATCAACCCCTCGATCGAATAAGGTTTGCAGATCATCAACAAACGGTTCTAAAAAACATCGATATCATTTCCGGGTATCCCGATATTAATACCGAAAGCATGATAAACTTTCTTTTCATACACAACCATGGAGGAAGGTTGTATATGACCGTTAAACCGCCATACATCGTGATGCCTATTTCACGAGTTGACGCCAACCCCATCACCGATATTCCTAGCCGTAGATTTCTTGGATCTTGAGCAATTTCGGGAATTTTTCATCTATAGTACGCCATGCCTTTGAATCTGCGGGTGACGTAACACACCATCGGTTATCCTCCGTGTCGCGTGCCATCTTAAATCCTCACGAAATACTTTCTAGCTTAAATAGTCGTTGCGGTCTTGGTATAATTGGAAAGTACCACATTACCTTTCTTTGGAATGTTTTCGTACACTTTCTTAGTCTTATTATCCACCTTCCATCTTGATATCCCACAAGTTCGACACGCGATCAAATCCTTGTCATCCTTCCGAGAAGAAGGCGGTTGTTGATACATACATGTATCTTTTGTATCCTGATCCCATCAATTTCAAATATTTTTGGCTTGATAAGTTTTTCCACCATTTCGTTACCAAAGAAAGATCTTCTTTAACAATCCTAGTAATTCAAGAAAGAACTTATCGAACATCCGTATTTACCCTTCAAGTTGAGTAGTTTAACTATTGCGGACATCTTTGTGAAGTCGGGACATCCTGCGAAAGAGGCTTCTCTGCGTCTAATAATAATTGTTGAAACTTGACAAGATCATCCTCATCAAAATTATCTTTGTAGCATTAACCATTTCTATCAATTCTTTGGGGCATCTGTTGGAATATCCGAAGCAAAATCCGTGTCGTCAACAAACTCATTGTAGCGTTAAGTGTGTTTCGCACTTATTGATGACTCATCCTTCTCTCCATGTTTAGTCCGGTTTAGGTAGCTTAGATCAAACCCATTCTTGAATAAATGGAACCGCACTTTCTCCACTTGATGCTCTATGTGGTTTAAACAATGCATACGGACATGGCATTGAAAGATCATTTTCTTAACTGTGGGTCGATGTTCCCCATCTTCCGCAAGTTGTGTCTTGCATAATCAATAAACGCTACTCCATCAACATAAGATTTGTTGGTCCTATTAGTTCCTATCCAAGACTTGTCCATGTTTATAAATGTGTCCCACTTATCCGAAAGCAAAGAATGTTTATAAATGTAGTCCCCGCAGGCATGTTAAAAGACAGTCCAAGTTATTGAAGATTATACAAGACAACATCAAACTTCAATTGATGATCTTAAAGTTAAAAGACATTCCAAGTAATGAGGATAGCTCAAAGATTGAATGTCGTATTGAATTATGCTAAGAATTGAATAAAGTCTAATGAAACAGTTCCTAAAGGGATGTTTGGGTCAAGGAAAATAAGAAATTAACTAGCTAAATTATGGTTCCATGTTCATGTGGTAATGAGCTTTGAGGTTTCTTAAATTTTTAACCAATTAACTATCTAAATTTAACAAGAAGCCGACATAATTTACAAGAGGATATCTCGAAACAAATGTTCAATTATAATACGCTTAATGAGGTTATTTTATGTGTTAGAGATGTGTACAAAAGGAAGATAACAATACTTACCGGTGGTGTGGATGGTGGGTCTATGACGGAGAGTTGTGGTGGTGGCCAGGTTTGTAGTGAGATGAGAGGGAGGTGTGGCGTGCAGGAGGAGGAGGAGTTAATTTTGCAATTAGTTTGAAATGCCTTGATGCAAACTTTGGGGGAATAAATTTAATTTGTGGGGAATTTTAAATTTGCTTAAATTTTTGAAAATTTTTCATATTAGTTTAAAAATGTTTTTCTCTTATGATTTAATGATTTTATTCATTTAATTAGTTTAAAAGGTTTTTATTCATAATAAATAAAATAAAATTCGAAAAGTATAATTTTGTTAGTTGAATTATTTGCTTATTTAGTTGTTTTAGTTTAAAAAATAAAAAATAAACTAACTCCCACTGTCTTCCACGGGTTATGGGTCCCAATATCGTCTTCCACGATGTATGTGGTAGGTTGAGACGAGATGACCTTACCCCTACCTAAGGTAGAGGCCGCCTGTTCTACCAAAGGTTGAAAAGGACCTCCGGCCTTGCAGGGTGAGGATCGAACCCTTGAGAGGTGCTTTCTTTTCTACCAAAGGTAGAAAAGAACCTCCGGCCTTGCAAGGGTAAGGATCGAACCCGAGAGGTCGCTTTTCTACCAAAGGTAGAAAAGAACCTCCGCCCTGCAAGGGTAAGGATCGAACCCTTGAGAGGCTTTCTTTTCTACCAAAGGTGAAAAGAACCTCCGACCTTGTAAGGGGTAAGGATCGAACCCTTGACCTCTTTCTCCGAGGCAAGAGTGTTAACCACTTGATCTAACCTTGCTCTTTTTTTGTTTTTAGTGTATGTTTCATCAATTTATTCACGAAATCCAAATATCTTTCATTATTATTTATCACCCGATCACGAACCGAACACTAATTTCCAAAACCGTAACATGTGACTATAATTTTATATATACTATTGATTGAATGTTTGAATTTTCTAAACCGAACGCGAATTTCCAAAACCGTAACATGTTTGAATTTCCAAAACCGTAATATGGTTTCGGATATAATTTTATATATACTATTGATTGAATCATGTCGTAAATGAAACTCTAAGCAACTATAACCCAATGATTTTGACCCATATTATAGTGTGAATGTTATATGAATTGTATTAAAGTTATTAAAGGTGGTAGCGTTAATTTTGACATTTCGGGATGACATAAAATCATTAACTCATGTGTCTTACTCAAAACATTGTGTGAAACCGTGTTTAGGGTTGCGTTATATCGTTGGACGCAGTAACACAACCCCTGTGCGTTTTCGTGCGTTTAGTCGTCTCTATATGTTTTCGTCCGTGTTCATACGCTTTCTTAGTTTTGTACATGTTTTCTTCCGATTTTGTGCGTTTTACGTTTCGTCTCTTTTCACATGTTTTCGTCCGTTTTTGCGTTTTACACTTTACACATTTTCATACGTTTTTTACACGTTTGCGTCTGCTTTCATACTTTTCCACCGTTTTAAATACGACTTTGTCCTTTTAATAAGTTTTTATCGTTTTTGTTTTTGTTTACGTTTGCGTCTGCTTTCATACTTTTCCACCGTTTAATGCGACTTTGTCCTTTTAATAAGTTTTATACGTTTTGTTTTTGTTTACACATTTTCGTCCGTGTTTAAACTTTGTCATTGGTTTTTCATCTTTTAGTCCGTTTGTATAAGTTTTTGACCGTTTTGGTCCGTTTCAGCCGTTTTCATCTATTTTAGACATCTTCGTCTGTTTTCATACACTTTAATATGTGTTACATATTAATGTACATTTTCTTAAGTTCCATACGTTTCTTACGTTCTTACACGCTTCCGTCTGCGTTAGTCCGTTTCTTTCCGCTTTATCCGTTTTTAAGACTTTTGGGTCAACCTGAAGCGAAGTGAATTCATATTCGGTTTCGGCTCCTTCGGTTTAATTCTAGTTCGGTTCGGTTCGGTTTTCGTGTTGAAGCGAATAAAAGATCCGATTTAACAAAACCAAACAACCCGATAACCAAGCGGATAAACATCCCTAATTAATTTATAGTGATAGTTTGAATTCATAAGGAGTTACAAGTATCTCTCTATCACACTATCCCCACAACTCTTCTTCAACCTTTCTTTGCAATCTTTCAATAATATCATATTTTACCCAATTTCATTATCAATGGGCACCATCACCACAAAACCATTTGGCTAAGCGTGTTATTGATGACCTAATTGAGTTTAGCGGGAGACATCATTGATGGTTACATGAGTTTCTTCAAGGCTCGGCAAATTTCCGGTCTCCGTGGCTTTATAAACCGGATCTGTGAAGAGGCCACCACGGTAAAGAATGAGATTGCGCATTTAATGCTTTAATTTGAGATGGTAGCTATTGGAGATGGGGATGAATATTTTGACACATTGATGGATCTTAGGCATGACATGGAGGCTACGAGGACTAAGTCGCGGGGTTGAATGATCTCATTACTCAGTCGAGGAGGATATCGAGACCAAGGAAGAACAAATTAAGTCGATGAATGGTTGAAGGTTGCTCGCTATGTAAAGGGATGGTTTCTTTGCTATAATGTCTAATGTCTTGGTTTAATATTATGGTTTGTAGATATATTAACGATGAAACATGTATGGATCTTTTGATGGTTTATCCAATGGAATGGAATGGGTTGCGCTCGCTAGTTTGTTTCATCTTTTTAATGTTGTTTTGCATTTAGGAATTGGTTGTGGTGTTTAAGTTCATATCGGTAGAATGTATTATTGTAGGTTTGAGGTTGATCCAAACTCGTTCAATGTTGAGCCATGGATATGCGGTTCATAAGTGCTTTGCTTAGGTTGTTAATTTTTAGGTTGTTGTCAATTTTAGGGTGTTTTTGTTGTTGTTTTTGCTTTAAGTTAATTGCATTTACATGATTTCTTGATTTTTTTCTGTGTTGGAGGATGTTAGAGCTTATTTAAGTGCTTATAAATAGGTTATTTATAGGCTTAAAGTAAGGTATCGTGGTCATTTGTTGTGTCGCAGATCCTTGGTTGGATTTGATTATTTTTGTGCTTACTTGTTTATATGGGATTGCTTATTAGTTATAGTTGCTTAATTAGTTGCTTTAATTCCATTTTTTATTTTGTTTCTTCATTTGTATGCGCCATGTGGTGAGATTTTAGTGTAGTGCAGTTATATGTGCTTTGATCACCGGTTTGAAGTTATATGGGTGTTTGGGACTGTGGGTAAGAACCATTTCATCATGGGTGTGTTGGTTTCAAAATGCACCAAAATGAAATATTTAAATTCTATATTATCAATTTGGAGCCACATTTAAAATTATGAAATTTGGAGCCAAATTTATTAAAATTTTTAAAAGTACTTAGGAATTTATGGTTTCCTTATTTGAAAATCGCCCATAATGAGCCCTAATTTTACTCCAATAAATCGAGATTCAAGCAAA
The DNA here is from genome assembly GCA_022545495.1 of Chrysanthemum lavandulifolium. Taxonomy (NCBI): domain Eukaryota; kingdom Viridiplantae; phylum Streptophyta; class Magnoliopsida; order Asterales; family Asteraceae; genus Chrysanthemum; species Chrysanthemum lavandulifolium. The sequence continues at coordinate 210,094,897 of CM040246.1, forward strand.
ACAACCGAACTTCAATTTTTACACCATTATTTACCAATTAAGTTTACTAATTTTCTTTAACACATTACTTCGACGAATCATGGCAACTCAAACCAATTGTCGGGATGATTTGGTTTATTCGATCGTGAAAATGATAAGAATTTGAATATGAATCGAGGCGTATTCGGATGAGGTGAGGATGCTGAAAACAACCATTCAAATGCGAATGTTGTTAAGAGGGCATAACTAGGTTAGCTAAGTTTCGCGAGGATTATGGAAAACCGACGGAATAAAGGTCGGTGTAACCTTGATGCATCGAATAGGATATCGAGGAAAAAAGCAGGCATTGTTTTCGAGTTTTTGGGTGATTTGGTTCGTGAGCATATAGGTGTCGATTCTATCACGGAGGAAGGTTGATTGAAGCAAGAGATAAAATGGGACGAGATCACGGTACACATATACTTTTTTAACTAGTAGTGGCTTGGGCATCGTCGAGGTACAAGGTGTTAATAAGTTTATCTCTGCATTTACATTATGTGCAACTAATTAACAACATTGTGTTAATCTTTGCGACGATATTTTGATGTTGGCTTGACTATCCGAAAGGCGATAATGAATCGTCTTGGTCAACTTCTAAGGAATTTTCAAGGAAATTGACCGAAAACTACATATTGCCCAACCAAAATACCCTTTCAAAACTTAATGAAGTCCGTGCAAGTATAGTGCAATTATAAAAGTGAAGATTGGGTAAATTTTGTAAACTACGGCCACCGAGGAATACAAGGTGTTAATTATTCATTTTATTCAAGTTCAAATATCGTCACATTTGATGTTTCCATATATATTAGTTGTATACTATCGACATTACTACATCTAAACACCTTTTTATTTTGTGTTGCAAGGTGAAATTTGCATCTAAAGTGGCGCGTTCCAAGTCATTTATCGGCATAGAATGGGACGAGGTGGATACGCCCGTGTGATGGATAAAATGGTAACATTAAACATTAAACATTTGCATTTAATAGCATCATACTTTCGTTTATATTGGTTTATCTTACAAGTGTATGTATTTGATGTTTATAAGATCGAGAATAAAGAAATTCAACGGATGAAGAACCACCGCGTGATGCAGCGTGGTTGAAAGGAAGGTGAATAAAGACGGAGAATTTCACGATGATGATATCGAGCAGTTGAACAAAAATTGTAAGTTTGACTCATTTTATGATTATGTTTATTGTTAGTTATAAGTTAATACCGATAGTGTATTAGTTAAAGCGATAGTGTATTAGTTAAAGCTGTTAGTTATTAATTAATTACATTAGTTATAAGTTAATACCGTTATTTATAATTTGATCTTGGTAGAATTAAATAACCTATTTCCCATATTGTGTGTGCGAGAAAGAGACGGAGGAGAAGATCAAACAAGGAACCTTGAAGCTTGATCATGGCAATCGATGCCATGACATTTGTATTAGGTAAGGAAAAGGGAGGATATGCGAGGAGTGGGAGGTGGAGTAACCTACAAGAGGTATTTTGATCGCCTCGAATCGGACAAGCATCGATGAAAGAGTGGTGTTACTTCAAAGTGAACTTGATGATGAGAGGCACCAACGCCAAGAAAAGAGGCGTAATCTGAGATTTGATGAAACAATTGGTGCACAAAGGGCGGTTGCGATCAACTTCAACTCCATTGATGTAAACGGAAGTAAGACATAAGAAAGTAACATTCCATCTTTTTTTACCCTTTTAAATCTGCTGCGAGTCTTCTTAAACAATTTATATTTCAGTGTCTCCGTGAACATTAATCTTTTAAATAGCGGTCTTGATGAGGATGCTTGGAACACGTGTTCTTGGACGTGAGAAAGTTGCGAGCATTAAGAAGTCTAATGGACTTGCAACTTTGGAAAAGAAATTCAAATAAGTGTAAGTAATAAATCACCCCACAGGATTTTTGAATTCTACATACATTATTTATTTACCGTGTATTATACATATAGGAAAGCTCATAAATCATCGCACCTAAGAAATCGACTAGATCAAAAGGAAAGGATTCTTCACGTCAACTTTTTGGATCACAAGAACAGAGTCTCCATTAACAAGATTACCACAAGTATGTATGTAAACATTTTCATATGTTCTTTAGTTTAATTAAAATTAATTGCGATACATATATACATGCAACAAATTATCTTTTAGGTAATTAAGTGCGGTGTGGCACTTAAAGAAATCAACTATTATTGCGGAGGGTACCGTGTACAAAACCGATGGAAAACAAATGCTTCATAATGAGACCACTCCCAAAGGATTGCTACAGAGTATCTATTGAAAAATCTTTAGTGGATGCGCGTGCATACCGGATGTAGAAATAACGGTCTCAAAAGCAGTTAAGGATGCGAGAGGTGGTTTTATGCATGGCCAAAGGATCAAGTGGTTTTCGATGAAAAGGTACATAGATGCATGTGTTTTATAAACCTACATATATCATTCTTCATATTTAATTGATGTTTGATACCCCGCTTTTGTTTCCTACAGGTAACACCACCAAGTACCATAAAGCGATTGGTGAGAACAGAAGCGCACCTAAATTAAATACTAAGCGCTACATCTCTAGTCATACCATGCAAAAGGAAGCTAAGAAGATCAAGAGTCGAAGTCGTTAAATTATTGAGAATATTATTATACGACATTACAATTTTATATACATTCCAATTTTATTGTATTTGAATATATTTTGAATATATTTTTATATATTAGAATTTGTTTTGATATATATTGATTTCTTATATGTGACTAAAAGATTCATATAGTCACAATTATTAACACTTTTTGGTCACAGTTTGCTTAATTCGATGCGTGACTAAATGTTAGAAAGCGCCACACAAACATAAAATTAATGTGGCCATTGGATGAGCAATAGTCACAAAACACACATTTCTTCACTTAAACCACCATATGGTCACACTTATTAACACTTTTGGCCACTTTATGCTTAATTTGTATGTGACTAAATACCCAAAGAAACATGCTTTGTGTGACTAAATGTTAGAAAAGGCCACACAAACATAAAATTCATGTGGCCATTGGATGATCAATAGTCACACAAAACACACATTTCTTCACTTAAAACACCATATGGTCACACTTATTAACACTTTTAGCCACTTTATGGTTAATTGCATGTGACTAAATACCCAAAGAAACATGCTTTGCGTGACTAAATGTTAGAAAAGGCCACACAAACATAAAATTCATGTGGCCATTGGATGAACAATAGTCACACAAAACACACATTTCTTCACTTAAAGACCATATGGTCACACTTATTAACACTTTTGGCCACTTTATGATTAATTGGATGTGACTAAATACCCGAAAAGCGTGCTTTGTGTGACTAAATGTTAGAAAAGGCCACACAAACATAAAATTCATGTGGCCATTGGATGATCAATAGTCACACAAACACACATTTCTTCACTTGAAACACCATATGGTCACACTTATTAACACTTTTGGCCACTTTATGATTAATTGAATGTGACTAAATACCCAAAGAAACATGCTTTGTGTGACTAAATGTTAGAAAAGGCCACACAAACATAAAATTCAAGTGGCCATTGGATGATCAATAGTCACACAAAACACACATTTCTTCACTTAAAACACCATATGGTCACACTTATTAACACTTTTAGCCACTTTATGGTTAATTGCATGTGACTAAATACCCAAAAGAAACATGCTTTGTGTGACTAAATGTTAGAAAAGGCCACACAAACATAAATTTCATGTGGCCATTGGATGAGCAATAGTCACACAAACACACATTTCTTCACTTAAAACACCATATGGTCACACTTATTAACACTTTTGGCCACTTTATGATTAATTGGATGTGACTAAATACCCAAAGAAACGTGCTTTGTGTGACTAAATGTTAGAAAAGGCCACACAAACACAAAATTCAAGTGGCCATTGGATGATCAATAGTCACACAAAACACACATTTCTTCACTTAAAACACCATATGGTCACACTTATTAACACTTTTAGCCACTTTATGGTTAATTGTATGTGACTAAATACCCAAAACAAACATGATTTGTGTGACTAAATGTTAGAAAAGGCCACACACACATAAAATTCATGTGGCCATTGGATGATCAATAGTCACACAAAGACACCTTTCTTCACTTGAAACACCATATGGTCACACTTATTAACACTTTTAGCCACTTTATGATTAATTGTATGTGACTAAATACCCAAAACAAACATGCTTTGTGTGACTAAATGTTAGAAAAGGCCACACAAACATAAAATTCAAGTGGCCATTAGATGATCAATAGTCACACATAAGACATATTTCTTCACCTTAAACAACATATGGTCACACTTATTAACACTTTTGCCACTTTATGCTTAATTGTATGTGACTAAATACCCAAAACAAACATGCTTTGTGTGACTATACAGTGTTTATGGTCACTAATACGGATTAATCCAACAAAATTTGTACCTAATTAGTCACACATGTTACGGTTTTGGTTACTCTTTTGCAATAGAGACTAAAAAGTCAAACACGTGACCATAGGCTACCTATGGTCGCGCGACCTTTAATCGCACACGTAGAAAAACATGTGTGACTATATGTATATCGTCACACATATTCGGTGTGGCCAAATCCACTTTTGTTCTAGTGTCTTTTCTCTTCTTTCAAAAATAAAACTCAGGAACGCAGCGTTATTGAAGCTTTTCTGATGTAGGAAAAGTTCGAACCATGCATAAGCATGATAAAGAAGGCTAGAAGAAATCGAGAAAATCTCAATCAACTTCGCATAATATACAACCATCAAGGATGATTTCGGCATCTACTTTACAAAAAAACTCATTATGCTTTATCTAATTCACTTATTGTCATAATACATAACCGTTTTCATTTTATTCGGTTATTTTACATCCAATTTATCCGTTTTACGTAAATCGTCCAATTTTATCCGTTTTCATTTTAATCTGTCCGGATAAAAGCGGATAAAAGCGGATAAAAACCGTTTATTATCCACTTCAAAACGGTTTTATCCGTTTTATATGTTTTATCCGAGATATTAAAATGAAAGCGGATAAAAATGGACGATTCACAACGGATAAAACGGACGAAAATAACCGAATAAATGGAAACAATATGTATTATGACAATAAGAATAAATAGAGCATAATGAGTTTTCTTTAAAATACGTTATGAATTTATAGCTTTTTCCAATCTTGTATCAAGATAAAAATGAAGGCTTTCAGCTGTTGGATCAGGTCTGTCCCTCTGGTCTCTGTACCTGTTCAGGTTGGAAAGATAATTAAGGATTATCTCATAAAGCTTGCAAAACTCAGTTGTCCTTTTATGTATTGTTTGCAGAACTGAGAAGCACAATGAACGCTATCATACATATAAGTAATTAAATATTATATTTGATATGAACAAATAGTGGCAGGTGATTGTATTGGCACCTACACTATATATCAAGGAAAACTACCAGAATACTTAAACATTAAGAAACTCTAAATATATCAGAAAAGTACATGAAAATAAATGAAAGATGCCGGATGTCATGTATGAACAATTATTGCTTAAAATGAGGAAATGCAAAGAAGAACAACTAATAACAACTTCACTTACACGATAATAGAATATTAATTAGTGTATAACTTATCTAAAAAGTAAAACCACCCATAATTATTTCTAAAACTAAAATGCAAAGCACAAGCCACTATCATATGGGTTATTATAACTATTATTGAAAACATAATTTAGTGAATAGAAAATGAAAACTATAAGAACCGAAAAAACACAGTTTAGATGAGACTATTTTAAACGCGTGTCAGATTTTTGGAAGAGAAATTATATAGGACATAAGCTTAAATAGGAGGGTAGATTTGATATTTTTGCAAGGGGTTATGTGTAATAGTCTATCATATGAAAATATAAATAAATATCATGCAAACGAAAGGGAGAAAAAGAAAACCCTAAACATGTCTGAAATTAACAATTCTGAAATTAACAATTCATCCACCAAGGAGGTGATCGATTTTATTTTTATGTTTTTATTTATTTCTGCTTGTAGTATTTAATTTATAAATAAATTTTTTGAAACTGCATGCAGTCTATAGTGATCTGTCTGGACACCAGTTGGTGGATGGAAAACACCAAATCACCTATGTTTAAGGAACAAGTAGAGGCTATTGAACTCTATTGTGACAACAAATTCAAGGTTCTTCTAATTCAAGATTTAATTTAATTTTTTTAAAAGACAATCCTGCAGTCTATAACAATTCAAGGTTCCCTTTTTTTGACAGTCTAACTCGGAGACTGTCGTGGCTGTATATGCAATGGCTGATTTTAATCTTCGTTGTCTGATTTACCCTACCAGTAATATTACAGCGATCAAGAGGGCCATTAATGGTTAGCAGCTTCTTCTTCTTCATTTTTATTACCTTGGCCTTGTAGTATTTATTTATTATAATCTTGATCATGTTTATTGCAGACGCAACAATTGGCGGATATTTGCGGCTATCAGAGGGGGTCTCAGAGGTTATTTTACATTCGTTAAGTTGCTTTAACACAGCTATGCCAAGAAGGATTCTCTTTTTTGCTGGAGGGTATGTATATATGCTCTGCCATATTAATGCAACTTTTCAATCATAATTTTATATCTCCGTGTGTGTGTGGCTTTCAGTCCTGTATATTGTCGACTGGATGGGGAAACGTTAGCAAGCCGAATGAAGAGGATGATCAATCTGCGTTGTGATGTCATCAGCTTTGGTGACCCGTACAAGGATAAGAGGGAATTTTTCAGCACTTTTATTCAAAATGAAAATGAGATGAAGGGCAACTGCAACGTTTGCCATGTTCCACCTGAATCTTCTGTCCCTCAGGCCCTATCCAGGTTTAATTATAATCTCTTTGCTTAATTGGACTCTACAGCTTTTTTCTTTACATATATCCTGTAGTAAACTTCTTCTATCAGATCTAAAATCATCAACCCACATGCTGGAGGAGGAAGCAGTTCACCGCCACCTTCTACGAACAAGGAAATTTCAATTCAGATCTGTGTGAAAGCTCCTCCTAGTCGTGCCAAAGATGCTAACACAGACTGTAATTATTATTATTATTATTATTTCTTAAGGATTTTTGTTTTTATCAATCTTTTAACATTTTTTTCTTCTGCATTTTTAGGTCCCTTTTGCCAAAGGGTACTTTTAACTCTTGAGGAAAAGAACCTTTGCTACGTAACTCATCCTATAGATTTGGACAACAAGCCTGAATGGTGATAATTTTTTATATAACTTTCTGAGTTTTTTGTATAAAGGATTGATTTTTATACGAGTCTGAAGGTTGAGTGGTTGTTTGTCTTTTTATAGGTTTGCTCAAGCGAACCCAGATGGGGATGGGTTACTGCCTTTGATTAGCTTTGATGGTGGACAATGGGTTTCCAATTCTGATGTTATTGTGGAGATGATTGAATTGAAGCATCCGGGAACCCCTCTAGTAACTCCACCTCATTGTGCCTATTTGTATGTTATTTTCACCCCTTGTGTGCCTTTATATGTACCATATATACATACAACAACTGTGTTACCAATCGTTTTTTTAAAAGCTACTGTTAGTTTTTCCATATATAGCCATATACGAAGACCCCTTTATAATGTAGTGATAGAGTTTGCAAGTGTTTGAGATTCTTCATTGAACTGTAGCAATACGCCGTTTTAAATAACCAATTTCTTGAAGTCATATTTTTGGTTAGCAATCCCGAACACCCTCAACTTTGCTATATAAACGTAGCAAGTTGCTATAAAAGCATTATTTGAAGTCATATTTTTGGCATCACAATTCTGAAAGTGAATGCTAATTATTGTTTACAAGTCAAGGATGATTATCTTTTACGTTGAACTTAGGTGTATTCAAATTAAATGCGGTTTCAGGGGGTCAAATAAATTATGCTTAAGGAATACTGCCACAAAACTTATGTAGCTGTCTTGTGTTTATTCAAATACCATTTCTTGTTGCTGTTGATTGTCGTTTTTGATTATACCATATCACATGACCTCTTCATTTTCTGTTGTGACATGAAATTGTAGGGGGTTAAGGATTCCCCAAAAGCTTTTGGCATTTTTAAAGGAAGAGAATGATTGTACTCAGCATGCTCTACTTGCTGAGTTGAAGACATTGGAAGAACACCTCTTAGAAAATGTATGTTTTTTTTCTGAGATACCCTTTTACATATATGTATATATATGTATGTGTGTGTGTGTAAATGATGACTAATTTGTACGTTATAATATTTAAGGGGCCTTATCTTAATGGACGAGATGTCACAACCCTTGATTTGAGCTTGGCACCAAAGTTGTACCACCTTGTGAAGGCTTGTAAACATTTTAAAAAGTGGAATATTCTCAGAGAATTAACTGAAGTGTCCAAGTACACCAAGGTACGCCACTTTCTTTTTTCAATTCTTAATCTTTTCTTGATAATTGTTAGTCTCCCACGTGTACAACTATTCCACCGTTGATCAAAAACACTTGAACACCTTTTGCGTACCTAATTGGTGCAATCATATGCTGTTGTAAACTTGTAATTGGCTAATTGGTGAAACCTTCATTCATATATTCACATAAATCTAAAGTAATGATGTTTTTACATGTTTATCTTTACTCTAAAGCTTGTAGTGATAGAATTGGTGAATACTAGGAAATTTTGTTAAAAATGAAGCAACACTATATCTTACTATGAAATCAATGGATTGGCCACGAGGCAAAGGAGTGTAACCGCCCACTACTGATATAAAGAAATTGGCTCATGAGATAAAAACATATGAAATAGGTATTCAAGGGTCTCAAATTTCTGCTTGTCATTAAAGATCAGCATGGTGTAAAATAATATGTCCTTTGTCATATAAATTTGTGTGTTCAAGACTTGAGCTTTCTTTGATGTTTTTTTTTTTGCACTTGCTCTTTGAACGCCCATCGTTTAAGAAAACCAAACCTCTCCGACAGGATGTCAATGCTGGATGGGAGGACCGTAAGTTAAAAGTTAATGCATGAACGGAGTCATGTCAAATTATAGCTTTAGTAACTTATCATGTGCACTTGTTGTCAAGGATCTGTTATCAACTGTACTAGAACTAAGACCCAGGTTATAATCATAAATTACATCTATTTAATTATTATTGTCTATCATGCATCTTAAAGTTCTATTACATTGACAGTTTGACACATCATGAAGACCTTACATGTTCTAAAAAGGGTGAAAGCTAAAGATACGCAACATATTTTTCCAATTAAACATGTCTACGCAATATACTTTATAAATTGTCAAAGATACGCAACATATTTTCAAATAATCTTCGATCTAGCTAATACGACCGGTTATAGCAGGTTAATAGGTTACAACAGGATTAAAGTTACCCCTTTGGTCCCTAAACTGAAACAAATTCGCATATTTAATCTTTTTTTTGTAACGCTCGTTAATTTTTTTTTTTTTTTAAACTTTAGATTTTTTTTTCTGAAAATCTAGATAATTTTTTTAATTTTTTTTTTAAATTGCATAAATTTTTTTGTACATTCTTTTGGTCTCGATAAAATTTTAATATTCTTTTAAATATCTCGAAAATTGTATTTTTTAATTATAAATTCATAAATGTAGAGTTTTAAAAAGAGTTATAGTACACAAAAGTCACTAAAGTTTTCAAAAAATTTGTCCTAAGTTACTATAGTTTCATTTTGGTCATCCAGGTTACCCATATTATAGTGACCGGTTCTTTAGGTTACCACGTTGTATACTACTTATGATTACCGGTTACAATCCTCGTGAAAAACTTAGTAATATTTTACAATTAAAAATACAAAGTGGGTTATTATATTAACTTCATTTTAGATTTGTCATCCCCCAACAAGGTAAATTTCAATCCTAATTATTCATTTTAACATGTTCTTTAAGTTTGATTAAGGTTTAAAAATTTAGGGTTTCGCCTAACAAATTAGGGGTTTTGAAATTAACAATTTTTAATGAATTGTTGTTGTTTCAGATGGCATGTTCCTCATCATCTTCAAGTTTCCTAATAAAATTTCATCGTGGAGGTGTTTTTGTAAGGGATCCATTTTCTTATGAGTATGAAATGTTGTCTGAAATACCAAATGTTAACCTGCTTGAATTGGGGTTTGTTGGTTTAGTCAAACTGTTAGTAAGTGAATGCTCTAGTGACATCAAACAGATATTTTATGTTGTTCCTGGTTTAGACTTAGAGTTAGGTTTGAAAACCTTAAAAAATGTTAGTGACTTAGCTCAATGTGTTGAATTAGGTGCACAACATGATAATGTCTTTTTTATATATATATATATATATATATATATATATATATATATATATATATATATATGTATCTCACTCTGCATTTGATTTGCATGATGCCACTTCCCTAGTCAACAACAACATGCAAAAATGTTCAAAATAATGATAGTAATGATGATTTAGAGGGTGATTATAATGTATTTGAGTATGATAGCTCGATGAGAGTGACACCGCATCGATGGATCATTTATCGATGGTGAAGAGGAAGTTTATGATGTTAGGACTAACAAAGCGGACCGCACCTAAAGCAAAAAGTAAAAATGTTTGATGCTAACTTTACGAGTAGGTTATACGATTGGGTTACCTAGGGATGCATATCTTTGAGGAAGATGAGGTAGTCGCTAGTTGTGATAGTCCGGAAGATAAGGATAAGTTAGGTGATCTTGGCGAAGACATGATCCTACTATCAAATGGAAGTTAGTTAGACCTCGATTAGGTAAAAGTATGAGTCACCGGATCAACTTAAAAGAGCATTGACTTACTATGCTTTAGCCAATGGTTATAAGTTATATTACCAAGTCAATAACCCTAGGAGACTTCGGCTAAATGTTGTAGAGATGATAAGGATAGAAGTGTCCATTCAGTTGTGGGCATCTTTGATGCAAAATGAGAAGACTTTTCAAATAAAGACATTGAATGATGAGCATGCATGTTCTAGGACTTATGAATATGGGACATTAATCACTAGTAATTGGATTGCTAGAAACTATGCAAAAAGATAATGGTCAATCCTTGTATCAAAGTAAAGGACTTAATTGAAATGATTCTAAAGAAATATAAATGCAAGGTCACTTGTCGGTCAAGCTAGAAGGAAAGAAAGCTTTAAGCCGGTATGAGACTTGTTTAGAGGATCATTATGGAATATTATGGTCATATGCTAGGAGATATTATATTCTAATCCGTGTTCTACTTGTTTGATGAGTGTTGATGCAATGCCTGATGGTAAGAGCTATTTCAGTAGGTTTTATGTATGCTTTAAGGGGTTAAAGGATGGTTGGTTGGAAGGATGTAGGAGGGTCATAGGTATTGATTGTTGCTTTCTGAAAACCATATGCAAAGGGGAACTGTTGTCAGCAGTAGGAAGATATGGGAATAATCAAATTTATCCAATTGCATGGGCTGTGGTTAGTGTTGAGAATAAGGATAATTGGACCTGGTTCATGCAATGTTTGTTGAATGACTTGGGAATAGTAGCTGGTGAAGGATTAACTATCATCTCTGATCAACATAAGGTACTATCATTTTACTTTCATTTATGCAGTCTTTGATGAATATCTTGTGTAGTAACTATATTTGTCAATTTGTATGTTTTCAAGGGTATTGTTGAAGGCGCAAAGAAGTTATGCCTTTGGTCGAGCATAGGCGATGTGCACGACACATCTACGCTAACTTCGGAAAGAAATACACTGGGTGCAATATAGGAATCTCTTTTGGAAAGCAAAGAAAGGCAACATATCCCACAAAATTTGAAAAGATCATGAGAGAAATACAAAGCATCAACAAGGATGCCCACAAACACTTGATGGTGGCATCACGAAGTTGGAGTAGAGCCTTTTTCAAGACTGATAAGGATTGTGATGCTGTAGAGAATGGGATATCTGAGTTTCAATGCACTTATAGTAGATTCAAGAAGGAAACCAATCATAAACATGCTTGAAGACATCAGGGTTTTATGTATGGAAAGATTGCAAAAGATGAGGGAGAAGCATGAAAAGTGGACTGATGATATATGTCCTAACATCAGGAAAAAGCTTGAAGTGTTGAAGGATCTACATAGGTAAATCCTTACTTATATACATTATCTTTCTTTCTATATATATACTTATAATAATTATTATCTGTCTTTAAATACTTGTAATAATTATATGTCTTTAAATACTTGTAGATCTTGGAAAGTCATAGCCAGTGGTGAGAGTAGATTTGAAGTTAGAAATGGATATGAAGGGTTTAAGGTTGATGTTAGATTAAGGACTTGTAGTTTTAGGGCTTGGCAATTATCAGGTATTCCTTGCGAACATGGTATATCTGCCCTCTACTTCTTACACTTAGAACCTGAGCAGTATGTGTCAAGATGGTATAGGAAAGATGTGTTTGTGTCAGCATATAACCATTACATTGAGGGGATGAATGGTATGGATCAATGGCCATCTACTAATTATCAAAAGCCATTGCCTCCTATTAAAAGAAGGATGCCTGGAAGACCACCACACAAGAGAAAAAGAGATCCTACAGAAGATGATGGGAAAAATAGGACTAGGATTAGCGAGGAAGGGACAACTCAACCACCGCAAGCTTTGTTACCAAACCGACACAATCAAAGGTCTTGTCCAACTAAGCACAGTAGCTATGGGGAAGGTCTGCGCTAGTGGTGGGAAAGGGTGCGCAGGGGTGGGAAAGGTGCGCTAGGGGTGGGAAAGGGTCGCTAGTGAGACCTCACATGACATTGACAATGCTCCTCTTGTGAATACACAAGAGTTGGCTACACCCCTAATGAGACTACACAAGACTTGGCTACACCCCTAGAAGTGGTAAAGTGTCGCTGAGGTGGTAAAGTGTCTACTAGAGGTGGTAAAGTGCCTTCAAAGGTGGTAAAGGTGCATGAGTTCAACACCATCAACACCACCTCCTAGTTTTGAGATGGTTGCACCGTAAAAGTCACCCTAAATCTTGATGTGAGGATGAGAGGAGGTGGTGTTAGGATGAGAGGTGGTGGTGTAAGGATGAGAGGTGGTGGTGTCAGTTATAGGGGAAAAGAACCATACTATGAGAGTATAAGCAGCCCTAGCAAACTTAGGACCATCAATGGCAAGGTTGTTAGAAGTAGAGGAAGAGGTGATGGATCAAGAGCAAGAATGTATCCTGGTGGAATTGTCCTTATAGGATTTGGTGTGTCTTGGGATCCAGTTGATGGAGAGACTATGTTAGGGGTAAGTAAACATCTCAATCATTATACTAATCACACTTCAATCATTATACTAATGTAACTTTTTGTTTATTTCTTAGCGAGACTGACATGGGTCTTCCTAAATATGCATGGCGGTTGGAATTATACCGTAAGACCGCATTATCCATGCCCGGTCTCGATCGAGATTCCATTAACCCGATCACAACCACGCCTCCCAAGAACCACATGCATTCTCCAAAAAAGCAGGAGCATCGATGAAGAACCGATACACCACCACATGCTAGAAGATGCGAAGGATCAAGCAACTTACATTCAACAAGCCACCACCACCGGACTGGATTGGATCCGGATGATGCTATTGATGTTGAATAGGTTTTAGGATGGATGTATATTGGCATGCCAATTGTTAGGCACTTTTGTTCATATGCCAATTAAGTAATTTGCTAAAACTTTGTTATGTAAGTAATGTAGGATGCTTGGTATAACCGACTTAGGATGATGGTTGATTACTTGGTATAATCGACTAAGAATGGCTTGCCAAATGTTAGGCAATTTTGTACATCGCCATCTTACGATTATTTTGTGTAATCATGGAGTATGTATGATCAACTTAAATGAATGGTATCCGGTTTATGGTATCTAGTTGATATTGTTTATGGTATACATTTTATGTTATATGGTATCCAGTTTATATTATCTGTGTTATGGTATACATTTTATGTTGTACAGGTTATGTAAACAAGAATAAACAAGAGTGATTTAAGGATGAAAACCACATTTCATTGCATTAACAAACCATCATACAACAAAGCATGTTACAAGACATAATACCACATACTCTTCTTTCCAACCTACCAAAAGAACCAGCATACATTTTTTATAAAACCACAGCTACCCAAAAGAACCATCAACTACCACATCTTACCAAACTATCATCACTAACCTGCCATACTAGATTAACTAACCTAAATAAAATAGAAGACTAAAATGCTAACAAGCAACACAATCAACACCCGATTGTAGAAGGTAGATCCTGACAATTGATTGTTTACTTGAAGAAGCTCTTGTCGATAATTAATCACACTCATATTCAACTCAACCATCCTTGTTTGATACCAACGGTTTGGTAATGCGGGATCAACCCATCTAAAAAAGTGACAATTTGTTGTTGGATCCAAAAAGTTGGGGCAACCAAGAAATCTTCTTGCGGGGTTATTATGTGTCCATGATGTTCGCAACCTTGCTACTTCACCACAGCCACAAAGCACACTCATTGTGGAAGAAAGGGTTTGTGGAAGAAATGGGTTTGTGGAAGAAAGGGTTTGTGAAACCCTAAAATTGATTTGGGGGAAATCAAGTATAACAATTTGATTTTATACCCGGCTTATAAAAATAAAGGGTAGGAAAGTGGAAATCCAACGTGGCCATGAGGTGGAGAAGTATGTCTGCCCATGTGGCTTATGAGACGGGCTAGTAGCCGGTTGCCATTCCACTCAATGACCTGAGCGTAGTACTTTTAAACGTATAGAGACCTAATTAACAAACCCGATAACATGGGTAACCTGGATGACCAAAATGAAACTATAGTAACTTAGGGAAAAAAATTTGGAAACTTTAGTGACTTTTGTGTACCATAACCCTTAAAAAATGTAAAACTTTTAAAAATCGATAAAATTTTTATTATTTTTGTAAAAAATTGGGATATTTTTTTTTAAATAATTACAATTTTAAATATTTTAAAATAAATATGAAAGTTTTATCCAAATTAAAATAAAAGATGTATAAAAAAATTTATCCAATTTTTTTAAGTTAAAATTTATAATAAAAATTATCTAGGACTTAAGAAAAAAAATTAAAAGTTTTTTTAAAAAAATTTTAGGATTTCAGAAAACAAAAAATAAAAGTTTCTTAAATTTTATTAACGAGCGTTACAAAAAGGACCGAAATCACGAATTTGTTCCAGTTTGAGGACCAAAAGTGTAACTTTTAATCTTGTTAACCGCTAGTAACCGGTCATATTAGCTAGATCGAAGATTATTTGAAAATATGTTGCGTATCTTTGACAATTTACAAAATACATTACGTGACCATTTATTTGAAAAAATATATTGCGTATTTTAGCTTTCACCCTAAAAAATAGCAATTAGCTCTTTATTTTGAGCATGATCGTTTCATTTGAAACACCACGCTTGCATTCTTTGTTGAACCAGTTATGTGCACTGTTTGGCGGGGGCTTTTGGAGAGTATTAGCTTTTGTTAAAAAATAATCTCCTAGAAACTAAGTAGCTTCGTTTGAATGCATTAACTACAAGCTTTTATTTCAAACAAATAGCTCCAAAATGAGAAGTCGATTCATGAAGCTTTTAAATATCTTGGGTCGTTAAAACTTTAAATTCTTGATATACCTCCAAACATTTATTTACAATTATAGATTTGTCCTTTTATGTCATTTTATATCTTATAATTATATTTAATGACTAATTTACCAAACAATTTTATTGAAAAAGAATACGTTTGTAGCTCGTGTTATGACTTTGAGTTCTACTTACAGTTCTGATTTACGATTAGTTTTGCCAAACATACCCTATTACTATTTAAATTCTATGACTCATATGAAAAGATAATAAAGATAGAACATGTGTTATGTATGTTAATACTCTTAAGTTTTGAAAGTATTAATCTGCTCCTTAATCACCGGTCTCATCTTTGAATCTCACTAATCCTAACGATGGATCATAAGTCATCCCGGTGTTTTCTATGAAAGGATTTCCTAGAATAACATGGGACAAGCTAGGATCTATGGCCGTACTAATATCATTCACTATTATGAAATCCGTAGGAAACATGAAACTACCTACATAGACGGGCAATCCCTTAACTCTACCCAGAAAATTGCAACTAACCCTAGGATTATCGGGATCTTGCCTAGTTGGGATAGGCTTCTTCATTACCCAATTATAGTAGGTGCTAGTCATGATATTTATTGGGGACTTGCGGTCAATGTATGCTTTTGCCACGAAAAGGTGTCCTATGTAACATGGTATGTTAAGGTTCCAAGGGTTCCCAAACTTGATCCTAGGGCTTCTCTAGCATATGTGACGGAGGTCTCGTACTAAGTGTGGGTGGCGAGAGTTCTTCTTCCGTAGGAAACTTATTGAAATAGTCATTGCCTACTTCATCTACTTCCTCGGATGTTTCATTCCTAGGAGTTTCACTATCCTCAAGCACCGTCTCATGGTTCGCTTCGTCATTTGTTCTATTAGGTTTCACTAAGGTGATGGTATTGACGAATTGAACATGCTTAGCTAACTTGCTTGGGTCCTTAATTTCTACACCGGGGGCTTCAGGAGTTGAGATAGCATTAACCTTCCTATCACTATTGGTTATGGCTTTCAAAAGGTTATCTATCTTCCTATCCATATCGGCTTGTTGTTGGTTAAAACGGTATGAGAGCTTAGCTATTTGAGCTTCTTGGGATGCGACTATGTGTTGCAACATCCCTTCTATGTGTTGTTGGGTAGGGCCATGAGATGGGGGCCATGAGAAATCATTAGATGTGAATTCTTTGGTTTGTCCCAAATAGAAGTCGGGTTTGCCCTTCCACGCTTCTCGGGCGTCATTGAAAGTCCTAGGTCCGGGTGTTGTAGGGAATCTTCCTCCCGTTCCATTGGTACGTGAGGATGTGTAATCAACAGAAGCTTGTTCGGGGAACCTTGTGCAAGCATAAGTGTTATGAGGACCACTACATGGCTCACACGAGGAAGAGACTTTGTTCAATTGGCGTGAAGACCTAGTATTTTCGTAGGAGCTCATTAGGAATTTAACTTAACCTTCAAGCTCGAGCATCCTACGGTCGGAAGATTGTGAGTCAAGGGGAGGCAAGGAGATTGCCTTTACGGTTTTGGGCAACTCACGGGGGTCATTCCAAATTTCGTTGTCATAGAGAGCAAGGTCCTCTATTATACCCCACGATTCTTCCGCGGTGAGCTCACTAAGTTTTCCACTAGCCGCTTGGTCAATGGATCGCTTAGTGGGGAAGTTGACATGATCATAGAAGAGTTGGACTTGAAGCCAAAGATCAATGCCGTGATGAGGGACTCTATGGAGTAAGTCCTTGAATCGAGTCCATGCTTCGTAGAGAGATTCACCTTGATGTTGTTGGAACATCAAGATTTCACTCCTAAGCTTAGTGGTTCTCCCCGGTGGGAAAAATTGGGCAAGGAAACGAGAGGTGAGATCATCCCAACTTGAGATGGAGCCGGCGGGAAGTCGCTCAAGCCAATTACTAGCTTGGTCCCGTAGAAAGAATTGGAAAAGACGCAAGCGCGTGGTATCCCGAGTAGTAGCATCGAGGTCGATGGAATCAACGATTTTAAGGAAATCCTTAAGATGCTAATTAGGATCTTTGGAACGAAGTCCATGGAATGCACATCCGTTTTGCACCAACCGGATGGTTTCGGATCGAAGGGCCGTAGTTTGGGCTTGGTCGGGAAGCTCAATGGTGTTTCTATAACCTAGGTGGCTTGGTCTCGAGTATTCACCAAGAGTACGGGCTCTTGGCGGGTCATTTGGTGGTAGGTTGATGAATGGTGGTGGGTTATCACCTTTCATGATGAAAAGTGATGGGGTTTACGAACAAAAGTCATGAAGAAGGGGGATAGACTACGAGGAAGCTAAAATGGAAAAAATCTTACTTGATAGGAATCAAGCACGGAAACCTAAACGAGGTGAAATCCTAACTAGATATTCTATTCTCCGGCAGCGGCGCCAAAAACTTGATACGTTTACACAGCACGTTCGGGGTCAAAGGAACTTCCTTTTCGTCGAGCAAGTTTTTCAAAACCCTAGGCAATGAACCTAATCGTTGTAGTGTAGTATTAGGGTAAGCCACGGGTATTGATATCGTTCTCTAGGGAATAGGAATGCTAGTTGAGAAATTACTACGCTAAGGTTGGGGTTGAGGAAGATTATTTTTTAGCTTTTTTTATATTTTTTAGAAAATGGAAAGGTACGAATCTCGGGGTATTGGATTTGGGGGGTTGGTATTTCTGCCGATTACTCTACTTTTATCTAATCTAATTAACTAAGCTAGGGGTAGTCTATGTCTAATTGTTGTGTGCTCGTATGATGATTTAAGAATGTGTTTACTTAGGTTTTATTACTCCCTAGTTATCTCCTATTGATGGTTGAATTGTAACGTCCTTATTCCTAATCGCGTTGTGTGTCTAAAGTCGTAGGGTATGCGTTTATCCCTAACTCTTTGAAGCTACCAAAGGTTAATGACTACAAAATCTCTAAAAAGGGAAGGGAATCAAATTTGACATTTCTGATGGCGACATAGCCCTATGAAGCTCTGTTTCGCACTAAGGTACTCTTTGGATGTTTAGCCTACGATTCCACTAGTGACTATAAGCTAAGGTTCACAAAGATTAATAAAGCATTAATGACACAACGAATGACTTATCACAATACTAGATCATTAACAATTAAGATAAGAGACAACCAATCAATATTCAATAACAAGGTTTCATATTACCTAAGCAAACACACAAGTAAATTAGCGGGACATGGGGACATGCAAGCATACACACAATCTATTGAAGACATAATTAAATTAATGAAGTAAAACACTTATCTTGATGTAAGATAGGGTATGGAACCCTAAAATACTATACAAGAAGACCTTGGTTGGTTTAGGTTTTACTCCACAAAACTACACCTGGCGAAAAATTCGATGTCTATATATAATGTTACAATCGCGACGACGTCACTCTTTAATTGTGACGCCGTCGGTCGCCGTTATTAAGTTTTCGTCTTGCGTTAACATTGTGACGGTGTCACCTTATGCTTGTGATTCCGCCTTGGTCTCGGCGCCGTCGAATCAAATCTAGGCCGTCGAGTTGCGGCCTACTCTTTTAAAACACGATGCCGTCACTTGATAATTACCAATTTGGCTCTTGGGCCATCACAAAACTTTCACGACGGCGTCGCCATTACGGTAGTGATGTTGTCCCCTTTTAAGTTGTGACGTCCCATTCGGTTCAACGACTTGAGTGTCTCGATTCTTGACTTTGGCCATTTTCTTCAGTATATTCGCGCCTTTTCGTGCGAATAAGTGTCATTCCGACAATTTGCCTTCAAGAGACCTAAAAAGTGAAAAGGAACGAAATTAAGTAATAACAGATACAAAAGTGATCAATTAAGGGCTTAAATGACCCCTCAAATGGTACCTTTTAAATCCTTATCAACATCTTCTTTGATAGGTTAGAAGCAATTGACCAAATGTTGTCCTCTCGACTTTGACCCCATCTGAAGTAATTGGAAGTAAGTAGACATAGACATAACTAGCTAGGAGGATTAACTAGGTTAGCACCACTTTCCTCTATTGATTTCCCTTCACCATTTATTTGTTTTTATTTGTTTTATTCTGCTTTAGTAGTTTAATTAATTATATCCTTATCGAAACCATTATTAATCTGTGACACTAGACTTGATAGCAATCCAACATACATAGCTCTTGGGACGACCTCGGCTTTACCGATTACTACACTACACACGACCGGGCACACCGCCGTTAGTGCATTAGGGTAGACCATAGGTATAACGAGTTAATGTAAATATTAAAACACAGTCAAGAAAACTGCATCCTAGGAAATCTTACTCGTAAGGAAATCTTATCAGTAAGCAAATCTTACTCGAAGGAAATCTTACTCGTAAGGAAATCTTACTCGTAAGCATATCTTACTCGTAAGAAAATCTTACTCGTAAGCAAATCTTACTCGAAGGAAATCTTACGCCTAAGGAATCCTACGCCTAAGGAATACTAAGCCTAAGGAAGTCTACGCCTAAGCACCAAATCCTATGCCTAAGCTCAAGTTTATGAGTAAAATCTTCAGCAAAACTTCAAACGGCCATAACTTTTGAACCGTAACTCCGTTTTCAGCGTTCTACCAATCAAAACGACCGTGAGAACGAGGAAAATAGCACGTCGAATGAACTAGGTCAACCTTCGAGTCCTAAAAACGATCTGAACAGAAGTTATTGAGGTTTTTAAGTTTTCAGACCAAATTTTCACTACAACAACCGAGCTTAATATTCATCAAACACAACTCCTTTATCATTGAATCGATCCTACATCAACTTTATCATCAAATACCTTCATCAATGGCAACTCAACAAGACATTCATGCAGCCGGTGCATAAAACCGTCCTCCTATCTTTGGAAAAATGTGGATATCTTCAATGGACAAGTCGTATGCTCCGCTACATCAAGACCAAACCTAATGAAAACTCGTGATTCAATCCATTACGAATGGACCCTTCAAGCCTCGACAAGTCCAAGACCCTAGAAATCCTAATGCAACACCTCTGTCCCACCATCTTTTCGTGATCAAGGTGAATCGAATACCTGACGAAGATAACAAGCGTGTTGAAGCGAGATGACATGACAATACACATTGTCCAACTGGGTCTACTAAGAGACATCTTCTTTCTTTGTGAGACGGTTGTGAAACTACTTACGATATGTGGGAGCGTGTTAGACGGCTATGTTATGGAGCGAAATTGGTCAACAAGACATGGAGAACAAGTCGCTAAGCGAATGGGAGAAGTTTACATCAACTCCGGAGAATCCATTGAATTCTACTATGGAAGGTTTTGCACTTTGATGAATGAGCTTATCGAAACAAGTTGACACCCGAACCATCGTGAGTAACATCAAATTTCTCAACAATCTTCCGGAAGAATGGGGACGATATGTCACTATTGTCAACCAAACAAAGGACTTACATCGGTAAACTTTGATCAACTCTATGATTTTCGAAACAAAACCAAGTCAAGTCAATGAGTTAGGAAAGAAAGATTGGCAAATAATCATGATCCCTTGGCACTAATTGCAAAGACTCAAACTCCGGTGAACACACAACAACAAGCTTCATCATCTTCCATTAACAACAACTTGCAACAATACATTCCGCAACCACAAGCTGTTATCCCTCAACAACAATTCTATCCACTAGAACAACAAGTCATTCAACAACAACAATATCCACCGTACCAGGAACAAGGAATCACTGATCTTGGCCCGAACAATCGAAGCTTTGACAAATGCATTTGCTTATTTGACTAAAGCATTCAAAGGACGCTATTCACACCAACTAACAACAACCAAAGGATTTCATCAAACACTCGCAACAGACAAATTGCATAACCGGTTTGAATATGGGTCATCAAGGACAAATGGTTGGAGTTATTGGGAATCCACAGGGATATGCTACTAGATTTGACATGGGTAATCAGGCGGTTCCGTGTCGAGGTGTCAGTTGGGTCGAATGTTGGAAATCGGTTGGGTCGAATGTTGGAAATCAGTTGGGTCAAAATGTTGGGAATAGAGTAGTGGGTAATCGAATGGGAATGTTGCAGCCCGATCGTTGGGAATTATGGAAATGTGAATCAGGCTAATCAGGTTACGTGTTACAACTATCAAGGACTGGGTAACATGGCAAGGAATTGTCCTACTAAGCCGAAAAAGAAAAATTCTGCGTATCTTCAGAAAGCTATCCTGTTGGTACAAAAGGAAGAAGCAGGACTGCAGTTGAGTGCTGAGGAACATGACTTTGTGGCTATTATGGATGAATTGGAAGACCGAGAGGACATCAATGCAAACTGCATCTTCATGGCAAATCTTCAGGAGGCCAAGTACGACACAGATTCTGACACACCTCATGTTTATGACGCCAACGCAGTATCTGAGGTACCAATCATTGATTTATGCTATAACAATGTCATATTTGATGTGTTTACTCATGACGAACAACATTCTATGACACCAACACCTACTTATGATACATACCTGGACAATCCGAGTTGTAGCAATACTAACTCGAAACTCGGATGTGGATCCTAATGGAGGCTCTCTGGCACAAAATCTCGGGCGATGAGGAAACACGTGCATTATTTGAAACATTAATCAACAAGCTGTGGCATTGAAATTGAAAAAGTTAAAACGGTCAATCGCGAAGTTAAGGCCGCGAATGATAAATTGACCGCTGAGCTTGAGAGGTACAAGGAGAATGAAAAAGCTTTTGAATTTCACAAAAAACAAAGAGTCAGAATTAGAAATTGGTTATCGAAATTCCGTTTTAAGAGAAATACAATTGCAAATTAAGTATGACACACTTGATATCAATTTGAGCTTAAAAATAAAATCTTTAAACGAGGAAATTTCGATCTTAAAACCAACTTTCTAAACAAAAGCAACTTATTCGATCTTGAAAAGAGAAGAAAAAGTTGTTAGTGATTTTTCAAAACGAGAAGATTCTCTTCTTGATGAAATTCTTGAGAAAAATGCAAAAAATCAACAAATTGGAAAATTTGCTTGTCACAACGGGTCATTCACTCAAGCTGTCAACATTTTAACAAATCGAGACAAACCCGTATTTTCATACAACTAAAAATGGCTCTTGGTAACAAACCTCCTTGTGCACTCAAGAAAGCTCAGAAAGAACAGAATGTGTTGTATAATGGAAAAGCTTTGTTAGATAAACATGAACCCTGATTCTCATGAAACGTTAGAACTCATTGACGAGAGTAGATAAAAAATGAAACAAAAGAACCCAGAAATCAAACCAATTGATTACAACAAACTTAACAAAATTTCTGGAATTAAATTTGTTCCTAAAAAAGAAAAGTCAAAGTTTTTCATAACACCAAGTGTTTTAAACAAAGAGTCAAAATCAGTTTCAAAACCAGTAGTTGTCTCAAAATCATTTTCAAACATGGAACAAATGTCTTCAAACAATCCTTTTAACACAAGTGATGCTTGAAGTATTTTAGATGAAATTGAAACTAGAATGGGGCAACTCAGGAGCTTCTTAAATCAAAAATCAACATCAGCACTAACAACCTGGTTTTCTAGTTTTAATGATGAAATGAAAAGGTTGTTGAAAATGAAATTGCCAATCCGCTAAACCAAGTCAGTGCGAGGGTAGTTCACTTTGAACAAGCATTTTTGAAAGAAACATGTGACTTTGTCAAGGACCACAAATCCCTGATAAATCAAGCTAATGAATGTTTTGAACATATCAAAGTTTTGGAAAATTTAAATGATTCTCTCATCGAAGATGTTTTGACTACTGACATTATGTCCATTGTTTTACAAACATATTCTGTTGAAGACCATGAAAGACTCCAGTCTGAGACCTCCGCAATTGTTTCAAAATATGAAAAAGCTCTTGAAAAACTTGAAAAAGAAAATATCTCATATTTTAAACAACTTGATCGAAAATCTGAGGAATGCAAGTATGACAAACTGTCGTATGAGCGTGCCTACAAGGACATGAAAGAGCAAAATTATCTTTTGATGGCTCATTGGAATGTCAAAAAGGAAAGGTGTGGATACTAAGATTGTAAAACCATTGGTGAGGAGAAGGAAAATGCTCCAAAACAGGTTTTCAAACCAAAATGTCTATTTCTATGCCTCCTCCAAAAGTCAATGAGAAAATGATTTGCCAAAACTAGTCACTCCACACCTTGCCTAAGCAAAATGAAAAGATTGTTGAAAATGAAAAAGCGGTTATCGAGAAACCAAAAGTTTTAGCTTTGGCCTTTTAGGATGAGTACCACTAATGCGTCGCCTCCACATCTAAACCATATGGAACAAACGACCTAAGTTTAGACAAGCACTCTAAGGAGACTAGGAAAGTCGAAACCACTTCTTTAAAAACAAAGTAAATCCTAATAAATGCGCCTTACCTTCTACGGGACTAGAAAGCACCTCTAGGAGCAGCAGACTAACGCCTAGGAGCAATACAAGGAATAATAGAGTCTCGCTTTGCCTCTAAGAGTAGTAGCTTGAATAAAGAGAAGAAAGTAGAAGAACACCCTAGGAATTTACCACTTTATAATAAAGAAAGACATTTCATCTGAATGTAATGAACCTATGAAACTTGCTAAGTCTAATGAATGTGTTGAATCTCTTTGTTTAACTTGCAAGAAATCTTTAACTAATGTTCAAGATGATTGTGTTTCTAAGAATGTGAATGTTAAGCCTGTTCAGAAGAACGTTCCAAAAAAGAACTTATGCTAAACCAATAAGAAGTCTAGTTGCAAGATTTAGGTCTTACACTATTGATAGGAAGCATAGTCTTTACTTTAGGGATGATATTTGGAAACCAATGGGTAGAATTTTCACACTCGGAAGGGTAGAATGAGTGCTACACGGTATACCCAGTGAAAACTTCTATGAGTGTGATCGATTTTACCTCTAACCCAAAGGAACCAAAATCAAAGCGGTTTCCAAAACATCTTCTTTTGTATTTGGCGAGTTATCGAAATATGTCTTTGGATCGTCGACTCGGGTTGCTCAAGCACATGACCGAAATCAAGGCTGCGATCAATTTCGTCTGAAATTCATAGGAACCGATTCGTTTTGGAAATGATCATGTAGCAGCTATCATGGGTTATGGAGATCTACCTTTTGGAAATTATTTGATCACTCGGGTTTATTATGTCGAAGGGTTGGGATACAATTTGTTTTCGATCAGGCGATTACGTGATGCGATTTAGAGGTTGCTTTTAGGAAAAATGCTTGCTTCGTTAGAAACTTGGATGGCACTAATCTCTTAAGCGGGAATCGTGATACAAACACATATGCTATCGACATAAACCAAATGGCCTCTTCATCACCAATATGTCTTATGACACGAGCATTTGGAACAAAGTCACGGTTGTGGCATAGAAGGCTATCCATCTCAATTTCGACACCATCAACAAACTTGCCAAAGACAACATCGTCAACGGACTTCCAAAGTTTAAATACACCGAGGATCACTTATGTCCATCATGCGAACAAGGAAAAAGCAAAAGAGCATCATATAAACCCAAATCCGTACCTAGTTCGGAAGCAAAGTTGCATATGTTGCACATGGACTTATGTGGCCCAATGAGAGTTGAAAGCATAAATGGGAAAAAGTATATTCTTGTTATCGTCAATGATTATTCGAGATATACATGAGTTAGGTTTCTGAGATCAAAAGATGAAGCACCAGGCATCATCATCACCTTTCTAAAGCGAATTCAAGTACTTCTTCAAATTCTAGTAAGGGTAGTAAGAACAGACAACGACACAGAATTTACTAATCAGGAGTTAAGAGCTTATTTTGAAGATATTGGAATCACACATCAGACATCAGTTGTTAGAACTCCACAGCAGTTGCCACAGTCGATAACCGAGGTTGTTTTGTTTTTGTTTGTTTTTTTTTCAAGTATTTCAAACAACAAATAAAACTTAATTAATAATAAAAATATTACATAAATCATAAAATACGATACAGTTAAAAAACATACGAACTAAAATAAACTACGATACAAAATACATAAATCATAAATCCTAATCTGAATGCTCCCCACATGCAGAATCATACGAAGGAGACCGATAACCAGCAAATTCCTCGATGTAAGCCAAACGTTCTTCTTCCGCCTTCCTGGCTTCCTCGTCTAGCAGAGGTTGCTCAACAAATCTAGTTCTAGCAGACGAACTTGATGCACCCACACCATCGGTTTTGTTCTCCCGATAGCTCCAATTGATTTTGGTGCTCATGTGGTTCTCAGATTGAACACACCCCACAACGTGTCGGCAATTTAAATCGTCTTTGCGGGCTTCATCCATCAAAAATTTCGATCACGACTTTTCTTTCAGGCGAAATGTCGTTGCAAATCGCGTATTTTTCTCTCATACGTTGCTTCTCTGCCTTTGCCTGATCAAACTACTTGATAACGTCGATAATAGCGTTTTTTCGAGCCGCATCGTCTTCTTCGCATCGTTTTTTAACGTACATTTGCATTTGTTCAACGGAATGGGGGAGACGACAAGCCATAATAATTTTGTGTTGAGAAGTAGTTTGAGGTTGAATTGTGTTTGAAATTGGGTGTTTAGAAATGTGTTTGAGGTTGGTATTTATAGGATGTAAAGTGGTAAAGTTTTTAAACAAAAGTTTTTTTTATATTAAAATGAAGCGGTAAATTTTTTAAAATGTGTGTGTAAGAAATCGGTTGAAAAACATCCGATTTTCGTTTTTGGTTGCCTCGACCGATCCTCGACCTAATCTCCACTTTTCAAGCGACCGACATTAAAGTCGGTCGACTAAAATGACCAACCGATTTCATCCGGTCCTTGTGATGAGCCTTAGATGTTATGTTGAAGTCTCATATATGCTTTAACTATAAGGAGAATTGCATATATACCCACTAAAACTTAAAACTTGCATATTTCCCCATAATACAAGTTTTTATTGCATGATGTACAATGCATTTTAAGCATGTTTTGGGTATATATGCAAATATGCAAGTTTTAGTGGGTATATATGCAATTGACCCTAACTATAACTAGTTGGGTCACGCGTTGCAACGGTGAATACCCGGTGATTAAAGTTTAGACGTCAACAAAATAACAATGACGGACTGATTAACCGGAGGAAATAGTGATTCCAGTCCGACCGGCCCAGTTCATCCATTTTTTACCGGTTCCAACTTGTCCTCTCCCGTTTCATTTTAACGGCTTTTATTGGCTAGCTAAACCAATGGCGATTCAGATTCTAGTTGAACTCATTGATCGGTCCGGTTTTGAAAATCATATGTACCGTATAAAGCTTTGGGTGTTTCATTTTTTTGTAGAATTTGTATAATAACATGCATTTTCATTATAATGGTGTTTTAAAATAATATTAATTAGTGTGTTTAATGTTGTATTATTAATTTTAAGATTTTGATATGTGCATTTATTTTATGTGTATCAAAAGCTTAATATATTGTATGTTGGGGTGTTATTGGGTTGACCGTCGAGTTCGGGTCAATTCGGTGGAGACTAAAAACAACATACCCGAACTCGATCTTGTTTAGAACTCGGTCGAGTCAATTCGGATCGGGTCAACTCGGGTTCGGGTCTGGGCCGTTTAAAAATGATACAATTTTGGTGTTCAAACTTGAAATACATAAAAATTAGAAAGAAAAAAATCAAACTCTAGTCACTCTTGTTGACCCAAACCCGACATTGTTTAGAACTCGGGTCAATTCGTGTTGACCTGATTGACCCGAATATAAATTTAAACCCGATTGACCTGACCGATTAGTCATATTCGGGTTCGGGTTTGAGTCGGGTCGGCTTTTATGACACCCCTAATTGTATGTCTTAAGTTTAACACTTTTGTAATATTTAATGGAAAGAAGGTATATGTGTGTAAGTTTTGTTTGTACTAAAAGCTAAATATAGATGTACATCTTAATTTTAAGATTAAGATTGATAACCTTAAAATAAATACTTAGAAATTAGCTCAAAAGGTTCTAGATATGTAATAATTAAAGGACTATTTAGCATGAAACCGACTTTACCTCATTTGTTGCAAGTAAATATGTAATGTATAAGTATAAGCTTATTACTAAAGTGGCGTTTGGTTGGTGGGTTTCGAAATGTGCGAATGGTTGAGGATAAATAATTGATTGGTATGTAATTTGGACTCAATTTGAATTTTGTATAGTACTAATATTTACGACATTAGCTCTACTTAAGGTTATAACTAGCGTGAGGCGTAGCGTGACGGCAAAATAAAGCCTCGCGCCTTTGCGGCTAAGGTGAAGCTTTTGCGTTTATAAGGCATGACATAAGACGACACAAAGTATGAAAATATTTATTTACTGTATTTATATCATAATTCATACATATCGAGTTTACAAAAACGTGTGGAATAAGATGGCGTGACGATATGATCAAGACTCACGCCTCAAAGCTTTTACGGAGCCTTTGCGAACAGTGGCTCTACTGCTCTAGTAATAATCATTCATGACAGCAAAATTGGACCGGAGGAAAAAAGAAAAACATGCTTTCCCAAGAAAAAAGGAGGGAAAACCTTATTGCCGCCCAAAAAGAAATTAAACGCGTAAAATCGGAGAAAAACTTAGGGTCCGCTTGGTTCAAAGTGGGGAAAGGAAAAGGGAAAGGGAAAGGGAAAGGAATGCAAAGGAATGAGTGAGGTGGGTAATCAATACCTTACCCCCCAATTTACTCTATAATGGTTCATTACCCACTACGGGTAATCAATACCTTGGGTCCCCCCAACCAAGCACCTACTAATGAGTGAAGTGGGCCCATTTGTTTACCTTACCCATTCCCCACCCCTTAACCCCAACCAAGCACCCCTTATTGTCTTTCAATCTTCAGCATTAAATGTGTTTTTTACTAATTTAATGTTGCTGGTAATATTATGTAAATTAATACCTATAAGGTGTCAAGTGTAACTTAGCTAATTGACAGGAAGCTTAGAATTGAAGCATTTGTGTCGGCTAAACATGTTCAAAACCGATTGGGATTTTTTCTGGGTCATTAGTTTCATACACATTTTGACTTAAAAATACACATTTTGACTTAAGTTAGCTTTGAAAATATAAAAAGGTGTTTTAAATGAGAAAATCTATTGGCCCTCTAAATTCTTGTATTTACATATTAAAATAATTAATCTGCACAAACTTTGAAAAAAGACTTCGTTTAAATTTATGTATTGTTTTATTTAAGAATCTTTATCCATTTCTCTTTTAGTACTACTTGTATATTTAAATTATTAATACGAGTACTTAGAACGCATCTATCATATTTTGGCAATAGTCCAACTAACTTCATATTTTTTTACTAGGTAGTCATTTTTATTTTTCTTTTTTTGTATACTAGTTATAATACTCGTACATATATGGGGTTTTTGTTAATTTTTTTTAAATATGTATTATCATCGATTAAAATAATTAACACAATGTGTCCGAAATGACTTGTTAAATTTATATTTAAAAATTGTTGTGTAAATTTTTAAAAATATTTGACTTTTTTTGGTAATTTGCCTCTTTTACGATCCAATTTATAGTGTAATTTTTAAAAATTTAAAATGTGACCCCTCGAGCAAATTTTTCTGACTCTGCCCTTATATATATTCATTCTTTGAGTAATTTTTTCTTTTTTTATTTATTTATCTATTTTTGGTAACCATGGTTTGAATAATTATTTTATATATTTTAATTGATATCTACTTGTATTGGTTTATTTAATAATAAAATAATTAAAACAATAAAACACAATCATTAAACCTATAAGTGTGTATGAATCAAAGTGACCCTATTTTTTTTTTTTTTTTTTTGAGCAGCGACTTTTATTTTTTGGATTAGAGTCACACCCACCAAACAATGGGCCTCATCCACCACATACCCGCACTATGTTGTTTTAACTTGGGCCTGGCGGCGTGAGGGATTAATAACGGCGTCCGGGGAAACCATACCGCCCCACACGATTATAAGTCGCCGGAATGTGGTGGAAGAAAACCGGGCGGCTTGGATTCGAACTGCGCAAGAAGTGGCTTCTGTGCCTCCTCTTCATTGCCTAAATATCAACAGAGCATGTGGATCACAAGTGAGGACTTCCGGTGGGTCACCCACCCAGATTACTCTCACTTGTGGCTCGCTTAATAACATAAGCTTTGACCACTAGGCCACATGGAACTTATTAAAAAGAAAGGAGAAGCATGTGCGCGAGTTCGGCTGGAAACAAGGAGGGAGAAATGTATATATCACTTCATGTTTTGTTGGGGGAAACATGTTACACAAAGGGTAACCAAGTCAAGGGAGTCAAGGCAAGGCTAGCTAGGGGATATTAGTTTAATGTCATAGGGTGGCTTAAAATGGTCTTGGTCTCCTTTTGGGTTATGTTTACACGCAAGGAAGGAGCAAATCAAACACAAATATTATCATGTTGTATTATTCATTCATGCATTTCTGTTTTCAGTTGACCAAGCAAAAGAGAAAATTACATTTTGTTGTTGTCGTGAAGAGTAGCAGCAAAAGGAAGAAAGAAAGAAAAATATATAACTTGGTCATGATATCCTTTGGGTTTACGTTTTGTTTCCATTTTGTTTGTATGTCGCAGCCAAAAAAGAATATAAGTGGAATGGGCTTAAGCATTTGGTGGATCGAGACCCAAGGGAAAGAAAAGATTCGTTGGACTTTAATAACGACTCGACCCACTGAGATTCGTCGGGTTCGATTTGTCCCGTGTTTAAAATAATTAGTCGCGGTGTCCCATTTAGACATATACAAGTAAAATGTATAAAATGCATTGGCAAGTGTTTTATATAAGTATTATAAAAATATAAATGAGGTTCGAAAATGAGTTGAATAATTATTGCCAAAATAATTAGGTGTGGGTACGCGTGTGGGTTCGCTTTCAGGAAAAATGAGATAACTTCTCATTTTTAAATTAGTCTATGTCAGAAAATATAAAATGCGCATTTTTTGATATTTATAATTATTTTAAATTGTTTCAGTGTGCGGGATAACTTCCCATAATTATATTAAGTGAGCTAATGCTTGCTCAAAAACGTTCAGCTAATAATAAATAATAATTTATTATTAAATTAAAGTTTAGAAATTTACCGATTGTCACACCTGATGAGGTGGCACACATGAAGAAGGTTCCTTATGCTTCGGCTGTAGGATCTATCATGTATGCAGTAAGATGTTCAAGGCCTAATGTGGTGTTTGCACAAAATATCACCGGTCGATATCAATGAATCCGTGTGAAGCGGCATCTTTATTAAGAACATTATTAAGTATCTAAGGGCTACTAAAGAAATGTTTTTAGTGTATGGTGGGAATCGGATGTAGAACTTGATGTTAAGCGGTTTTGCGATGCGTCTTCCAAACCGATAAAGATGACAAGAAGTCTCGACGGGATATGTTTTGTCATTAATGGAGGAGCAAAATACGATCGCAATGTTTATTCTGAGTGAGTCCATAGTCGCTTGAAGTCTGCGATGGAAGTTTGTTTGGATTAGGAAATTCATTTCGGGACTCGGAGTAATGCCTTCAATTGAATTACCTATAAATGTATATTGTGACAACTCTCTTCGCAATAACATTTGCCAATGAGCTTGGAGTCATGAAGGGCACCAGACATTTTCATAGACGATATCATTATGTTCGAGAACAAAAATCGACATAGGAGAAATCAATCTACTCAAAGTTCACACAGATGACAATCTAGTTGATCCCTTTACGAAGCCTTTAACAAAGGAAAAGCTTACTCACCATGCTGATGGGATAGGACTTCGTTTAGCTAGTAGTTTCATGCAAATCTGTGATTAGTATTTGGATAAGGGATGTTATGAACAAATATTATTTTATTGAAATAAAATATTGGTTATATTTGTTTTTTATTTTCTTAATATTATATCATATATTTGCGTGTTTAATCTGTGAATGACTTATATTATTCTAAATAGTCCGTTTATCGATCAATTATGTGGGAATGTCATTGAACTAAGACAAATCTGAGTTTTGGTAGAATATACGTAAGTATATTGATGCGTGGGACATGCCAGATTCACATGATATTCAATGAATTGAATATAGGACAGATCCCACTTAACATGATTATACTTTATGAATCTTTGTCATTAAGTAAATCATGAATGTTTATCCTCAGACTTGATCAGATAACTGTTATGAATGTAGTACACTTGTGTGAAATAGTCTAACGCTATCCGTAACTAGTAGTAATAAGGGCTGTTTTCAGAAGTGTTACACAGTTCATGAGTTTTGCTTGTAGTCAAGATAATTTGTTCATTTGAATTTGTTTCAAAACATAATATTATTTTGGGCCCCTCGTAGGGTTGACAAGATGTTTGTATGGCCATACCCAAGATCAATCTGGAATACGTTGGGATGATTTGGTAATCTTGTTCAATCAGATATAACGAGAAACAAAATATTAACTTATGGAATGACTAGATCCATATCCATAGTTAAATGTAGTATTAGTAGAAAAAGGATAAGTAAAAATGATGAATCATTAAATTGTTTTTTTCCAGGAGACCATAATCGATTCGATCTGGGGGCATTGGCGTGTTAAGCTAGACTAAACCAATGTCATTACTATATTAAGTAATATCCAAGTGGGGGCTGAAAGGTTTATGGATATTTTTAATATTAGTATGACCGGATTCGAACACGAGACTTCGGGATTGCACACATTACGTATGAGAATCAATGTTTATATATAATTAATATATATGTGTTATATTTAATTATTATTCACAAATAAACACTTAATGAGAGTTATTATTTAACGGTGTTTGGCTAACGGTCGTTAAATGTAAAGATAAGGGATTAGAGATGAAAAAAGAAGTCGGGAATGTTCTAGAACCCCTTTGGGTTGGATGGCCGGTCGTGTATGGGTTTAGTGATTTTTACATATATTTTTTTCAGTGATTTTTACATATATTTTTTTACTAAACTATAAAAAGCAAACACGTATATAATTTCAGTGATTTTTACATATATTTTTTTGATATGTTAAGTAACATAAATGTCATGTCTTTACATGTTCAGTAACCTGGAAGACAACTTTCATAAGTTTAGTAACCTGGATGACAACCTTCATAAGTTTAGTAACCTGGATGACAACCTTCATAAATTTAGTAATCTGAATGATAACTTTCAAAACTTTAGTGACTTAGAACAAATTTCACGCAAACTTTAGTTACTTCTATTAACCCTATAATATAATATAATATCTAAATTACAATTTTGTGCAAAAAATTACAATTCGATTAATCCCTGATTAATCTCTACCAAACCGATTAATCGCTAAGCCTTACCCTATCGCCTCACGAGCGCCCAGCGATTATTATAACTTTTCCACAATATTAGAAACTAGGGAAGGTGGTATCTTTTGAAATGCTTGTGCTGTCAATATTAATGTACTCCTATGTATATGTATGTATTTATTAACGAGGTAAGTAGCCTTTAATATTTTCTGGTGTGTAATTGCATTCTTTTGGGTAAAGTATGTATTTATTACAACAGTAAAGATCTGATTTACAGTTTCCATTTTTACATCTCAATTCAACTACTAAAATTAATTACTAGTACTAGTAATACTATCTTCTCAGTTCTAATATTCAAAAACCTTTTCATTCATCCAATCCCTAATACTATCTTCTCATATTCAAACCTTTTCATTCATCCAATTCCTTTCACATTTCACAATCCATAAAATGTCAAATTCCAAGAAGAATGCTACTCTCCCCGAGAAGGTGTATGGACCAAAAGAACTCAGAGCTCAGAATGTAAAAGCGACACGTATAACATGGGTAACAAAATGTAAGGCGTGCAACGAACTTGTTGGGATGGTTGCGTTACTTCCAGTGGCTTACACTCAACAGGGTGCATGGTATCATCCCAATGGCAAGTGTATTAAACTCAGTGAGGGGGCAGTAGAGCAGCTTGTAGGCTATAAGACACTCAAGGTATTAGGTTTATTATTTAACAATTTTTGTAAAAATTATGTGAATATAGCATTTTTCTATTTATAATGTATGCGTTTTCCAACCCGAGCACGCTACAACCGCACTGGGCCTCCCGTTTTCGCGTCCTGAGCCGTCACGACCAGCCCAAATAGTCCCGGAAAACGCGACCCGATGGCACGAAGTGAGTACCGGTGGTCGCGTTTTCCCGTATTTTTTTTGTGTTTCGGACATGGAGAAGATGTCTTAAGATGCAGGGGCAGCTCACAGAGAAAAAAGAAAGAAGGAGCATCTTTTGTGAATAAAACCGTATTTTTAAGTTTATTACTTTCGATGAATAAGACCCAATACTTGTAAATTTTACATGGTCACTTATTTTTAAGCCCATAACAAAGTGAAGTTTATGCTCTTATGTTTGTATTTAAAGATTTAAAGAGTATATCACCTGCTAATGCCTAAAGTCATAATACATATATTTTTTAAAGTTGAATAAAACAATATTGTTGTAACTTGTAAGAGATAAATAATAATTATTTTTAACTAAAGAAATTTGCTAGACCCACATAAAAGTATCCATAAAATCAATCCACCCACTGAGTTGTTAGCGGCCCACAAAAAATCAATCACCCGCTGACACCTCAGTGAGTGTTTTATTTTTGTGAATACTTTTATATGGATGTATCATTGCTCTTAACTAAATAATATGAAGAGTTTTGCATTATGTTTTTTTTTAATGTATTTTTTATTAATGAAGATTTTATTTTAGTTAAATGTGTTTAAATAAATAAAAAAGAAAAAAATATGTGGGGTTCAAGGATGTACAACGGCATCAGAAACTGGTGTTATAAGAGGGATGGGTTTTTGGTGTTGTGATAAATTTTGGTGTTAAGGGTAAAAGTGCTGATGTAGCAACGCTTTTTCTCACGATGCGAGCGGGACAACACGAGGATACCTAGTGCTCTAAGGATAATATATTTAAAAAGCATTATATTTTTCCAAAAATAATCGTTTAAGTAGCGTAAAAAAAGATACTCTTTAAACAATAATGTTGTCATTTTTATCTTGTGATTAATAAAGATAAAAAAATATTTTGTGTTGACCATTTTACGCGTGGATTTTTGAAAATTGCATCCATCGTCTCTAGGGTAAAGTACATAAATGGTCCATGTGGTTTAGTAAAAATTGCATCCACAACCGTTTTTTTGGATTCACTCATTATGGTTTTGACCCGTTACATTTTTTCTACGTTTTTGTCCGGTTTTATACGTTTTCATCCATATTTCTTACGTTTTAGTCTGTTTTTATATGCTTTCACCCGTTTTTGTTCGGTTTTTATGTTTTCGTCCGTCTTTTTTTCGAAAAGTTTTTTCCTGAATTTTTTTTTCAACTTTTTTTTTGGCACATATCAATTTCGAAAAAAAATCTCGAAAATTTTTTTATCATTTTTTTTTAATTTTTTTTGGGCACATGTGAACTTTTTTTCACAAGTGAAATTTTTATCGGAAAACCTTTAGAAAATATCATGAAAAGAAATTTTAGAATATTTTTCACATGTCACGAAAAAATATTTTCTAAAAATTCGAAAAAAGTTTGTCGACAAAAAGTTAAGAAGAATTTCATTTTGAAAAGAAAATTCGAAAAAAAATCGGTTTGTTTTTTCCGATGTAAGTTTTAATTACTCTAATAGTTTTTTTTTTTTTTTTTTTTTTTTTTTTTTAAGAATGAGGAACAAAAGTACTTGAGGAAGGAATATGAGAAGGTATATTGTTTATATAAACAAAAAGGATTAATGTTACTACATTAACTATTAATGACTCAAAAGTTGATTATGTTTTCAGATAATTAATCTTTTGTTTTTTGGTTTGTTTTTTAATTGATCAGGCACCAAAAACAAAACTAATCTCGCCGGATGAACTGAAAAAGGATGAAGAGAATTCGAATGCGATGAGTCAGGTATTTTTGATATTTATACGGAGATAATGATTCATACACGGAATTTTCAGATACGTAGAAAACGTAAATATATTTCTAACATGAGAAAATGAGCAATATATATGATACTTAAAAGTATGTCATTATATTTAATTACAATGAAACATGCAAAATTAACATAATTTATACTCTCGCCGTCTCAAAATAATTGTCTCCCGACAAAAAAAACACAGTTTAAGAGAGAAACACAATTAATATTGATTTCTCTCTTTCACTTTTTGTTAACCTTTTACTTACGACCACATATGACGTAGATTTCTATTACTACTTGCAAAAACGGTTATTGTATCTTATGTTTATTATAACAAAAAAGCTTATAATCGCATCTACTTGCAAAAAAAAAAAAAAAAAAAAAAAAAAAAAAAAGATGTTTTAACGGATGTTGATGCAAGTAGTAATAGAAATCTACGTCATTTGTTGTCGTAAATAAATAGTTTAGTATATGTCATAACCGTTATATGCTTATTGTTTCTTGATGAACTAGATAAGACTACATGTCTATACTGAGGATGCTTAACATTGGTAATTAAAAGTTCTTTATCTGCTTAATGTGTTTAGGGTTCTTGGGACTACATAGAAACTCTTTTGAGTGTTTGGAACTTTGGATACCCGGCTATGTTGATCCCGAATTTGTTTGCTATTAGATAGAAATACATAATTGAAAATTTTAGAAAAAACCTCGTGCGTGCACGGGCATATTTCAGAAACTTGGAACAAGTAAAAATCAAACCACCGGTATTGGCTTTTTAAATTATCATAATAAAAAGAATTAAATATTTATTTTCGGGTTGACCTGATAACAAAAATTATCTAACCCTAACCCTACCCGCTAACAACGTTGGGTTATCGGGTTCGGGTGAAACTAACCCGATAAGCCTTTTCAATCCGATTTAACCTGACCAGATAAAGCTTATCGGGTTCAGGTTCGGGTCGGGTCAACCCGACCCTAATGACACCCCTACTTGCAACTACATACTGATGGTAAACAATTGCGCCATACTTGCTAGACCCACGGATGCATGAAGTAAAACATGGGAACATAACTATTCTACTCTACCACTACTAGCTAAACTTAAGGAACATTAAAATAAACATGGA
Organism: Chrysanthemum lavandulifolium; assembly: GCA_022545495.1. NCBI lineage: Eukaryota > Viridiplantae > Streptophyta > Magnoliopsida > Asterales > Asteraceae > Chrysanthemum > Chrysanthemum lavandulifolium. Next base: position 210,131,598 of record CM040246.1, read on the forward strand.
AGACATAAAATAATAACCTACATGCAAGTACGGATTAGTCTAGACTTGCCATAATCCACGAAACATACATAAAATAATAAACATATTAAGTCAGTCAAGATTCGCCATACATAATCGGCTAGCATAACTAACAAATGAAACTAAAGCTAGTTTCTTCCTCTGACGATACCAATTTTGCATCAATCCGCTGATTAACTTTGACTCCATTGATTTGCAGCAGAATGTATAAGTCAATATAGTACTCGATAGTTTCTTTGGTCATGGCATGTTTGGTGCATAGTTGGGAGATTGATTTTCCATCCTGCAACCATTTTATCATCTGCAAAGCATTAGGCAATTTTGCTTCTAACATATTATAAAACTCCTTCTCTTTATCTGCCAGCTCATCGGCCTCCTCTCTTTGTTCATAAATAGCAAACATTCGATTCACATCCTCAGAACGGTCTCTTTGTTCTTCCCAGTTTAATATACAGTCTTTGTTTACATGTATTAGTGCCACATGTCAAATAGTGAATCTGATGTTTAGTAAGTAATTAGTTAGGTTATTGAAATATGTACGGACTCTAATTGTAGGCTTACTTTAACACAACTGATGAATCGACAAGTTGGATGGTCCATATGAATCGTGTTATGAAAAACATTCACAAGCTTCCAAGGCTTGGTTTTGATCAGTTGGGAGCGAAAATCAATGTTTTGAAAGCGGCATTGGTGGCGTGTTTGATAAAGTTTTTTAGGCAAGAACAAAGAGACCGTTCTGAGGATGTGAATCGAATGTTTGCTATTTATGAACAAAGAGAGGAGGCCGATGAGCTGGCAGATAAAGAGAAGGAGTTTTATAATATGTTAGAAGCAAAATTGCCTAATGCTTTGCAGATGATAAAATGGTTGCAGGATGGAAAATCAATCTCCCAACTATGCACCAAACATGCCATGACCAAAGAAACTATCGAGTACTATATTGACTTATACATTCGTTTTCGCAAATCAATGGAGTCAAAGTTAATCAAGCAGGGGATTGATGCAAAATTGGTACGTCAAGTGGGAAGAAACTAGCTTTTAGTTTCATTTGTTAGTTATGCTAGCCGATTATGTATGGCGAATCTTGACTGACTTAATATGTTTATTATTTTTGTATGTTTCGTGGATTATGGCAAGTCTAGACTAATCCGTACTTGCATGTAGGTTATTATTTTATGTCTTCCATGTTTATTTTAATGTTCCTTAAGTTTAGCTGGTAGTGGTAGAGTAGAATAGTTATGTTCCCATGTTTTACTTCATGCATCCGTGGGTCTAGAAAGTATGGCGCAATTGTTTACCATCAGCATGTACTTTGCAAGTAGGGGTGTCATTCCAAGCTTTATCTGGTCAGGTTATATCGGATTAAAAAGGCTTATCGGGTTCGTTTCACCCGAACCCGATAACCCAACGTTGTTAGCGGGTAGGGTTAGGGTTAGATAATTTTTGTTATCAGGTCAACCCGAAAATAAATATTTAATTCTTTTTATTATGATAATTTAAAAAGCCAATACCGGTGGTTTCATTTTTACTTGTTCCAAGTTTCTGAAATATGCCTATTGGTGGTTATTTAATGTTCCACACAAGTTGTCTAATGACACAAAAATGGTTATGAAGTGTTGTTGTGTTTTCAAGCGGGGAGTATTGTCTTTAGTAATGCTCTTCGCTTGCAATATATATGACCTTAACGTTGGAATTATTAAACTTGACATACAAATTAATAAAACACTAAACATCAAAGAAGCACAATGAAAAACTAATATATAGTCAGTAATTAATCAATCGAATATAAAACGTAAATGTACCTCTTTCATTTGGCTAGATCTTTTCAATTCAAGAACCCTAAAATAGGGTAAAGTGGTTTAAAGAGTTGTCCTTTACCGTTTTACAACTCAAACCAATTTATGTAACAATAGTGTGTTACACCACGTTCTTGTACACATTCACGAAACCGTGTAACAATAGTAGTGTTGCACGTCCGGTAGGAATAATAAAAGACATGGTAGTACACGTAGGAGAGTTGACTCTTTTGGCCGACTTTCATGTGCTAGACATGAATAAGGACCCGACATGCCCATTACTAGTAGGAAGAGGATTCTTAGCTACCGCTAGTGCCATCATCGATTGTAAGATGTCCAAGATAGTGGTACGAGAGGGAAGTGCTAGGTCAATTTACGATGTCAAAAAGCATACGTACTACAAAGAAGAGGAAATCCCACATGAGATTAGGTTGGATAGAGAGCCTTCTAGATATGGACCTTGGATAGATAAGAACCTCATAGGCCCCCAAAAGCCTTTTTACCTAGATGAAGCCTTCACTAGTAAAGCAACTTTCCAAGAAAAAGAAATGGCTAGGGACATGGAAGTGAACCCGTTCGAGGACGCCTTAGTATTTAGGAAGATGACCGAGTTCTTAGGTAGCTTGCCCGTCAACCTTGTCATGAATAAGTGGAAAGTTGAGAAATCTAAACACAAATGGGATTGGGATAGACCGCCTAGTGACGGTAATGGAGAGTGGCACATTAGGATAACAATCTATGATCCCGATGGAGAGAAGTTTGAAAAGGCATATCTAACCGAACGTACTATTAGGAACTTGAATGATAATTTTGATCCTTATGACATTGTTGAGGATAGGCTTACTTATATCGATGCGTAGGAGCACGACTACAAGTCTAGCTACAAGACTCTTAAATAAAGAAAAAGCGCGTCGGGAGGCAACCCATGCTTAATTGTTTGCTTGTTAGTGTCATATATCTTTTATTGATTGTTTATTCTCATGTTTAAATTTGTAAAATGCTTTATTTTGTTTTAACATCGTCTTAATTGCATATAAAGGTATTTTACATAAGGGATAAGTGTAGGGAGGATTACACACGTTTTCAAGGAAACGTAAACATGAGAATAACAATTAATTAAAAGATATATTTGTGTGTTTATTCGAGTCAAATGCTTGTATCGAGTCATAATGAATGTTTTGCGAAATTTTTCGATTCTAAAGATGTAAATTTTCCGAATTTTTCCGTAAAATCGAGACCGCTTTTTGTCGAGGATAACTTTGATGGCGTCGGGATCGCAACTGACAGCGTCGAGAAGGAATAAAACAATGATTACTTTTTTCTCGTTTTTCGATATTCTTATAAATTTTGGAATTTTCCGGTCTTAATTTTCCGTAAATTTTGTAAACATCCATTCCACAAGCATTATATCCTAGTTTAAATCGAGTCTTATATATATTATTACTGCCGATTTTACGCGAAGGTTTCGTTTGTTTCTTCAAGTGTGCGAGTTTAATTTATCAAGAAGAAGTTACATAAGATTGGAAGGAGCTTTTCACGCATAAATTCTTCTTGGAAAGGATTTAACCACTACTTCACACGGATCTTACCGAGCTAATCGGGAGTACTAGTTTCTTTCGTTTTAATTACCTCTATTATCATAACTTTGATACTTTGGGAACATTGGGGACAATGTTCGGTTTAAGTGTAAGGAGGGAAAATAAAGCGGAACTTTGAAACTATGCTTATCCTTGAATATTTGCTTTGTCCAATTGTATTTGTGTAATAAACCATGAGAAAATGTCGGTTAGGGTAATTTTGTCACCAAATTTAAAATTTTTCATGACATATAGGAGTGGGCCATTAGTCTTGACAAAAGCGTCTCACGGATAGGAAGTTGCATGACTAGCACAAAAACCCTTTACCACCTAATTTCCACAAAAAATGTGAGGATCGCCCTTAGATTAGTAGGAATTAAAGCATTCATCTTCAATGCTTAGAGTGTGAACCGGTAGTATATTAGATTCTAGAACTTGTTTTGTGATGCATCCCGAGATCGCAAGTAAGACTACACTTGTGTAGTTAGGAATAACTAAATGATAAGAGGCATTAGGATAACCCTTGTTTGATACCCGTAATATAATTACTTCTTCCACATCGGTTGAGTAATTCCCACACCTTTGCGTTGTACTCATCTTTAGTACACGATACCCTAGTTAACCCCTCGAGCCTATCCTTTTCGCGGTTCTCGTGATGTTTCGGTTTTCCGGAATATCAATGAAGAGCATTGTTTACACCCCACTCCCAAATATACACCCAAATCGCCTTAGCCTACCCTGTATGCACTCACTTTTAGTGCATTATTGTTATCACCTTAAACCCTTAGTTCAATTATCTGGTTGCTTGCATGAGTTGCTAAGTCGAGTCATATCCTTTGTATACAGATTTGGGACGATTGGGATTCATGGGAAAAGTTAAAGTTTATGAAATGACAGGAAGGGAACGTTAAATTCAAATTCCCTTTGTTTGCGTAATAATGTACTCCAAGTGTTTTGATCTTTTCAAATCGGGTCAAATTAGTGTTAGAGTAATAAAAACTCAAGTGTAGGGATGTGCCTATAAATCCCTATTATTTTGATGTTACCTTAGAGGATGGTAGAGTAAAAGTGTATGAAAAAAAAAAAAAAAAAATTGTGTAAAAAAAACATACGGGCTACCATCCTACATCTATTCTTTAATTTTATGTTTGTTTATTTCAGTTAGCTAGAGTTTAGAGTGTCGAGTCTTGGCTTAGCAACGCCATTCTTCGTATGCTTGTAACATAGAGATTTTTGACTTGCCACCACTAAAAAGCCTATCCCACCAAACCCTTTGTTTCCCTACCGTAAGCCTAACGTTACAACCCTTTAAAGACCTCTTTGATAGTCTTTCCTAGGTGCTTACGCCAAAGCGATGGAGGTTTGATCTATTCTCAAGCCTATGGTAATCTATGTACTAGGACCGGTTAATGAGTGTTTATCTTCCATTTCCGATTTGTTATATTTCATATACACCCGAGAGAGATGTGAGTATCCAAACACCCCATGTGAGGTGCTAGTATGTAATTCCGTGCTTGTTATGACTTTTATGGGCTTATATGTGTTGTGGACCGTTTTGAGCGAATGCTTCATGACCTCTAACTTATAAATTAATTGGCTAAAGCACATTTGCTTGAGGACAAGCAAATACCAAGTGTAGGGATATTTGATAAGGTTTTAAAAGGTACCTTTTGAGGGTCGTTTAAGCCTTATTTGATCACTTTGTATCCGTTATTGCTTAATATTGTTCCTTTTCACTTTTAGGTCTCTTGAAGGCAAAATCTGGAATGGCACTTATTTGGACGAAAAGCGCGATTATCTGAAGAAAATGGCCAAAGTCGAATCGAGACACTCAAAGTCTGCTGAAAACATAAGGTGGCGGCGTCGGTGTTACTATGACGCCGTCGAAAGATCTTTGTGACGGGACGAAGCCAAAACTCCTATTTTCAAGTGACGACGTCAAGTTATAAAAGAGTAGGCCGTCGCAACTCGCACGGCCTAGATGTAATCCGACGGCGTCGAGATCTTCAAGAGGACGGCACACAAGCATAAGGTGACGCCGTCGCAAGTCTAACGTGGCCAAGACGAAACCCTAATGAGCGGCGACACGACGGCGTCACAAAACATAAGGTGACGCCGCATATGTAATATTATATATAGAATATGAATTTTTCAAGATTTGGTGTGTAGTCTTTTGGAGTAAAACCTAAACCGAACCAAAGGTCATCTTGTACAGTATTTTAGGGTTCCAAACCCTATCTTACACCAAGATAAATGTTTTACTTCATTAATACAATTATGTCTTTGATTATTTGTGTGTATGCTTGCATGTTCTCCATGTCCCGCTAATTTACTTGTGTGTTTGCTTAGGAATATGAAACTTAATTATTGAATATTGATTGGTTGTCTCTTATCTTAGTTGATTAATGATCTAGTAATGCGATAGGTCATTCGTTGTGTATAATGCTTGATAGAATCTTTGTGAACCTTAGAATATGACTCCTTGAGTAGTTGTAAGCTAAACCATCCAAAGAGTGCCTTAGAGTAAGAGTTTATTATCCCTAGTGGGTTTTGTAGACGAGACCCTTTGGTAAGTTCAAAGAGTTAGGGAACATATGCATACCCTAAGACCTTAGACACACAAAGCAACTAGGAATAAGGACGTGACAATTCAACCACCAATAGGAGATAATTAAGGAGTAGTAAAACCTAAGTAAACACATCTTTAAATTATCATACGAGCACACAATAACTAGACATAGACTACATACACCTTAGATTAGATAAATTAGATAAATAGAGTAATCGGTAGCAATACCAACCCCCCAAATCCAATACCCCGAGATTCGTACCTTTCCATTTTCTAAAAAATATAAAAAGATAAAAAATAATCTTCCTCAACCCCAACCTTAGCGTAGTAACTTCTTACTAGCATTCCTATTCCCCTAGAGAACGATATCAATACCCGTGGCTTACCCTAATACTACACTACAACGATTAGGTTCACCGCCTAGGTGTTGAAAAACTTGCTCGACGAAAAGGAAGTTCCTTTGACCCCGAGCGGCGTGTGGCGTTATCGGAGGATTCGAGAAAGAAGATCGAATCTCGAAAGCGTCGAAACGTAAGAGAAGGCTCGGAGCCGAAATGCAGCCAATCCAAATCACCACGAAAGAAAGCTGCTGAAAAGGAGGAGGTGTTCGGAAGGTTGCGCAAGGGTGTGTTCCACAGGCTAGGGGATAGAGAAAAAATCATATCCGTATGCTTCGGAGATCAAAGGAAACCCAGTCGTCGCGGATCTCAAAAAGAAGAGGAAGACAGTTACAATCACTCCTATTCACGAAGGACGGAACCCTATTCCGGAGGATACGAAGACAGCCGGGCATATTCGCGGAAGACCGATCGACTTTCCGACAGTGAAGATAACGGAGGCGAATACTGGAGATCTTGTTAATACAAATAAGCCATAAAAATGTTTATTTATATTTTACGATCTTCTAATGTTTTGTCGATAACAAACGTAAAATCATTTTAACGAAATAAAAAAAATACGTAATTATTTTGAACCAATAGTTTACTAACACACTTACGCTTTCATATAAAACACTATTATTTTCTTCATGTTATAGAAATGCATATGTATAACAACTAGTGTTTACATATGGACATATACTTACACATACTTAAGTATATATTGTAATGGGTAATATAATGGGTAAAAATCTAAGTAGTTAACCCATTGACTAGATACATTGAATGTAGTTGGCTAAAACCCAAAGTCCATAATCCATACCTATGGAGCTTGATCCAAAACCCATGACCCATTGCATGACATCATGCATGAAGTCATCTTTGGGTATTATCCATAACCCATGGAGCTAACCCATGAACCATACCCATAACCCAATGTCTAGATACATTGCATCTTGGAGGGCACTCAAAGCTCATATCCATGATCCATGACCCATAACCAACTAGGGAGACCCATAACCCAAGTATGGAGGAGCGTCCTACGGATCCCCAGAAATACACTGGACGGATCCCTTAAGCAAGGGATCCGTGGGATTCGTGGAACAGTAGCATGTTTTTTTCTATAAATAGTGAGCCATTTCTTCATTGTAACTCACTCCTTTCACACACATTCTCTCCAAGTGTTGTAAACTCTTTAACCTCAGATCCAAAGGATCTTTCTATGTAGTTTTGTTTTTGTGTGATTCTCTAGGTACCTCTTAAAGGTGAGATCACCACCCTTGAAGTCGAGCAAGCTCAAGTCCATGGGTTGCCAAGCTTCATCATCATCAAGACTACTGATGTTATCTTGTTGATAAGTTCTTTCTTCTCTCATTAGCAGTGTTGTGTTAAAGACATAGGTGAAAGATGTCTAAAGGGTCAAGACGAAGGCATTAGTGAAAGGTGTTGAAGATCCGTGTCAAAGGCATTAGTGAAGGGTGCCAAAAGTCCGTGTTGAAGGCATTAGTGAAGGGTGCCTAGGAGTCATGTCAAAGGCATTAGTGAAAGGTTCCTAGGGTGTAAATTTGATATAGTGTGTCGATTTACAAGATAGATTAGTATTGGGTCAAAGGATATTGGTATCCTTGTTGATGTTGTTATAAGGAGTGGATCTCATTTGGGATAGGTGTTGTGTAGTGTTGGGTAGTAGTTCCTCCTTTGTAATGGAACTCGGTATCTAGCCTTGTATCGATAAAGTGTAGGCGATGTTGTGATAGGTTTGGTTCTACCTCGTGGAAGAACCCGGTGTCTAGCCTTGTACCGGATAAAGAGTACGAGACGTTGTGAAGGCTTCTCCGCCACAATAAATTTGTGTTGTGTAGTGATTACGAACTCTCGAGTAGGTGACTCGGGGAGTGGAGTAGGGCAAGGAATGTGTCCTTGTAGATGAACCACTATAAATACTCGCGTTGTGGTTTTGTGCTTCTTACTCCTTACTTTTACATTACTTATTTAAGTACTTATCTATCAACATCCAACATACACATTTGATAGATTGACATAAGTTAATCTAAATAGTTTAAAAACGAATTTTTAATCGGTAAAACTATTCAACCCCCCTTCTAGTTTTCCACAGATCCGAATCCAAAAAGAAAAAGTCAGATGTTGATGACGAAGACTTAGCCAGGCCATGGGTATGCAAGGAGACTGATCCGTTCACTCCACGCATCCGATATTTCGACATGCCAAAGAAAACGCGAATACCCACCAATGTAAAGACATACGATGGAAGTGAAGATTCGGAAGATCACCTAAAAACCTTTCAAGCAGCGGAAAAAGTAGAACGTTGGTCCATGCCAACGTGGTGCCACATGTTCAATTCCACTCTCACTCGCTCCGCTAGGGTGTGGTTCGATGATCTTCCGCCAGAATCGGTAGATAGCTATGATGAGCTAAAAGAAGTTTTTCTTTCAAATTTCCTTCAGCAAAAGAAATGCATAAAGGATCCTGTGGAACTCCATCACATCAAACAAAAAGAAGGAGAAACCATGGAAGACTTTGTGAATAGGATGAAGGCAGAAAGCAGAGACGTCAAAGGAGCCCCGGAAGTAATGAAGATCTTCAGCTTCATGCACGGGATTACTAATCCCGAGTTAATTAAAAGGTTGCATGACAAGATACCCAAGTCGGTAGATGAGATGATGAGGGTAACCACATCCTTCCTACGAGGGGAAGTGGCCGCAGGTAACCACAAAAAGAAGAGATTGTTACCCCAAGTGCCATGGAAATCACATGAACCTGGGCAGAAGCAAGGCTTCAAAAAAGGGTACAGAAACCAACTCAGGATGGAAAGGAAGCAAGATAGGTTTACTCTCCTTTCCAAGACACCAAAGGAAATATTCGCGTTGGAAAAAGCGAAATTCAAAACTCCCCCACCAATGCTCACACCAGTTGAAAAAAGGAACGCCAACAAATATTGTGAATTCCATGAAGAGGTGGGACACAATACAGATGAGTGCATGCACCTGAAGAGACAGATAGAGGAACTGCTAAGAACTGGAAAGCTGTCTAACGTAATAAAGGAACTAAAACAAAATAGCGGCAAGGACCAATCCAAAACACCCAAAAAAGGAGAAACATCGGGAAAATACAAACCTCTCGCAATCCTAATGGTGCAATCTCAACAACGAGTAACGCGACAAAGAATCACACAAAGCTTTTCCCCAAACCCGAATATCTTATTCCCATCATTAACCGAAGAAGAAGGAAATGACGGGCCAATGACTATTGAAGCCAAAATAGGTGGGCACTTCATACACCAGATGTACGTTGATGGAGGATCCGCATCGAAAATCCTATATGAACACTGTTTAACTTTTGAAGTCTTTTTTTTAAAACTTTGGCCTTAATTATTTTCTTTTGTGTTATATCATACTTGTTACAAAACATATAAATGGCTTGTGTTTTAAATGTATTTTCATTGGTATAATTTTCATCAAGTATTATATATATTACAAACAAAAATAATTAAGGTCCAAGTTGAACAAGGAAAACAAAAAAAAGTCAAAAGTGGACAAATAAATTGGGACGGGAAAACACAGACAATAAACTAGTAAAAAATTATGTTGTACAGTAAACTCGAAGACAAAAGGAATCTTTTATACCCTTAACCCCCTTATGTCACATTTAAAGGGTAGGGATAACATAACCCTTTGCAAAATTTATTGATAATTATTATGTTGGTTACATTCTCTCAAGTATATAAACATGGCCATTTAGAGTTAGAGGTGATCAAATCATTTGGTTATGATAAAGATAGCTTTCTAATTTTGCAAGGAAGGATCATGTTGAATTTGAGATGGCAAACTCATCAATGTTTTACAACAATCAACTATCTTGTATCAATTACGAGTTGTATTTTCACATCTTCCTATGATGGTCATAATTTTCAAGCATCATGATACTATTATATAAATCGACATATTTTATGTTAGTCGGTCGAAGAAAAGTGATACTTCTTCCTTAAACACCATCTAACTTTAAGCTCCGTTTACTCGGCCATCCTTATTATACATTAAAGAGTCTATATTATTATTGATATCTTGTTCATAGTCAAATTATATCCCTATAATTTTTAATGATTAAAAAGCTTTATGAAATCGTTTCTCGTTATCTGTAATCTTATTGTTAAAAAAAGGTACAATCGAAACATATTAGTCTCCAAAAATTTTAGAATTTATATAAATCATGTAGTCATTTTGAACAACGAAAAAGCGTTACTAAAATATTTATTATTACAATTGTATAATAAAAAATATTGTTAATGGTTAAAGAGTTAAAATATGCTACAAGAAATTCTTGACATCCGTACATTTATTGTAAAAAAATTGTAATAAATTAAACCACCGGAAATTAAAATACTTAGAAAAAATATATAAATGAAAAGTATTTGTGTAACAATTCGCATTTTCAGGTTACTATTTATTTTTAAAATTTTACTATTCACTTTTACTATTCACTTTTACTATTCGTTTTTACTATTCATCACCAAAATTTTTATTTCACATTCTCGTAAGTTAACATATTTTAATGATAACCCAAGAATTTGACACTCGTCGGGTCATTTTTACATATTTCACGAAACCGTGTCTGAGATTTACGTTTAGGTTTAAACAACATTTAGGCATCCCGATATATCCATAAACATTACAAATAAGAGAAATATAATTTTTTCAACTTCCGTGACATTTTCATAAGTTTTGAAATTTTACGTTTTCCAGTTCTGCGTTTTACGCGTTTTAAGTTACGTTTCCAGTTTTAGCAGCGTTTAAGCAACCCGATAGAACGTATCACTCATCTAATATGCTTATATATAGTATATTGATAACTTTTAACATATTTATAATATTCATATTTTTAGGATACCCGATTTTAAGTTTCGTGACTTAACGACTTACAGTTAGCGATTAACGGGACCAAAACTCACTCGGTAAACTAGATAAGACCAAAGTTTATCCATCTAGTCATCCAAGATAGGCATTGAACGAAATTCTTAGCCACGTGGGGCATTTTATTTGTATGTGTCATCAAGATAAGGCTAGAAAACTTACAAAGAAAGACTTATACATGTTTAAGTAAATTTAACAGCTAAGTTACCATCCTAAAGTCCTATATAAACACATTCATTAACTAGAAAACTCATCTCATCTCTTCCTTTCCCTCTCCATTGTCAAAAACCACCATCACCATACATCATTCATCTTTTGAATTCAAGCAACAAGTTATACTACAAAGTTAAAGCCCTTAGTAATCTCTACATGAATCTTAAGTTTATTTGATGATTCCATGGTTGGATTAGGAGCTACTCAAGAGTGTTAGGGGCTGAGGTTAGGAGGTTTTAACAAAGATTATAAAGTGTTTATAAAGGGTTTGCAATGTGGTGAAAAGATTTGGAAGCTAGGGTTTTGTGTTACGAACATAGGTTTAGTGATCTTGATTCATGGTTCTAGTTAAATTTCAGCACAAGGATTGTAAGCAGACTCCTATATTACCTTTGATTTCTGTAAATATTAGTATTACATGTATTTAATGTGTTCTATATGCTTATTATACTTGGTTACGCTTGGATAATCGGACTAAAACACTAGAAACATCGTAAGGACTTATATTGCAAAACAGAAACTCGACAGGAAGGTATAAATGGAACTACTGGGAAATATCCGTGGTCTGAGAAACTTATGTAACAACATAGGGTAATAGATCGATGTTTTGTGGTCGTTTTTCCAGGTAACTCATGCCGTAACTCATCCCGATGAATAAACTAGAGCCAAAACGGCAAAACGTGTCCAAAACTAAGTAACAGATTTTAAACGGCTAAAACTCATAAAATTGCATATAATCCCTTGTTGGTCAAAGAAAAAAAGTTTTAGCTAACACCTAACCTGAACGTGGCCGCTTGCCGTGCGTTAAACGGAGTTGTAGAACTCGACTTATGACCAAAACCGTGAGACAGTTTGCTGCTGATTGAAATAACTAGTACATCCAAGGGTAAATTGGAAATTTCACATTAGTTAAATAAATTCTGGGGCAGTAGGGCCCACTAATCTGTTTAGTACATTCGATTACCTTTCCGAGGACATAAAAACCGAGTAGTGATCATTTACGGTTTAGAAGTAACGGGTAGATTTAGACGGGAAAAACTTAAATAAACGAAACGTAAACACTTATACGACTTCACAAATGTTAAGTATCCAAGCATAATTGATGTAATAACCATATAAGACAAATTTTATACATTCACATCTTTATTTTAGAACCTAAGACACGACATCATATTCTAGGTTGCGCGTAGAGGTTTCTCGGCTTATCCATCGATTCATTATACATTTGATATCACCTTTATTACTTTACTCGTTTAATTACTTTATAAACTCTTTGGGGGAGATACATGCTCAACTACTTGCTTTTACTTTTACAAATACTCAAAACATTTATACTTGATTGCATTTGATTGCAGTATACTTGATTGCATTTATACATGATTACATTATACTTGATTGCGTTATACATGATTTCGTTACACATTCTTGGAAATACTTTACTCGCTTAATTTAAATACATGATTTGTATTTACATACGTACACAATACTCTAAACTGTCGGAGAGATATTGATAGTACTATAAGTCGGGTATATGCCCCATCCCATGTGTACCAGATTCATGACCTTGGGAGTAATATAGTACTATTTGGGAAGATGCCCCCGCCCTTGTGTACCAGATTCATGACCTTGGGTGAATATAATCCGGTGTATTGTGCAAACTATATTTTGGCAGTGGGTTGTGAACACACAGGTTGCAAGTTTTGTATGGGCGAAACTTGGAACTGAGTGGATGTACAATGCCTTTGTTGTGTAAACATTCTTTAAAAGCTTTACATGTTTAACAAAACTCTATGGACTCACCAACCATTGTGTTGACACTTTAGCATGTTTATCTCAGGTCAATAAGGCGATAGCTGCTGCATGGAACTTAGAGTCGCACGACATGTTTTGAAGACTTTATACACTCGTATTTACCATTCGAAACATTCTGTAAACATTTATGTTTTATACTTTGGGACCTCATTGTTTGTAACTCTGATTCCATTAATCGAATGGTAACTTTTCAAAATGTCTCATTTAGAGGTTGTTTTCTATAACTTGTACTTTGTATTATGAAGTAGCACCCCAGTGACACAATCTTCCGCTGCGGTATTTTGGGGGTGTTACAATTTGCTCGCCACAAAATTTAGTTAAAGGGTATCCGCCGCCGCACTGCACAGGTACCTTTGAGTATGAACTTGTGAGTTAGAGTAACCCTTTGGTTTTGCTCTAAGACGTATTTACAATAGTTGACGAGTACCCGTGCATAGCGACGGGATTTTATAGCGGCAGATAGTATTAGTAATAAAAAAAAGGTTATGAGTTATAAACGAAAAATAATAAAAGTTTGAGAATTTGAGGATTAAACATAATGTTTTGAAACCCGTTTGAACCGTTCCGGTCGAAAAACGGGTCAATTTAAACCGGGTCAACCCAACGGGTTGGGTTGAAAAAACATGTCAAATTAATCCTGGTCAACCCACCGAGTTTGAAGCATACCGGGTCAACCCGGTTTTCGATGTGTATTAATAGTTTCCTTTTAAAACATATGTTTTCAACATTTTTTTTAGTTTCAACCTTTCCTTTTTGATTTTTTCAACATTTCGCTTTCTTGACCTTTCAGATTTCACTTTGATCATTTTTGTTTTATAAATAGTATAGATGTATGCCATATGGGCAACTTACGTATATTGAGTGTTTGACTTTGCATTTTTTCATAATAATAAGTGTGTAATGTTTGGATTAGAGAATATTAAGTCATAATAATAAGTGTGTAATGTTTGAAAAAACTAATTCTGTTTATGATCATATGTTTCAGTTTCATACTTGTAGCTAGGGTTGAGCACAAAATCGAGCCGAACCGAACCAAATTGAACCGAACCAATCATTTTTGGTTTGTTTCAGTTCTATGTATTACCGGTTATCGGTTTTCGGGTCGGTTCAGTTCAGTTCGACCCAAAACTGACCAAACACACACATAAAGCATGTAAACCGGACTGAACTGACCAAACCGACACAAAACCTAACCGAACCGAACCGATTCTGTTCGGTTTCGGTTCATGTTTTTTGTGAAATCGGTTCTCGGGTCGGTCGCTTTCTCCGCTCGGGTCGATTTCGGACCGATGCTCACCGCATTGTTCTGCTTAACAAATTTATTTGTCCAATGCTAAAACGAATTTCTTTCTCTAACTTAATATGACTAGAAGGTACCCGTAATTGCCATGGGTACCCGTAGTTGAATGTAGGGATGTGTGTTTTTAAAGAGAGAGATTGTTGTGTTAGATGAGATTTCTTTGTCGGTTAACATAGTTTTAGCGTATGAAGGTGCAGTTGTGAGATTGCTTTGTCGGGTTCGAATGTGTGTTTTTGTGTTGAGTATGTTTCTGTTGAGTCTTTTATATCAAATAGGTTTGGGTTGTTACAAGAATGGTTTAAATGGGTTGTTACAATATTGTACTGGTTTAAATGGATTGTTAGAATATTGTATGACTGTTACATATACAGATATAAAGACACTCAAATTTTTAGATGTAACTTATAACTATATGTATGATGGAATTTTAATGCTTGGCAAAGTAACTTTCTTCTTATATAAACGTTTTTTGTCTTAAAAATTTTAATACTTCTTTATTTAGAATGTATTAAACCATTTATAAAGGAGTATATATCTCTTTGCAAACAAGACGCGTGTTTTCACTTCTTATTAGTTGTTTTATCGGTTAGTTATTTAGAGTCGGAATTCGTCAACCACTTGAAATGATTAACTGTATTACAACTAACTAGCGAGGTACCAGCGTTGCGTTGGATGGGTACCACGAAATAAAAATTTCGATGAATAATGTATTTTAGTTTATTATGTATTTTTAACAATAAATTTACGGATATCAAGAATTTCGTATAGCCCGTGCCCTTTCGTGCTCGAACTCATTGGCCGTGTTCCGCTCGGGCTTGAGCCCGCTGGTCGCGCCGCGTCGGGCTCAAGCCCATTTGGTCTGTTGCCCGTTCGGGCTTGAATATTTGTATAATGTTTTTTTTGAACATTCAAACTATTTATTAATATATAAAAGCTAGAAGGATACTAGCAATACAGAGTCATAAGGGAAAAAACATACTGAGAAAACTAAATTACATCATTGGGAAGGGATTTAGAAATTGAAATTACACCATTGGGTCCATTGTATACGCGTTTTGGATGGCCTGTTGGATAGCCATAAATAGCTAATGGACTTGATCTCCTTAGCTGTGAAGCGGAATGATGGAGACTTGTTCCTGAAAATGCATTCATTTATGAGCTTCCAAATAATCCAACAGTAAATGAGTATCACCAGGTTGAAAAGAGAACTTTTTGTTGATCCTAGGTGTTTGGTTGTGTGAATCTCGAATAATTCCATGATGCTGGAAGGTTTTATGACAGATATCTTGCACCAGTTGAGGAGAAGGAGCCACAAGGAGTTCGCGAAGTCGCATTGTAGGAAGAGGTGAGGAGCAGACTCGCCATGTAAGTTACACAATGGACATCGAGCAGAAGTGAGAGTGATGTTTCGACTGAGGAGCTGGTCTCTTGTAGGGATCCGATTCATTTCAAGTCTCCATCCAAAGATGTTAACTTTTAGGGGTGCTAGATGATTCCAAGGAAACTTCCAGTTGCTCGGTCCGTAGGTGGTGGATTGAAGGAGAGACTTCATTGACTTAGTTGTAAAGGAGCCGATGTGTCATATTTCCACCCCAAGTGTCATTTGTCGAGAGGAGAGGTGAAAGACACGAGTAATCAAATTCGGAGTTCGAAAAGCTCATTATGAGAAGACGGGGGTCGTATCCAGTTCCATTCCCATTGTGTGACGCCACCTCTGCCAGTGCATCGTTCATTGATGAAGCATCCTTTGTGTCTTTCTAGCTTGTAGAGATCCGGATATGCTTCCCGAAGTGGAGATTCGCCGATCCATGTGTCAACCCAGAAGCGAATAGATGATCCGTTACCTACCAAACCTGTAATCACTTTCTCCAAAAAAAACATTAAAAGGGGCAAGGTGGGAGTTTAGCGTTGTTATGGTCCTCCAAACTCCCACCATGTTAGACTTCAAAGGTGCAAGAGAATAGTTCCGGTTGGATGAGTGAATGGAGGTGATGACGCACCTCCAAAGGCCATTTGGCTCGTTATGATAGCACCACCACCACTTGGCAATCAAAGACATGTTTTTCATATGTAAATTACCCAAACCCAACCCACCCACAGTTTTTGAAGCAGTAATTCTATCCCAAGAAATCCAAGAAATTTTTTTAGTTGCATTTGAACCTCCCCAAAAAAAGGACTTTTAGATTGATTCAAGTTTGGAGATAACGCTTACCGGGGCCTTATACAACGAGAAATAATAGGTTGGGAGGTTGTCAAGCACAGAGCGGATGAGGGTTATTCTTCCACTAAGGGAAAGCGATGAGGCTTTCCATCTTGAAAGACGGGATTCAAAGGTTTGGATAACAGGTGCCCAATTTTGGATTAGATTCATGTTGGCTCCGATAGTTAGTCCAAGGTAAGTTATGGGGAATCGGCCTACTTGACAGTTTAAGGTGGTGGCAGAGATGTTGGTGATATCAGTGGTTAGGTTGATGCCATAGAAACATGATTTATGAAAGTTTCTTTTGAGGCCAGAAGCTAAGTAGAAGCATCTAAGGATTCTGGAGATGTTTTGGAGGTGGGTGATGGACCATGAACCGATTAACATGACATCATCGACATATAAAAGATGGGTGGTGGTTGGTCCGTAATGGGGTAATTTGATTCTGGTGAGTAGGCCCACATTTGAGGCACGTTGGATAATGTTGGAGAAAGCCTCCACGGCAATTATAAAAAGAAAGGGTGAAAGAGGGTCACCTTGGGGGACACCGCGTTCGCAGTTAAACTCGGGGGTTGGGCAACCATTTACTAGAACTGCGGATCGGGTCGAGAGAAGTATGCCTTTAACCCACAAAATCCAGCGCCGCGGAAACTCCATTTGTTCCATGATTGTCAGTAGGAAGTCCCAATTAACAGTGCAAATGCCTTCTCAACATCTATTTTGAAGCAAAAAGTTTCATGCTTGCATTTCTTGAGCCAGGAGATGATCTCATTTAGCATGAGTGGACCATCTAGAATGTTTTTATCCCTTATGAAAGCTGACTGAGTTTGTGAGATTACTTTGGCTATTTTCTGCTTGAGGCGATTTGCAAGAATCTTTGAGATGATCTTCTTGATGCTTCCAATAAGGGTTATGGGTCGGTAATCACTTAAAGATCTCACAGAGGCTATTTTTGGTATGAGAACAATGTGAGAATAACTGCAGCCGCGGCTAATGGTCCCTGTGTGATAAAAGTCAATCATGATGTTAAGGAAATCCATCTTCAATAACTCCCAGAATTTTTTGATGAAGCCAAGGTTTAGTCCATCGGGACCGGATGCCTTTTCACTGTCACAATCCCAGACCGCTTCTTTAATTTCATTTAGAGAAAAGGGGGATGTGAGGTAGTGTGCGTCATCTTGGGATAAGGTTTTTAGGTCGTGGCATGTGAGTTTCGGTCGTTGTTGCAGTGGATCCTTGTATTTCTCATAAAACAAATTAAAAACGGCCTCCCCGAATGGTGGGAGGGTCGATATGCCAGTTGCCATCAATCTCTAGGCCATTGATGCGATTCTTTGCCATCCGATAGTTAATGAACCTATGAAAGTACCCCGAGTTCTCATCACCTTCTTTAACCCATTTGGCTCGAGACTTATGTTGTAAATCACTGGTCTTAATGTTCAAGGTCTTGCAGGATCTTTTTTGTGTTTGTCCATAAGGCGAGTTCTATTTCAGTGAAATCACGGATGTCTATAATTGCATCTAACGTTTCCAGTTGGTCGGTGAGTGCTGAGAGTTGCTGATTTTCATGGTTTTTGGCGTCACGGTTCCATTCCTTCAGGTCATTCTTTAGATTTTATACTTGAGTTTAGGATTTGGTCGTAGGCGACCAATATGAAAAACGAAGCAAGGTCGCGTGTTACGGTTTCTTCAAACCCGGCTTGGTGTACCAAGAAGTGAATAAGCGGAAGGGAGGGCCAAGTCAACGGGTGTGGTGGTTAAGATGAGTGGTCGGTGATCGATAAGGTTCTTGGTAAGGTTGTGAGTGTAGCGAAGGCCACGATTCATGAAGTCGGATGATACGAATTCTATCAATTTTGCTTTTCTTGATCCATTATACATTACACATGTAAAAGGCGCCATGCATGGTATATTCTAGTAGTCCATTATGGTGAATGAAAGCATTGAAAGAAAGTGCACATGCGGCATTGAAAGCAGAATTTTGGCGCTCATCAGGATTTTGAACTGCATTGAAGTCACCTGGGATAATCCATAATCCTTGTGCATTAGAAACATAAGCAAATAACTCGTCCCATAAACCTTGTTTGGTTTGTATGTCTTGTGGGGCATAAACATTGACAATGTTGCATTGAGGGGTGACACCATTGATATAACCAGTGGTAATGAGAAAGTTGTTTGATTTGATGGTACCAGTGAGGGTGAAGGTATTGGTATCCCAGATGCTGAGGATGCCACCAGAACGACCTTCACTTCCGGTGGAGGTATAAAGTCGTAGGAGAAGTGTGGATTTCCCAAAAGTTTTAGGGTGGAGGCTTTGTTCATCTCGCCTTTGTGGGTTTCGTAAATGGATGAAGTGTACTTTGTGATCTTTTTTGGTTGTTGGACCCATCTAGTGAAATTTAATCGCAGAATGTGTTTAATTTGGTTGTACAATATGCTTGATAATTTGTATTTCTTATGTAATGAGTGTTTTAATAAGCGTATTAATTGTATTTATTGATCGCTTAAATAATTGACTACATTAAATAGCATTAATGTGGTGTTTTGTTGTACACTATGCTTCTTGTCTTGTACGTCTGAAAATTATGTGCATTAAAGTGTTGTACACTATGTTTTTTTTCTTGTAAGTAGTAGTCATTATAGTCACAGGATTCAGATGGAAGAAATCTAAAGAGGCTCATAGGATCCAGATGGAAGAAGAGATTGCGTTGCGGAGGTCAGGGAAAATCCTGCCCGTGCTTTTCTCAACGATGTCAATAAGCTTAAAGAAGACTAGAAAGTAGAAACCCCCCTTACATTTTACAAATGAATTTTGTTTGTGGGAATGATTTTTGGTGGGATAGGGATCATATTGAGACTTCTCAATTTTCTTTTATGCTGGGAGGGATAAGTCCCGCAAATGTAGTGAACACATAATATGTATGAATTAGTTTCTCAACATATTGGGATTTATTTTTGGACCTAAGAATTGCTATCATTTATCATTCAGTGAGTAACTTGTAACCATGGTTCCGAGACTCTCAGTTCGTAACTAGGTCGCTGGATCAAGATTTTGCTTTCATATTTGCAACTGTGGTGTACAATCTGTGCATGAGTAAATTCAGATGCTTAAGTCCACTGCCTCACAAATCTGTATCGTGTATAGCTCTCTTTACCGAGCAACTATTGTGTGACAATGACAAGAAATGACTGCACATGCCTTGGTAGTTACTACTTACCAGTTAGGAGAAATTGCAATACATAAAGTCAAAGGCTTTTTAACTCCATTCATAACTGGGTCACTATGCTTTTAAACTTTTTACTAAAACCATCATTGTTCGGGGTAGCACACCCTGATATCAATACTTTCTCAAGTTCTAATCTTCTCTTCTCTGTTCCTGGCAACAGGAATAAGTCATTACAAAAAAAATTCAAATTACAGTTCCGGAGTCTAGAGAAATGATAGTGAATCCCTCAAGGTTTGCCTGATCAACCACAGAACTCTTGATAGACTGTTGTTGGATTCCCAGTATTTGTATTGTCCAACAGATATTGGTATACTACAATGAATAGATTTGGCCAATTTTCCATGATATACTTATGCAAAGACACTTTATCAGTTGCGGGATATACAGGTTTTGGATGATTCGCGGTGTTACGGATGAACCTGAGTAGGTCTCGCAGCGTGGTGGTATCATAGAATATCTGTTGCTCATCATTTTCTTTCTGTTGCTGTTGCTCATCATTTTGCTTCTCATGAGATGATACTTGCTTTTTCTCCTCAGGTACTTTCTTACGTTCATCAGCCTTATTCATTCTTTTAAACCATTCTTTAAAGTATTCGTCATTCCTCCTCCAGTCTCCCTTAAAAACTTTATGAGCCACTGAATTTATGTTGGGAAAGTTTCCACTAATAATCTAATCACTCATAGTCCTTATAAAGTTTATACGGACATCAACTCCCCAAAATATGACATGACGGTACACCATGTAGAGTGTGATAGGCTGCAAAACAGTAACAAACTCATATTTATTTATTTTCGAAAGGTGAACATATTATTAAAACCAACAAACTTACATACAAAAGAAAGGCAGACAGAAGTTGGTACTCACGAAGATAAAGATACCATTATAACATGAAAACTAATATTTGACCAGGTAACAAAGTTGTCCACAAAAGTTCAGGTATTTGTTAAATGGCCATAAATTTTATACTAACAAATAGGATATCTTGAAAACAGCATCAATGAATTCTAATCACAGCTTAGGGTTTTCAAAGAAAAGATACCATTTATAGGAAATCCAATATATGATTTTTTTTAAACAATTTTCAGCGAATTAATGGTGTATCTACACAAAGCAATGGAGGCAGCTTAGAGAAGAAAGATGCTTAACTCTCATCGATGTCTTAATCATGTGCAAGTTGCAAAACCCCTGACCGTAGAAAAAGTCATTCTATTTTCATTCGTTTTGATTTACACATAATTTCTAATACAGATTCATGTGCTTGTTAAAGGGTGTTTGGGATTGCTTTTTTTTCGTTTATTTATGGGCAGTTAAGCAGTTTAAAGTATTTTGGTCATCCAAACTGCTACTTATATGCTTCTTTTGGGGCAAAATAGGCAGTTTTCAATAAGCCAAAGTGCTTCTTTGAGATGAAACTAGAATTACTATTCTATCATCATATATAACCTAAAACCCATTATAAATAGATTAGATTAATATTTCTGAAATAAAATAAGCCCAAACACCTTCTTAAATCCACAATAGTACATAACTAGCGCAAGGAGCACATGTTGACGCCTTCACAATATCCCTTGGTCTCGGCTTAGAAAATAAAGACAGCTCCAAGCCTAATTTGCATTAAAGCATTCATCTACAAGCATGCCCTAATGCAACATTAGTATATGCTAACAGCGAAACCACACACACTCTACTTTTTATGTTTAGCTGATAACTATTAGGTTAATGCCAAACCAAATGATAATATGTAGCTTCAGGTACAAAAACTACAGAGTAATGCTAGATGCAATATGAAGTAAATTATTTCTTTCGACTGCAGATTGGGTCTTGATTCCATAATTGGTTCTGGTCCTAACCAAATAAATAATCAGAGGACTCTAACCAGTTTGTCTTACTCTTATGTCTAGTGCTAGTCAGACTCGTTATCCCACCCCATAATCAAGCCAATTACAAGAGGATGGGACCCAAACAAAAATCACTCACTGGTGCAATGCTAAACACGAGAACCACCCACTGGTGTAATGCCAAAGACCCTACTACGCAAAAAGTACACTGTGGATGCCAAACAACCTAAACACAAGACCTGTACCTAAATGACAGATCACAGCCAATATGAATGCCACACAACATACTAGAATCTAAAACATTCCTTGGCCCACGAACTTAATATAACCAGCCCACTAACTTAATATAACCATACGGATAAAAGACCATTTATAAAACAGCTCATGTTTTAATCCGCATACAAAGTCTTTTATATTAGAGAACGTTACAGTTTTAGAAGGGTCATACCTGGAATTACGATACAAAAGCTTTTAGATCACATCTGCTGCAATAATAGGACATTTTAAACCAACCTTTTTAGATTGAGAACTAGCACTTATAAAACCAGGTTGATAATGAGACTTCACAAAACGGTATTTTCCAGACGAAAGATAATACCACATGATTTTACCCAGATTTTGCTTTTCTACATCAAGGCGCTCTTTTGTTTCTTCATCCTGCTCAACTGTTACAAGTAAATGAAAAAAGTTAACAAAATAAGAAAGACGCATTACTGACGCAAATTGCAATTCTGATTATCAATTAATCTTACATTCATCTTTCGTGTAACTTTTGCTCGTTAACAAACCACAAAACTTCACGACAACAGTGGCATCTGCCGTTTGTTTAATCAGGATACTTTCTGGAGTAAGATTGCAATGAAATGTGAAATTTGCATGCAGCTCCATTAGAGCTCTAACAATGACCCTTGACAAAAATAAAAGGCAGAATATCAAAAGAATATAAAGATGATATATAAAAATAAAATAAAAAATATTTAGCATACCTTAATACCCCTATGTCATAGGATTCAAAATTTTCCTCCTCAAGAGGAAACTGTTCCTTCTAATAAAAGTGGCCAAATTCAATTCAAATTTTTGAAACGCAAAATAGTTAAACTTTCCATCACTCTCTTCCCCAAACAGTTTAACAACGCACTCAACGTGACTTAACTTTGTGTAAACCTCTTTCACCTTCATATACTAATTTTATTCGGTGTCCTTTTATGAAGACTTTGATTTCTCCAATATTTCCTTCAAAATATGATATAATATCTCCTTCCAGAGATGGAGGGAGAGGGGGCTAGAGGGTGCTTGGCCTCCCCAACAGCCCAATATCCTAAAACAAACTCAGACCAAGACTCATTAATATACTTGGTGTTTAGCTTCTGACCCCCTTTATTAGCCAGTGGTAAGAAAATAGTAGGCTAAAAAAGACACTTGAAATCTTCAATTGCTACCCCATTCCTTATTTTATGTTGTCTTCAACTATGTAGTCCCCACATAACCATGTATTTGTTTTACTTTCACCTTTTTTTATTCGGTACTAAATTTTATAGCAGTATACACCAACTATTTTATGGATAGTTTATGCTATTTAATTGAAATTTACATGTTCGAAAATCGGAAATTGGAACCAACATCACAAAACTATATAAAACAACATAGCAATAAGCTATTAGAAACTAATTGCTTTTATATGTTTCAATTTTTCTCAACAGTAAGTTACATGAATTAAAATTTGTAAGTTCATATAAAATTTAGTGGAGTTACGTTGCTTATGTTGTTGACTCATGGACAAGAAAAAATGATAGATTCTTCTTTTAAGCAATTTAACAGCAATCACATTTACAACCACAAACACATGCAATAGAAAATGCAAGACTTTGTAATTTCATAGCACTACACGTAATAGTATAGTTATTGTTTTAAAACAAAATAACAAGCCGACCCCTAACGCCCAATCCTGGCTCCGTCCCTGTCTCCTTCCACTTAAGAAACTTGAATTTTTCTAGCGTCGTTCATCGTCTTTGCAAGGATTCATCATCAATTAGATCATATATACCATAATCCCTGAACAGTTCAATTAGCTTCTCGGGAGTGCGTGCGTAATGCACTGTGCATATTCTACGCTCGCTATCAGTTAAGTTTTCTCCAGCACAAGGTAAATACACTTGGATGTTCAAAATCGAACACACCAAAGCTTAGGAATAGCAAAACAGAACTCTTTTCTAGTGATCTTAAAAGTGTTTGTATCACTTTCCTCGGTTTCAATCCCTGAATCTGTCAGATAGAAAACCTTACCGTTGCCCCCAAGATGATTTCAGGTTCTTCATCGAATATATTTACAATCTTACTGGCTACATCCTCATCAGTAATCCAACATATCGGCTGGAAATAGAAAGGTAAATTTGTAAATCAAATTAACGCTATAATTACTAGAGTATGTTAACTAGTTTAAATACCCTTTTTCTCATTGAAAAGTTTTCAGCAAATTGGTTGTTTTATGAAACAGGTGATATGAAAATGAACTATAAATATAGAAAGAAAAAAAAACCTGTTTATGTTCGGAAGAAGAAGAGCATAAATACAAGAAATCTTCACCATCCTCTTCGATACTAACAAACTTTTCCACTTCCGGATACTGAAAAGCCTGGAATGAATCTTTGTTGGTGTTATGACGCCATTTAATCTTCTTTGTTTCCACGTTCACGCAATACAGAATGCCCTTTTGCGATAAAATCATTATCAGAGGTTCTACTTCCTCTTTGTTGCTGAAATATTGTTTCTTATAGAGATCCAACGGAGACATTTTTTTTTTTTTTTCTTAAATATCAATTTATTACGAGGCAGAAGAAGAAGAAGAAGCGGCGCATCAAGTTTTAGGGTTAGAGACTGAGGAAAGAGAGTGAAACTATTTAATGTTAGGGTTACGGTTGTGGGCTTTCAATTTTCAGTTGTGGACTAACTTAACATTAGACCCTTGGTGTCATTACTCAAGTTACGTTATAACTTAGCCATATCGCCTTTAACATTTTAACCTTAACTCATAAAAATACTTTTTATTATAACTCAACCGTAACTCAACATTTTGGGCTCTACTTTTATTTAAAAATAAAATTTACAAGTTTAACCCTTTAACTAATATTTTCATTAAGAACATTACCTTATAAATAATAATTCATTCATTAAAGTCTATTACAAACATACGAATTTGAAAACATACGAAATATAAAAACATAAGGAATTTAAAACATACGGAAAACATACAAATTACAAATACTTATTCATCGCCTTGGAATCTTCTTGCTCTTGTTGTTGTTGTCGTTCAAGATGTTTTTACCAAACATGTTTCATAAAGTCTTGTTGGAGACTAGTATGCGTTTGTCTGTCACGTATTTCTTTTGCCTTTCGACCATGGACATCGCATCTACCCACCTTTCCTGCCTCATATGTGGTACCGGATTCACCCACATTTCGTCATACTCACGTAGTACAAATTTTTAATCTTTTAAAATCATGTTATGCAAAATAATGGAAGAATACATGATTATACTTATCCCGTAACTTCGTATTGACGTGTCGGTTGTTGTAGTATACCCAACATCCTTGGAGCACACCAAAAGCACGTTCGATATCCTTTCGTGGACTTTCTTGTTTTCTTTTAAAATAACTATGTTTATCGTCGAGTTGTTGCCGTGAATGATTTGTGAAAGTTGCCCACTGTAGGTAAATTCCGTCACTAAGTAATATCCCTTTTCATACATGGTTCCATTTACCATATATGGTGCTTGAGGCGACGTCATTAAGAATGTCTTGAATAACGGAGAGTTATCTAAAACATTAAGATCGTTATTCGCCCCGCCACCCAAAAATGAATGTCAAATCCATAAATCTTATGCAACAGACTTCAGCATAATTTTGGGTATTTTTTATCACCCTACTATATTGCCTTGCCAATCCAATCGGAAAATTTCTACTCCCAATGCATGTCGTCAATGCTATCAAGCATTCTCGGAAAACCATGCCACCGCTCATGTCTTTCATAAATACTTTAAATGTTCTTGATACTGTCACGCCCATCATAATGTAAAAGTCGGTCTCATCATCTACATCGGACCGACTTTTATCTTCTTGACAATTTGATTTAGATCCATTGTGAAATAACAAGTTTTTTTTTTGTTAGAAAGGAAGTATATGTATATGAGTTTGAGTTGTGGAAGTGTGAAAAAAGTTATGTATTAGTTGGTTATTTATATTGGTTTATTAAAGGTTTAAATTCTTATTTTTATTTTTTGGTTTTAATGCATATAGCCGTTGTGTAACTACATGGGCCAAAAGTGTAACGCTTTTATTTTGGAAATTCAAATATATAGGCGTTTAAGGGTTTTATGTATTTTTTTAATTAGCAATGCACCTTAACGTGGTGTTATTGTGGTATGCTTTATGGTGGAACAGTAGATGGAACAATCGAAGATTTCTCATATCACAAATCCATCTACCATATCCACAAGCTTCATCGTCGTTTTCATCAATCAATCCTTTCCATTTTTATCATCAGCTTCTTCGTCATACTGGTCATGCATATCCACCAGCTTTTGTAATAGACGATAGGAACTAGTGTAGGTTTGGTAGATCTTGTATAGAAATGGTCTTGTATTTTCATTTGAAGTTGATTGTAAGCTGTAAGCTTCATAAGAAGTATTGATAGGCTTATTTATCACTACAAGATCACTGAATTGATTATTGTACTTCTCTCATCACAATGTATTATAGACTAGTTGTGTAGGCTTATGTCATTGGGTTGGTTCTTCCATTATAAAGAACCCGATATGTAGCTTTGTACCAGATAAAGTGTAAGCGACGTAGGTTAGGTTCCACCTTGATGAAGAACCCGATATCTATATTTGTACCAGATAAAGTGTAAGCGACGTTGTTTGTAATTTTGATGTCAGATTCTAGGCTCTAAAGGCCCAGAATCAAGAAAAAGTTACATACAAACAGGAAATATGATAACCATTTAAGTTGATAAACAAAGAGACACGTCGGTTTAGCTTGAACCGGAAAAGACAACTAAGAATGTTGCAATAGTCATTAGGCAATTGCTTGAGCCTTGAAGGCTGATGACTTGCTTCTTAAACTTGGTGAATTATAGACGTAACTATAACAGTCCTTCCACAAAAGATATGAATGCAGATGTGAGGTGACTACCAATCGGCCCTAAAATTGGTCAAACCTTGCAAGCTTGGACGTTTTGAAAGTCAATGAACCTAGATAGGATGTAATTACTTGTGATGTTAATTGTTAATGCGATATGTTTTTTAAGTGTTTGGTTAACTAACAAAATACGAAAATCACAAATATTTAGCTTATTTGATGGTGATTTTAAGGGTGTTTGTTTAAGCTTATATGTGGCTTATTAGCTTATTTGTTTTTCGGCTTATATTTCATATGCCCCAATTTTCCGGTTTATTTTGAGACTTGTGAGCTTATATAAGTTTATTATCGTATGATAAACTTATATAAGCCCCTAACATTCAAAATAAGCCCAAAAATTGGGCAATGGTTCCATGTGTACAACACATCTACACTCACTACCCCGGACTACTAGACCCTCCGAGTTCAGGTGTCACAATAAGACGTTTTAAGTCAGATTGAAACGCTTTTGACATTCATACACCTAGACTTTGATATGCAAGGTATGGATCCTCGAGCAATGGTTCACTTTGCTACCTTTTATCTTCATAATGTTAATATCCCCTTTCCTTTTCTGTCGCTTCACGCACCGCCTGAGTTCAAGTTGCAATATATTCTGTAATGACCATCAGTTTGAACATTAGAAGTTCAGCGGCAAGACAGATTATCCTTTGAGGTCATCCATATGACTATTTTTAAATAAAAATATCAGCACATATAGAACTCACTTTCCTAAAAGTAGATAGACATGTGACATCTCACATTTAATGTGAGCACTTTTTAACGGGCAACCGTAGATTTGGCTGATGTATTAAACCCAGTTGAATTATACTTCTGTAAGTTCTGTTCAATGAAAATAACTACTAGTACTTCATAACAGAATTATATGTAAGTGGTTTACACTACTTTACGCACAGAAAAACACTCGGGCATACATGCAGACAATCTGAGTTATATCCAGAAGTGTTATGGTATGAATCTAAATCTAGCAGACTCACTGGATCAAGTTAACCTGTTGGTCATCTTCCCCTCCTTGAAGCCTTGGTAAACATATCTTTAATGCTATGTGAATTTGTCTCTACTTTTGCCTTCTTATTTTGCTTCCCATTCCGGGTAACTCTCTTGTCACTCGTTGTTTGTTCCTGGTTTTATATAAAATGTGAAATAAGCATAACTAAACAGAACATGTTTAACTAAACCATCACACGTACATGCCATACAATGTGTCAACACTTGCCAACTTGTGTAAAATAGAAAAGCCCCTTGTATAAGTTCAATAATGGATCCTTGCATCGTACCAGTAGTGTTTATTTGACACAGGTTAAATAGTATGACATAAATTTGGCCAATTACCCCGTCACAAAGGGTTTTATGAACTTTGGGTTCGGGTAGCCGTCCACCTTGCGCTTAGGTGGTTAGTCCACATTTTTTTTGTGCAATCCAGTCAAATGCAGAGTTTTTGATATAATCAATAAACATTTGTTTTACTTGAACCAGGAATTAGTTGACTTTTAATAAATCATGAACTTGTTAATGCACAGCATCTTGTATAGTTATGATCAGTCAGCATAGTAGATAAATACCTGTACCGGATTAAATGAAGAATAAATACTTGGAGCAGCAGACACTTGGATGTCCGTATCTGGTGCCTGAACTGCCTCATCCATAGATAACCTGAAATTTTATTTGAATTTTGCATTGGTTTCCATAAACAAAACCCAAAATTCAATATTTCTGCTTTAATCATATAGACAAAAACAATATTTTAAGATGGTACCTAAGATTGTTACATAGAAGCTTCAACCATGGTTCATCTGCCAAATATTCACCCAAAATCATGACTGCATCAGCCACTGCAGCAGGAGAAGTAAATATAAGCCCTGTTGAAATGTAGTGGAAGTGGTCAATAAAAGGAAAACGTAGAAAAGAGCCATCATGTTTTATAACATCGGGATTCTAATTTACTAAAAAAAGAGAATGTCTTCAATGCACACATTTGTTCTTTAAAAAGATGACATGACGAGTCTGGTGGTAACTTTTGATGGCTATGGATTTATTCAATTGTTTTTATTAGGCCTATACCATAATTTTAATGGGATATGCCGATGATACTTTGATTTTTGGGGAGTGGAAAGTGTCAAATGCAAGAAATCTAATGAGGATAATGGAATGTATCAAACAAGCTTCCGGGTTGAAAATAAATACAAATAAGACTAAAGTATATGGGATTGGGGTTCAAATGGAGGAGGTGGAACAATTCGCGTCGAGAATGGGATGTTCAGCGGGTAATATGCCTTTCACTTATCTAGGGATCCCGGTTGGATGTAATATGAAAAGAATAAAAAATTGGGAGGTAATAGAGGAGAAGCTCAAAAAAAGATTAGGGAATTGGAAAGCTAAAACGCTCTCTTTTGGTGGTAGGCTAACCTTGGTGAAATCGGTCCTTAGTAGCTTACCTTTATATTATTTTTCATTGTTTAGGGCTCCGATGGGTATTCTTAAAAAATTAGAAAGTATGAGACAACGATTCTTTTGGGGCGGAAATGATGAATGTAAAAATAGCTTGGGTTAAGTGGGACTTAGCTTTAAACAAAGAAAATTTGGGGACTTAATATTGGCGGTCTTAAAGCTTCCAATTGGGCAATACGGGTAAATGGTGGTGGCGATTTCAAGTGGAAGGAGACCGGTTATGGGTCAAAATCATCAAAAGTATTTATGGTTGTGATGGGGCTTGTTGTGAGATTAGATGTGATAGATTGAGTGGAAGTATTTGGGGAGACATTGTGAAGGTAGGTAAGGACATTGATAAAAGGGGATTGACTTTTGTTCATCTTTTGGAAAGACGGGAAATGGGTATAATACTCGTTTTGGCTTGATAGGTGGGTGCGGGAGGGGTGTTGTTGTGTGAAAAATTTCCAAGGTTATTTAGATTAGAAGAGAATAAAGATGAATCGGTGGGTGAGAAGAGGTATGGGAGAAAGGGGTTGGGAATGGCAATGGAATTGGGTTAGAGAGCCAAGAGGTAGAGGAGAAGGCGATCTTATGGAATTGACGACGTTAACTAATTTTTTGTCCCAAATGTCTTACTGACTAGATTCTTGGCGTTGGCTTCGACAATAAAGGGCAATTCACGGTCAAGTGCCTTAGAGAAGATTGATGAGAAAATCCTAAGCTCGACAAATTCAACTAAAGAGACAAAGTGGAACAAGATAATCCCAAGAAAAATTTGTATCTTTATTTGGCGATTACAACAAAGAAGATTACCGGTTCTCACATGGTTACATCATATTGGTTTGGATCTTAACTCAACACTTTGCCCACATTGTGAAGATGAAATAGAAACGTTTGATCATTGTTTCATTAGATGTTCTCGAGTTTTAGTTGGATGGGAAAAGGTCTTTAAATGGTGGAATTTGGAGAATTTCAATGTTGGGTCGATTGATGATATAATAAATCATATTGGTCACGGTACATTCAACAAAAACAAAGAACGATTTGCAAGCGGTATGTTGGTCGATGTTATACTTAGTGTGGTATTTTCGCAACAAGAGAATATTTGAGAATAAAGTTTCAAATTTGAACACGATATGCGACGAATTACAAGTCCTTACCTTCTATTGGGTGTCTCATAGAGCTAAAGGAGCAATTGCATCTTGGATAGATTGGTGTTCAAATCCGGTAATAGCTTGCAAAGTTTAGTAAGCCATTGGTTCCATTTCAACAACTGGAGCGTTTTGGTTTAATGCATCCGTGTAAGTAACATGTTTTTGGTTTTTGGCGGGTCTTTTTGTATCTCCATGTTTTGTTGACTTTGTTCTCTTAATTTGTTTATGGTGAGTCTTTGGAGATGCCTATATAAGTGTCCTTAGTTTTGTGTAGTTCTTTTGGCATTGTCCTTTCTTTGTATTGTTTACTTGTATATCTATATATTTTTTTGTGTTGCCTTTCAAAAAAAAGATAAGTATACAATTAGAACAATGAACTCACTACAAAAGTATTACATTATCGATAAGGATGAAAAGAACCAAATTAAGTGCTTTGTGTTGGCGAAAAAAGTCCAGATATATACACATTTGGTATCACACCGACAAGAATGTTATGTGTATAATGTGTCACTCATATAGGGATGTTTTTGTTTATCCTTTGTATCGTAGATTGAAATTCTATCTTGTAGAGTGTATATTAGTATATATGCATGAAAATCCACTCACTATAAATACATATGTAGATCGCATGATCTTAGAACTTGATCACTAACAGAATTCCAAATTGTTATAGTATGTTTTGCAAATTTGAGATCAAAAGACACGGAGAAGCTCTTGTACTTTCTAGGAACACAAATAGCCATATCAAACAAAGAGATAGAGATAACAGTAATGATACATAGCAAGTATGTATTAGGTTCTTGAATGAAATAAGTATGCGGGTGTCAACCGGTCATAACAAATGAAGGAAAGCAATCGAATGGCAGCCTAACCGACATAATGTTCGTACTAGGTCCGGCATATGAATCAATCAACACAAAGCCATTAAACTACCACAATTAGCATCAAATATATGCACTAAATGATACCAAGAAAAATTGTTTTCTTCTTGTAAATGAAGTCTGCTAAAGACATCTTGTCAACTAAAACATAAAATTGTCCATCATTCAGTCGCTAAAGACGGTTTGTAAATAAAGTCGACATATGATATACGGTGATTTTCCATCAACAGGAAGTGTGTGATCCAAGTTTGACTGTTTTGACAAGGAGAAATTTCAAATGAAGGCTGTGATGATTATGCTTATCTTAGACATTAGGCGGATCTAAAATTTAATCGCCTAAAAAATATCTTGTAGTATATAGAAATGATAGTGTTAATTTTAGTGATGGGCTTGTATACCACTCTGTCTAAGGTATTTCAATCATTGTTATGATGCTAATAATTCCACGAACCTAAGTAAAAAAGACATTACAAGAATAACCAAACTAACTAACTGATTCGAAAAGCAAGATAAGTTAGTTTATTCAACAAACCATACTGTGTTTCTTTTCGATTTTGAGCAAGATAGTTCTTATCCAAGCCGAGAAGGTTCGCTTAGGTTGTTGTACCTAATAAACGTAAAATGCCCGCTCATTAATAATCACATAATTGAACATCATGTTCTACATATGCAAATATATACACCAAATGGTACCGAGAGAAACTGCTTCCATTTGTAAATAAAGTCGACAAAACCCAAAACATGAAAGTTTTGTGCTTTACATTTTGAATCCGATCTTGAGAAAATAATATACTTATATAATAATATACTTACATATCTTAATCTTAATACCTTATAATGCATTTGAGACTTCTATTAGTGGAAAGGCTTAAAATTGATTCAACTACTTACCTATAATAGAAAGAAAGTGCTTTACAAAGTCTATTAAATCGCATACGGAATTAAAGACAAGATTAAAACCAAAACGTTTTACTTCTTCATGGAATTATTCCTAATGACCCATTTACTTCTTTCTATAATGACTCAAGATGTAACACCCAAGACTTGATATGTTAAGAATATGGTGAATGTTGGTATGTTAAGAATAAAGATCCATCTCTAATAACACCACAACTTACGAGTCACGGGTACTCTCGGCTCACTTACTTCCGCCACCACGGTCATTGTCGTCTGTCGAGGTCACCACAATATTTTGTTTGTGTAGGTGGTCTCGGTGGGCTAGGTGCTTCGGTTGGTTTGATTTCTTTCAACTAAGCATTATCGATGCTGAACTTTTTGTGGAAAATCTATGTGAAGCTCGTGCTTTGAAGTTACAATCGAATATAAATGTAATTAGTTTTCTTTCATTAAGTTAGTTTTTATGTTTGTTTACTTTTAGTGACTTGTATTTTGATTATATTCTAGGCACACGAAAGGTTGGAAATTGAGTTAGAGGTTCTTGAAGACCTTCAATTACGTTTGATGCCATGATGCAAAACTTGGGTGAGACAGAACCGTTAGTCAGGTATGAGTGTGGCCATTGTATCTTAATGAGACTTCTCATATTGAGTGACATTTTATAATGATTAGACCTTTTATGTTTAGAACAGTTTTTTTTCTCTGTTTTACTTGAGTAGAAAAGCGTGATTGGGATGTTAAGTTAGCACTTGGATTTTAAAGACTTGCAAAGAGGATCATATCATCTATTGTAAATTGTAACTTATTTGGTAAAAATTGGTTGAACATGAGTTGCGAGACTGCATCACAGTGGTTAGTTCAGGATATTACTTATTTGGGTCATACTCACTCATACAAGGTTGACCATGGTGGGTGGTTGTAGGTGTGAGAAAGCGATGTATCCTTTCACCGATATTTTACTATAAACTAGAAGTGGCAAACGGACATGTTAGACACGTTAAATGGGTTCGGTCAAAGTGGATTTTACGTGTTTTCGGATGGGTGGGTTGGGTGAACCGTATGCTATATATGATTACAAAGTTTTATATTTTACAGAATAAGCTAATTTCATCTAATATAGCAATATAGGCGTGGTTTTATGCAATCTGAATACGTTTGGGAGGACTTTTAACACGTTTGACCATTTTTCTTTTAGTTAAATCATTTAAATTAAGCGTTTGATCTGTTAGAGATAACAAATGATCCAAATAAACCCATGCATTGATCTATAGACAAGCGAAATTGCTACCCTAACGTAGAAGAATGTTGTTGCATACTTTTTTTCTTTTCGTGGAATATTAGGCTTAAATTGAAGTATTCGACTTTTTTTTGTGTGACAGGAAGGTATTCGACTTTTTACTTCTATAGTATTTAATTTCACATATAATTTGATACATATGAGCAAATATTACAGGTGTCAAGGGTGAAATATTTGAAAACCTTGTTAAATAAGATTAAACTAAGAAAATGAGGACCATAACATCTTCTTAAAAGCCTTGTAATAATATTGTTAGTAAACAATTGCTTAAGTTTAAGCGAGGATCTTATTTTATTTGATTGAGCGAGTATATACTCATGTGTTTTACTCCGATAAGAAACCGTCACTCACTTTGATGCTGGCATTACTTACTTTGATATGCCTGTTCTTTAATACTGGTATTGGTTATTTGGTCAAATGTTGGCTTATTGATATGTAGAACATAAATATACATAGTTCTGTTTAAAATCCACAATAAGTTACAACTTTGTGTTGTTTTGTTTATCTAACGTCTTTTGCATTACCAATTAATCTTGTGCGTTTTCAAGAACACACCACCCACCTAATATCCTTCTAAATGTTGAAGACATGTCTCTCATTTCAATGATAACATCTGGAAAGTCACCCGCCATTGATATAAGGAGCATTTGGCAGCAATGGTGGTTTACATTTTTGAAAAGATGGTAACATTGTTGTACTTTATTTAATACAACTTGGTATGTAACATAGGCCAGCAAGTTATGCTAGCATCATGTTGCTACTGTCGCTTCTGTCGTTTAATAGAACATTTTACTTATGGAGCTTGTTATGTTAGCATGTTGCTATAATTGATGTTGCATGATGATTTGCTATATATATTGGCGAGCGTTAAACCTTTAAACAGACTTGCTAATTGCGGAAATTTCAATAGCTTGTTTCATACTCACAAATACTCACAAATAGATGTTACATCTAGAAGATTAAGTGTATTAAATTGTAAACTTATAATGCCCTTTAAATTAATACATCCATAAACTTGTACAACCCGTTTGAAGAGTCATCTATACACCACACATCTAGCCACCATCCGATTGCCACCATGAGCAGACCACCATGCACACCATACGACCACCACCACCAGTCCACCACTAGGCGACCACCACGGGTTTTGAGGTTTTGTGTAAAGTTATTGTTAAAAAAAACTTATAAATTAAAAACATATGCTCGCCACAAAATTTAGTCACAGACTATGCCATGCCGCATTCATGCGGTACCTCGCTAGTTATATAATACTTATATATCAAGAACAAGAAAAAGGAAGGTTATGATATGGTCATCTCAACAAGGCAACTACAGCCAGCCTTCTGTTGCATTGTGTGTGTGGTTCACTCGCTAGATATTTACATTTTTGCCCTTTTTTGACAGATAACATTTCCACTTGAAGTTACTTTCTAACCCATTCAAAGTTCCGAGACAGATAAAGTCAAAGGACCATCATATGTCTGCTTCATAAGTAAAATTTGGATAAAAATCTGCCTCTTTACTCCTTACTCATGTTGGTTAGTGTATTTGGGTCCAGTGCTTGATTAAGCATAACAGAGTGTTCTTTGTTGGGTTTGAGGTTCAGAGATTCTAATCTGGACCTTATTTGCAAGATGAATACATTCCATATCTCAAGTATCCAGAGGTGCCCTACATACTACAGAATGCGGGTAATATTAAGTTGTATATGCTGTTTTGGTTGAAAGAAAGAAACATCGAAATTGAAAATGATACTATATAATTATAATTAGCTTTAGCATCATCATATATACCCTATAGTATGAGAAAATGAGGAGGCGCCCAGTTTGGTTTTAGGTAAGAAAATGTATAGATTAGTTAACTATATGTTATGAATTTATGATCATGATAGCAAATAAAGACAAACTTGTTTGGACGCTCGACTATCTAACAGTCCACTATGATCAAAGAACTAATTTTTACACCCACATTAAGCCTTGGAATGTCGGGTATATGGGAGTATCAACTATCAAGCGAGTGCACAAGAAGGAGAACTTTTTATACATAGGATACGGACACTATGCAGTTTAAGCCACTACAAAAGAGGAAGCTGATGATATATGAAAAGTAGACAAAGTGCTCCCACTGAAAAACCTATAGACACAATCCAGATGATTAACAAAACTAATACTGTCTGTAAAATCTGAAAAGCTCTTCCAGTTCTAGGACACAATCATGACGGATATTTTAATAAAACAAAAACAGTCTAATTTACATCAAACAATCACTCCTTGAGAAAAAGGTAGGGATGAAGACTACCTTACAGTACATCCAAGCTAGAACCTTTGAGTCATTAAGTCTGAAAAACTTTGTGGATCCAATCTCTGCAACAGGATGAGAGAGTGAATGAAAATAAACAAACAAAGAATACGTTCAAGCCCATAAATAAGCAAAAAATATAACAAGTAAAATGAACATATGTCTGCTTTATAATTGTAGGTCCAAATTTATGAAATTTACATCAACATACTTGCTAGTGTTGTGTGAGTACAAAGTCACTTTGAAAAACAAATACAGAAGATTATTGTTGACAGACAGTCAACAAATTTCAGCTACAGAACATTATTTAGTTGGAAATCTACGTCCCCATGTTACACTAGTGTAAAATTAACCACTTTTTTTTTTTTTTTTGGTGCAAGAGGTAAACTTTATATTAAACAAACAACCAATGTACAAATAAGAAATCAATCACTGCTTTAGGACATGCCCCAAAACAGAGAATATCACATAACTACATACATCCGACATCAGATACTATACAATCAGAACACTGACAAAAAGAAAAACAAACCAGAAACATGGAAGAGAAAATTAACCACTTGTTGAAGAGAGAAATGGGGACAAAATGATACCCTATCGAAGAATGTTTCTAGTTTCTAAGATGAATTGCTAATTAGTGTTGACCTTATAAGTAAGATCATATAAAGTTATCAGAGGTACTAATTTACCTTTACAATCGCAAACAACTTCCATAGACTTTTCTGCAATCTGAGCCAACTGATGATATCCAGGATATTCGTTAAGGTAAATGATCTCATCAAGTTGCCGAAACTTCCCTTGATCATCTCCATTCTGCAGCAAGCACACAATTCCAGATATTAGAGATCCTAGTATACACGCCACAGATGGTGAATAAATATACAAGTGTAGAACATTAGCATGAAAACTGCAGAATTTCACCATAATTGAGTCAAAAGAAGTGAAACACAATAAACAAGGCCAGCTTCCCATCTGTTTTTAGTAAAATAACTAAATTACAAAATCTAGGGTATAGATAACTATTATGTTACCTTCATACGTGCTTCATCAAATAGCCGCAATAGAATGAACACAGGGTCAACTTGAGTCGCAGCATACAAACTACCATCTGCTGACACGTAAAAACATATTGGTAAAAAAAAAACACAATCCAAAAGATTTATAAAGTTTGTGCAAAACAGTTAATAGCATTAGCTGGTATAGATTGAAAAAGAAAACGTTGGAGATGGTTGAGTAACCTTCAGAGATATAATCCCCAATGAACCAAGAAGCATATGATTGTTTGAACCAGTTTACTTCTTGAAGGCCGTCATTAATCAGTAGGTAGCATGTAGCATCTCCTGTTAGAGTAGTAATTAGCATTGTTATTTTACGTCTGAAATTTGTAAGTAGACGTTGCAGCAGGGTTACTTTTAACATTAGCCAGTGTTGTAAAAGCGGCCTAGGCGCTAGGTGATTTGAAGCAAATGGAGCGGGCCAAGGCGGTCAACCATCCGCCTAGGCAGGTAGGCGGACCGGCTGGTTTTCTAACAATGGATAAACTGTCCCACAACGAACCCATTAAAATATTGTTGTGAAAATTAAAATTAAATTAAAAAAAAAAAAAAAAAAAAAAAGGTGTACAAACCAGTTTTCGGATGACGGAGTTGCAGGAAGCGGGAAGAAAGAGGAGGATCTGAAATGAAATCATAATAAAATGATATTTGGAATTATACAAAATTTATGACATGAAAAGAGAAATGAAATTAACCTGATGAAGGAGCAATAATAATAAGACGACGAGTTTCTTCTTCAACTCCACCCATTTCACCTTTTGACCACCCACTTCTTCTTTCTCTTTCTAGGTTACCAAATGTATGTTTTCCCCCCAAAATTTTTGGATATGGATTTGGATTTGACTTTGCGTTTGAATAAAAAATTTAACGTAATTGAATTACTCGTAATTTTTTTTAGGGGCTTTTGCATATATATCCTCTCGAAAATGCAAAATTGCATATATATCCAAAGCATGCATAAAAACCACTGTAAAATATGCATAAAAAATTTGTACAAAAGATATATATGTAATTATTCAGTTTGGGAAAGATATATATGCATTTTTGCCTTTTTTTTAATATATAAAAGATTTAAAATTAAATTTACTACTGTATTAAAGATTAGGGGATGAAAGGCCCAACAAATTCTAACCAAACAAGTAATGTCTACTATAAATCCCAAACCCCATCAACGAGACCAAACGTATCTTTACTTACATTGGACCTATATAATAGTACGCTTGTCTGTACTTTTATGTGGATTCCTGTATACTTTTCTATGGGCCTCTGTATACTTATGGTATGCTTAACTTGTGCCCCTAAGACTCAAGTTAGAAAACCCTTAAGAAAAATATAAGGGCCCATTTGTTATAGGGTATTTGGGAATTAAGTAATGGTTTAAAAGGTATATTAATTGTTTGGTATGTTGTTTAAAAAAAATGAAAAGTTTGATATCTTTAAAATTGAAAGATAATCAAATTGGGTGGTATCAAAATTTCTTTCACTTTCAACTGGCCCATCATGCATCTTTGTCTACATCTCTCATCTATTTTAACAATATAATAATTTAAATATTAATTTAAATTAATTAAATAATAATAATTCAAATATAATTAATATTATATTTTTGTCCTCACCATCTTTCTCTCTCCTCATTTTTCTTTCATTTATATCAAATCTAAATCCTATTCTAAACCCGTGATCATACCAAACTGACCCTTAATATGTGATTAGGATTTGAAGATACTTTATTTACGGGATGAAAGGCCCCACAAACCAAACAAGTAATATCTACTATCAATCCCAAACCCCATCTCTAACCCCGTCAACCAAACCAAACGCACCTTACTTACACTCCTTATAAAAATTTAAAAAAATATATAAAAAAAAACAATAATAATACTCGCATAATTTAGCAAACACATAATTTTAACTACTTCCCTTTTTACAAAATACGAATCTTAATTAATTAATTAATGTTTCGTTACACTCTGTTACCGAATTTGTATTTAGAAAGAAAAGAAAAGAAGTGGAAAAGAAATTGAAAACTAATCATGTTTCCGAGATTTTTATAGAGAGAATAGAAGAGAGAAGAAAATTATGCCAAATTCTACCTCATAATCTTCTTCTCAAATTATAATGATTTTAAAACAAGTGAACTTTTTGTCTTAATTTAGTTCTATCTATTCTATTTTCTTTCTAACTTGGAAACACAAAATAAAAATATATTTTTTTTCCGTCTCATCTTCTTTTATCTCTTTTTATCCTCTTCATTTATTTTCTTTCCGTTTTATACTCGGACTGAGTGTTAAAAATATCATCCTCACTATAACATATTTATATCGACAATTTGTCTATTTTGTTATTTTCTTTCAAACAAACACATTTCATTACATTATAAAATACAATATCAAAATAAATTACAATTCCTAAAAAATAACAATTCACTTGTTCTTAATTTCAAACGCTTATTTGTAAAAGAGTTTATAAAAGCCACGAACTACTTTGTCATCTTCGTCCTCGGACCTCACCTTTACCCACTGCAAACTTAAAAATAAAACAACACACAAGCGAAGATTGCAATAGTTATGACACAACTACACAACTTTAGGGTTTTTCAAAAAAAAGATACAATTTTATAGGAAATCCAATATATGATTTTTTTTAAACAATTTTCAGCGAATTAATGGTGTATCTACACAAAGTAATGGAGGCAGCTTAGAGAAGAAAGATGCTTAAGTCATCGATGTCTTAATCATGTGCAAGTTGCAAAACCCCCTGACCGTAGAAAAAGTCATTCTATTTTCATTCGTTTTGATTCATATGCTTGTTAAAGGGTGTTTGGGATTGCTTTTTTTTTTTCGTTTATTTACGGGCAGTTAAGCAGTTTAAAGTATTTTGGTCATCCAAACTGCTACTTATATGCTTCTTTTGGGGCAAAATAGGCAGTTTTTCAATAAGCCAAAGTGCTTCTTTGAGATGAAACTAGAATTACTATTCTATCATCATATATAACCTAAAACCCATTGTAAATAGATTAGATTAATATTTCTGAAATAAAATAAGCCCAAACACCTTCTTAAATCCACAATAGTACATAACTAGCGCAAGGAACACATGTTGACGCCTTCACAATATCCCTTGGTCTCGGCTTAGAAAATAAAGACAGCTCCAAGCCTAATTTGCATTAAAGCATTCATCTACAAGCATGCCCTAATGCAACATTAGTATATGCTAACAGCGAAGCCACACACACTCTACTTTTTATGTTTAGCTGATAACTATTAGGTTAATGCCAAAATAAATGATAATATGTAGCTTCAGGCACAAAAACTATAGAGTAATGCTAGATGCAATATTAAGTAAATTATTTCTTTCGACTGCAGATTGGGTCTTGATTCCATAATTGGTTCCGGTCCTAACCAAATAAATAATCAGAGGACTCTAACCAGTTTGTCTTACTCTTATGTCTAGTGCTAGTCAGACTCGTTATCCCACCCCCATAATCAAGCCAATTACAAGAGGATGGGACCTAAACAAAAAATCACTCACTGGTGCAATGCTAAACACCAGAACCACCCACATGCCAAAGACCCTACTACGCAAAAAAGTACACTGTGGATGCCAAACAACCTAAACACAAGACCTGTACCTAAATGACAGATCACAGCCAATATGAATGCCACACAACATACTAGAATCTAAAAACATTCCTTGGCCCACGAACTTAATATAACCAGCCCACT
Source organism: Chrysanthemum lavandulifolium (assembly GCA_022545495.1). Taxonomy (NCBI): domain Eukaryota; kingdom Viridiplantae; phylum Streptophyta; class Magnoliopsida; order Asterales; family Asteraceae; genus Chrysanthemum; species Chrysanthemum lavandulifolium. The sequence goes on from CM040246.1 coordinate 210,172,387, forward strand.
AACTTAATATAACCATACGGATAAAGGACCATATATAAAACAGCTCATGTTTTAATCCGCATACAAAGTCTTTTATATTAGAGAACGTTAAAGATTTAGAAGGGTCATACCTGGAATTACGATACAAAAGCTTTTGGATCACATCTGCTGCAATAGGACATTTTAAACCAACCTTTTTAGATTGAGAACTAGCACTTATAAAACCAGGTTAATAATGAGACTTCACAAAACGGTATTTTCCAGACGAAAGATAATACCACATGATTTTACCCAGATTTTGCTTTTCTACATCAAGGCGCTCATTTGTTTCTTCATCCCGCTCAACTGTTACAAGTAAATGAAAAAGTTACTAGTAACAAAATAAGAAAGACGCATTACGAACGCAGATTGCAATTCTGATTATCAATTTAATCTTACATTCATCTTTCGTGTAACTTTTGCTCGTTAACAAACCACAAAACTTCACGACAACAGTGGCATCTGCCGTTTGTTTAATCAGGATACTTTCTGGAGTAAGATTGCAATGAAATGTGAAATTTGCATGCAGCTCCATTAGAGCTCTAACAATGACCCTTGACAAAAATAAAAGGCAGAATATCAAAAGAATATAAAGATGATATATAAAAATAAAATAAAAAATATTTAGCATACCTTAATACCCCTATGTCATAGGATTCAAAATTTTCCTCCTCAAGAGGAAACTGTTCCTTCTAATAAAAGTGGCCAAATTCAATTCAAATTTTTGAAACGCAAAATAGTTAAACTTTCTATCACTCTCTTCCCAAACAGTTTAACAACGCACTCAACATGACTTAACTTTGTGTAAACCTCTTTCACCTTCATATACTAATTTTTATTCGGTGTCCTTTTTATGAAGACTTTGATTTCTCCAATATTTCCTTCAAAATATGATATGATATCTCCTTCCAGAGATGGAGGGAGAGGGGGGGCTAGAGGGTGCTTGGCCTCCCCCAATAGCCCAATATCCTAAAACAAACTCAGGCCAAGACTCATTAATATACTTGGTGTTTAGCTTCTGACCCCCTTTATTAGCCAGTGGTAAAAAAATAGTAGGCTAAAAAAGACACGTGAAATCTTCAATTACTAAATTTTATAGCAGTATACACCAACTATTTTATGGATAGTTTATGCTATTTAATTGAAATTTACATGTTCGAAAATCGGAAATTGGAACCAACATCACAAAAACTATATAAAAACAACATAGCAATAAGCTATTAGAAACTAATTGCTTTTTATATGTTTCAATTTTTCTCAACAGTAAGTTACATGAATTAAAATTTGTAAGTTCATATAAAATTTAGTGGAGTTACGTTGCTTATGTTGTTGACTCATGGACAAGAAAAAATGATAGATTCTTCTTTAAGCAATTTAACAGCAATCACATTTACAACCACAAACACATGCAATAGAAAATGCAAGACTTTGTAATTTCATAGCACTACACGTAATAGTATAGTTATTGTTTTAAAACAAAATAACAAGCCGACCCCTAACGCCCAATCCTGGCTCCGTCCCTGTCTCCTTCCACTTAAGAAACTTGAATTTTTCTAGCGTCGTTCATCGCCTTTGCAAGGATTCATCATCAATTAGATCATATATACCATAATCCCTGAACAGTTCAATTAGCTTCTCGGGAGTGCGTGCGTAATGCACTGTGCATATTCTACGCCGCTATCAGTTAAGTTTTCTCCAGCACAAGGTAAATACACTTGGATGTTCAAAATCGAACACACCAAAGCTTAGGAATAGCAAAACAGAACTCTTTTCTAGTGATCTTAAAAGTGTTTGTATCACTTTCCTCGGTTTCAATCCCTGAATCTGTCAGATAGAAAACCTTACCGTTGCCCCCAAGATGATTTCAGGTTCTTCATCGAATATATTTACAATCTTACTGGCTACATCCTCATCAGTAATCCAACATATCGGCTGGAAATAGAAAGGTAAATTTGTAAATCAAATTAACGCTATAATTACTAGAGTATGTTAACTAGTTTAAATACCCTTTTCTCATTGAAAAGTTTTCAGCAAATTGGTTGTTTTATGAAACAGGTGATATGAAAATGAACTATAAATATAGAAAGAGAAAAAAACCTGTTTATGTTCGGAAGAAGAAGAGCATAAATACAAGAAATCTTCACCATCCTCTTCGATACTAACAAACTTTTCCACTTCCGGATACTGAAAAGCCTGGAATGAATCTTTGTTGGTGTTATGACGCCATTTAATCTTCTTTGTTTCCACGTTCACGCAATACAGAATGCCCTTTTGCGATAAAATCATTATCAGAGGTTCTACTTCCTCTTTGTTGCTGAAATATTGTTTCTTATAGAGATCCAACGGAGACATTTTTTTTTTTTTCTTAAATATCAATTTATTACGAGGCAGAAGAAGAAGAAGAAGCGGCGCATCAAGTTTTAGGGTTAGAGACTGAGGAAAGAGAGTGAAACTATTTAATGTTAGGGTTACGGTTGTGGGCTTTCAATTTTTCAGTTGTGGACTAACTTAACATTAGACCCCTTGGTGTCATTACTCAAGTTACGTTATAACTTACCATATCGCCTTTAACATTTTAACCTTAACTCATAAAAATACTTTTATTATAACTCAACCAGAACTCAACATTTTGGGCTCTACTTTTATTTAAAAATAAAATTTACAAGTTTAACCCTTTAACTAATATTTTCATTAAGAACATTACCTTATAAATAATAATTCATTCATTAAAGTCTATTACAAACATACTGAATTTGAAAACATACGAAATATAAAAACATAAGGAATTTAAAACATACGGAAAACATACAAATTACAAATACTTATTCATCGTCTTGGAATCTTCTTGCTCTTGTTGTTGTTGTCGTTCAAGATGTTTTTACCAAACATGTTCATAAGGTCTTGTTGGAGACTAGTATGTGTTTGTCTGTCACGTATTTCTTTTGCCTTTCGACCATGGACATCGCATCTACCCACCTTTCCGCCTCATATGTGGTACGGATTCACCACATTTCGTCATACTCACGTAGTACAAATTTTTAATCTTTTAAAATCATGTTATGCAAAATAATGGAAGAATACATGATTATACTTATCCCGTAACTTCGATTGACGTGTCGGTTGTTGTAGTATACCCAACATCCTTGGAGCACACCAAAAGCACGTTCGATATCCTTTCGTGGACTTTCTTGTTTTCTTTTAAAATAACTATGTTTATCGTCGGTTGTTGCTGTGAATGATTTGTGAAAGTTGCCCACCTGTAGGTAAATTCCGTCACTAAGTAATATCCCTTTTCATACATGGTTCCATTTACCATATATGGTGCTTGAGCGGCGTCATTAAGAATGTCTTGAATAACGGAGAGTTATCTAAAACATTAAGATCGTTATTCGCCCGCCACCCAAAAATGAATGTCAAATCCATAAATCTTGCAAGCAACACTTGAGCATAATTTTGGGTATTTTTTATCACCCTACTATATTGCCCTTGCCAATCCAATCGGAAAATTTCTACTACCCAATGCATGTTGTCAATGCTATCAAGCATTCCCGGAAAACCATGCCACCGCTCATGTCTTTCATAAATACTTTAAATGTTCTTGATACTCGTCGCGCCCATCATAATGTAAAAGTCGGTCTCATCATCTACATCGGACCGACTTTTATCTTCTTCAAGAATTTGATTTAGATCCATTGTGAAATAACAAGTTTTTTTTGTTAGAAAGGAAGTATATGTATATGAGTTTGAGTTGTGGAAGTGTGAAAAAAAGTTATGTATTAGTTGGTTATTTATATTGGTTTATTAAAGGTTTAAATTTTATTTTTATTTTTTGGTTTTAATGCATATAGCCGTTGTGTAACTACATGGGCCAAAAGTGTAACGTTTTTATTTTGGAAATTCAAATATATAGACGTTTAAGGGTTTTATGTATTTTTTTAATTAGCAATGCACCTTAACGTGGTGTTATTGTGGTATGCTTTATGGTGGAACGAGTAGATGGAACAATCAAGATTTCTCATATCACAAATCCATCTACCATATCCACAAGCTTCATCGTCGTTTTCATCAATCAATCCTTTCCATTTTTATCATCGCCTTCTTCGTCATATCGGTCATGCATATCCACCGACTTTTGTAATAGCGATAGGAACTAGTGTAGGTTTGGTAGATCTTGTATAGAAATGGTCTTGTATTTTCATTTGAAGTTGATTGTGTCGTAAGCTTCATAAGAAGTATTGATAGGCTTATTTATCACTACAAGATCACCGAATTGATTATTGTACTCTCTCATCACAATGTATTATAGACTAGTTGTGTAGGCTTATGTCATTGGGTTGGTTCTTCCATTATAAAGAACCCGATATGTAGCTTTGTACGGATAAAGTGTAAGCGACGTAGGTTAGGTTCCACCTTGAAGAAGAACCCGGTATCTATATTTGTACCGGATAAAGTGTAAGCGACGTTGTTTGTAATTTTGATGTCAGATTCTAGGCTCTAAAGGCCTAGAATCAAGAGAAAGTTACATACAAACAGGAAATATGATAACCATTTAAGTTGATAAACAAAGAGACATGTCGGTTTAGCTTGAACTGGAAAAGACAACTAAGAATGTTGCAATAGTCATAAGGCCATTGCTTGAGCCTTGAAGGTCGATGACTTGCTTCTTAAACTTGGTGAATTATAGACGTAATTCCTTCCACAAAAGATATGAATGCAGATGTGAGGTGACTACCAATCGGCCCTAAAATTGGTCAAACCTTGCAAGCTTGGACGTTTTGAAAGTCAATGAACCTAGATAGGATGTAATTACTTGTGATGTTAATTGTTAATGCGATATGTTTTTTAAGTGTTTGGTTAACTAACAAAATACGAAAATCACAAATATTTAGCTTATTTGATGGTGATTTTAAGGGGTGTTTGTTTAAGCTTATATGTGGCTTATTAGCTTATTTGTTTTTCGGCTTATATTTCATATGCCCCAATTTTCCGGTTTATTTTGAGACTTGTGAGCTTATATAAGTTTATTATCGTATGATAAACTTATATAAGCCCCTAACATTCAAAATAAGCCCAAAAATTGGGCAATGGTTCCATGTGTACAACACATCTACACTCACTACCCCGGACTACTAGACCCTCCGAGTTCAGGTGTCACAATAAGACGTTTTAAGTCAGATTGAAACGCTTTTGACATTCATACACCTAGACTTTGATATGCAAGGTATCCTCGAGCAATGGTTCACTTTGCTACCTTTTTATCTTCATAATGTTAATATCCCCCTTTCCTTTTCTGTCGTTTCACGCACCGCCTGAGTTCAAGTTGCAATATATTCTGTAATGACCATCAGTTTGAACATTAGAAGTTCAGCGGCAAGACAGATTATCCTTTGAGGTCATCCATATGACTATTTTTAAATAAAAATATCAGCACATATAGAACTCACTTTCCTAAAAAGTAGATAGACATGTGACATCTCACATTTAATGTGAGCACTTTTTTTAACGGGCAACCGTAGATTTGGCTGATGTATTAAACCCAGTTGAATTATACTTCTGTAAGTTCTGTTCAATGAAAATAACTACTAGTACTTCATAACAGAATTATATGTAAGTGGTTTACACTACTTTTACGCACAGAAAAAACACTCGGGCATACATGCAGACAATCTGAGTTATATCCAGAAGTGTTGCGGGTATGAATCTAAATCCTAGCAGACTCACTGGATCAAGTTAACCTGTTGGTCATCTTCCCCTCCTTGAAGCCTTGGTAAACATATCTTTAATGCTATGTGAATTTGTCTCTACTTTTGCCTTCTTATTTTGCTTCCCATTCCGGGTAACTCTCTTGTCACTCGTTGTTTGTTCCTGGTTTTATATAAAATGTGAAATAAGCATAACTAAACAGAACATGTTTAACTAAACCATCACACGTACATGCCATACAATGTGTCAACACTTGCCAACTTGTGTAAAATAGAAAAGCCCTTGTATAAGTTCAATAATGGATCCTTGCATCGTACCAGTAGTGTTTATTTGACACAGGTTAAATAGTATGACATAAATTTGGCCAATTACCCGTCACAAAGGGTTTTATGAACTTTGGGTTCGGTAGCAAATCCACCTTGCGCTTAGGTGGTTAGTCCACATTTTTTTTGTGCAATCCAGTCAAATGCAGAGTTTTTGATATAATCAATAAACATTTGTTTTACTTGAACCAGGAATTAGTTGACTTTTAATAAATCATGAACTTGTTAATGCACAGCATCTTGTATAGTTATGATCAGTCAGCATAGTAGATAAATACCTGTACCGGATTAAATGAAGAATAAATACTTGGAGCAGCAGACACTTGGATGTCCGTATCTGGTGCCTGAACTGCCTCATCCATAGATAACCTGAAATTTTATTTGAATTTTGCATTGGTTTCCATAAACAAAACCCAAAATTCAATATTTCTGCTTTAATCATATAGACAAAAACAATATTTTAAGATGGTACCTAAGATTGTTACATAGAAGCTTCAACCATGGTTCATCTGCCAAATATTCACCCAAAATCATGACTGCATCAGCCACTGCAGCAGGAGAAGTAAATATAAGCCCTGTTGAAATGTAGTGGAAGTGGTCAATAAAAGGAAAACGTGAAAAGAGCCATCATGTTTTATAACATCGATTCTAATTTACTAAAAAGAGAATGTCTTCAATGCACACATTTGTTCTTTAAAAGATGACATGACGAGTCTGGTGGTAACTTTTGATGGCTATGGATTTATTCAATTGTTTTATTAGGCCTATACCATAATTTTAATGGGATATGCCGATGATACTTTGATTTTGGGGAGTGGAAAGTGTCAAATGCAAGAAATCTAATGAGGATAATGGAATGTATCAAACAAGCTTCCGGGTTGAAAATAAATACAAATAAGACTAAAGTATATGGGATTGGGGTTCAAATGGAGGAGGTGGAACAATTCGCGTCGAGAATGGGATGTTCAGCGGGTAATATGCCTTTCACTTATCTAGGGATCCCGGTTGGATGTAATATGAAAAGAATAAAAAATTGGGAGGTAATAGAGAGAAGCTCAAAAAGATTAGGAATTGGAAAGCTAAAACGCTCTCTTTTGGTGGTAGGCTAACCTTGGTGAAATCGGTCCTTAGTAGCTTACCTTTATATTATTTTTCATTGTTTAGGGCTCCGATGGGTATTCTTAAAAATTAGAAAGTATGAGACAACGATTCTTTTGGGCGGAAATGATGAATGTAAAAATAGCTTGGGTTAAGTGGGACTTAGCTTTAAACAAAGAAAATTTGGGGGACTTAATATTGGCGGTCTTAAAGCTTCCAATTGGGCAATACCGGTAAATGGTGGTGGCGATTTCAAGTGGAAGGAGACGGTTATGGGTCAAAATCATCAAAAGTATTTATGGTTGTGATGGGGCTTGTTGTGTGAGATTAGATGTGATAGATTGAGTGGAAGTATTTGGGAGACATTGTGAAGGTAGGTAAGGACATTGATAAAAGGGGATTGACTTTTGTTCATCTTTTGGAAGACGGTGGGAAATGGGTATAATACTGTTTTGGCTTGATAGGTGGGTGCGGGAGGGGTGTTGTTGTGTGAAAATTTCAAGGTTATTTAGATTAAGAGAATAAAGATGAATCGGTGGGTGAGAAGAGGTATGGGAGAAAGGGGTTGGAATGGCAATGGAATTGGGTTAGAGAGCCAAGAGGTAGAGGAGAAGGCGATCTTATGGAATTGACGACGTTAACTAATTTTTTGTCCCAAATGTCTTACGACTAGATTCTTGGCGTTGGCTTTGACAATAAAGGGCAATTCACGGTCGAGTGCCTTAGAGAAGATTGATGAGAAAATCCTAAGCTCGACAAATTCAACTAAAGAGACAAAGTGGAACAAGATAATCCCAAGAAAAATTTGTATCTTTATTTGGCGATTACAACAAAGAAGATTACGGTTCTCACATGGTTACATCATATTGGTTTGGATCTTAACTCAACACTTTGCCCACATTGTGAAGATGAAATAGAAACGTTTGATCATTGTTTCATTAGATGTTCTCGAGTTTTAGTTGGATGGGAAAAGGTCTTTAAATGGTGGAATTTGGAGAATTTCAATGTTGGGTCGATTGATGATATAATAAATCATATTGGTCACGGTACATTCAACAAAAAACAAAGAACGATTTGGCAAGCGGTATGTTGGTCGATGTTATACTTAGTGTGGTATTTTCGCAACAAGAGAATATTTGAGAATAAAGTTTCAAATTTGAACACGATATGCGACGAATTACAAGTCCTTACCTTCTATTGGGTGTCTCATAGAGCTAAAGGAGCAATTGCATCTTGGATAGATTGGTGTTCAAATCCGGTAATAGCTTGCAAAGTTTAGTAAGCCATTGGTTCCATTTCAACAACTGGGCGTTTTGGTTTAATGCATCCGTGTAAGTAACATGTTTTTGGTTTTATGGTCTTTTGTATCTCCATGTTTTGTTGACTTTGTTCTCTTAATTTGTTTATGGTGAGTCTTTGGAGATGCCTATATAAGTGTCCTTAGTTTTGTGTAGTTCTTTTGGCATTGTCCTTTCTTTGTATTGTTTACTTGTATATCTATATATTTTTTTGTGTTGCCTTTCAAAAAAAAAGATAAGTATACAATTAGAACAATGAACTCACTACAAAAGTATTACATTACTGATAAGGATGAAAAGAACCAAATTAAGTGCTTTGTGTTGGCGAAAACAGTCCAGATATATATACACATTTGGTATCACACTGACAAGAATGTTATGTGTATAATGTGTCACTCATATAGGGATGTTTTTTGTTTATCCTTTGTATCGTAGATTGAAATTCTATCTTGTAGAGTGTATATTAGTATATATGCATGAAAATCCACTCACTATAAATACATATGTAGACTGCATGATCTTAGAACTTGATCACTAACAGGAATTCCAAATTGTTATAGTATGTTTTTGCAAATTTGAGATCAAAAGACACGGAGAAGCTCTTGTACTTTCTAGGAACACAAATAGCCATATCAAACAAAGAGATAGAGATAAACAGTAATGATACATAGCAAGTATGTATTAGGTTCTTGAATGAAATAAGTATGCGGGGTGTCAACCGGTCATAACAGCTGAAGGAAAGCACTGAATGGCAGCCTAACCGACATAATGTTCGTACTAGGTCTGGCATATGAATCAATCAGCACAAAGCCATTAAACTACCACAATTAGCATCAAATATATGCACTAAATGATACCAAGAAAAATTGTTTTCTTCTTGTAAATGAAGTCTGCTAAAGACATCTTGTCAACTAAAACATAAAATTGTCCATCATTCTGGTCTGCTAAAGACGGCTGTAAATAAAGTCTGACATATGATATACGGTGATTTTCCATCAACAGGAAGTGTGTGATCCAAGTTTGACTGTTTTGACAAGGAGAAATTTCCGAAATGAAGGCCTGTGACTGATTATGCTTATCTTAGACATTAGGCGGGATCTAAAATTTAACTGCCTAAAAAATATACTGTAGTATATAGAAATGATAGTGTTAATTTTTAGTGATGGGCTTGTATACCACTCTCTGTCTAAGGTATTTCAATCATTGTTATGATGCTAATAATTCCACAGAACCTAAGCAGAAAACAGCATTACAGTAACAACCAAACTAACTAACTGATTCTGGAAAAGCAAGATAAGTTAGTTTATTCAACAAACCATACAGGTTTCTTTCTGATTTTGAGCAGCATAGTTCTTATCCAAGCTGAGAAGGTTCTGCTTCAGTTGTTGTACCTAATAAACGTAAAATGCCCGCTCATTAATAATCACATAATTGAACATCATGTTCTACATATGCAAATATATACACCAAATGGTACCGAGAGAAACTGCTTCCATTTGTAAATAAAGTCTGACAAAACCCAAAAACATGAAAGTTTTGTGCTTTACATTTTGAATCCGATACTGAGAAAATAATATACTTATATAATAATATACTTACATATCTTAATCTTAATACCTTATAATGCATTTGAGACTTCTATTAGTGGAAAGGCTTAAAATTCAGATTCAACTACTTACCTATAATAGAAAGAAAGTGCTTTACAAAGTCTATTAAATCTGCACATACGGAATTAAAGACAAGATTAAAACCAAAAACGTTTTACTTCTTCATGGAATTATTCCTGTAACAGCCCATTTACTTCTTTCTATAACAGCTCAAGATGTAACAGCCCAAGACTTGATATGTTAAGAATATGGTGAATGTTGGTATGTTAAGAATAAAGATCCATCTCTCTAATAACACCACAACTTACGAGTCACGGGTACTCTCGGCTCACTTACTTCCGCCACCACAGTCATTGTCGTCTGTCGAGGTCACCACAATATTTTGTTTGTGTAGGTGGTCTCGGTGGGCTAGGTGCTTTCGGTTGGTTTGATTTCTTTCAACTAAGCATTATCGATGCTGAACTTTTTGTGGAAAATCTATGTGAAGCTCGTGCTTTGAAGTTACAATCGAATATAAATGTAATTAGTTTTCTTTCATTAAGTTAGTTTTTATGTTTGTTTACTTTTAGTGACTTGTATTTTGATTATATTCTAGGCACACGAAAGGTTGGAAATTGAGTTAGAGGTTCTTGAAGACCTTCAATTTACGTTTGATGCCATGATGCAAAACTTGGGTGAGACAGAACCGTTAGTCAGGTATGAGTGTGGCCATTGTATCTTAATGAGACTTCTCATATTGAGTGACATTTTATAATGATTAGACCTTTTATGTTTAGAACAGTTTTTTTTTCTCTGTTTTACTTGAGTAGAGAAAACTGTGATTGGGATGTTAAGTTAGCACTGGATTTTAAAGACTTGCAAAGAGGGATCATATCATCTATTGTAAATTCGTGTAACGCTGGTAAAAAATTGGTTGAACATGAGTTGCAGAACTGCAGTCACAGTGGTTAGTTCAGGATATTACTTATTTGGGTCATACTCACTCATACAAGGTTGACCATGGTGGGCTGGTTGTAGGTGTGAGAAACTGATGTATCCTTTCACTGATATTTTACTATAAACTAGAAGTGGCAAAACGGACATGTTAGACACGTTAAATGGGTTCAGGTCAAAGTGGATTTTTACGTGTTTTCAGATGGGCTGGGTTGGGTGAACCGTATGCTATATATGATTACAAAGTTTTATATTTTACAGTAATAAGCTAATTTCATCTAATATAGCAATATAGGCGTGGTTTTATGCAATACAGAATACGTTTGGGAGGACTTTTAACACGTTTGACCATTTTTCTTTTTAGTTAAATCATTTAAATTAAGCGTTTGATCTGTTAGAGATAACAAATGATCCAAATAAACCCATGCATTGATCTATAGACAAGCCGAAATTGCTACCCCTGCTGCCGAAGAATGTTGTTGCATACTTTTTTTTCTTTTCTGTGGAATATTAGGCTTAAATTGAAGTATTCCGACTTTTTTTTTGTGTGACAGGAAGGTATTCTGACTTTTTTACTTCTATAGTATTTAATTTCACATATAATTTGATACATATGAGCAAATATTACAGTGTGTCAGTAGGTGAAATATTTGAAAACCTTGTTAAATAAGATTAAACTAAGAAAATGAGGACCATAACATCTTCTTAAAAGCCTTGTAATAATATTGTTAGTAAACAATTGCTTAAGTTTAAGCGAGGATCTTATTTTATTTGATTGAGCGAGTATATACTCATGTGTTTTTACTCCTGATAAGAAACCGTCACTCACTTTGATGCTGGCATTACTTACTTTGATATGCCTGTTCTTTAATACTGGTATTGGTTATTTGGTCAAATGTTGGCTTATTGATATGTAGAACATAAATATACATAGTTCTGTTTAAAATCCACAATAAGTTACAACTTTGTGTTGTTTTGTTTATCTAACGTCTTTTGCATTACCAATTAATCTTGTGCAGTTTTCAAGAACACACCACCCACCTAATATCCTTCTAAATGTTGAAGACATGTCTCTCATTTCAATGATAACATCTGGAAAGTCACCCGCCATTGATATAAGGAGCATTTGGCAGCAATGGTGGTTTACATTTTTGAAAAGATGGTAACATTGTTGTACTTTATTTAATACAACTTGGTATGTAACATAGGCCAGCAAGTTATGCTAGCATCATGTTGCTACTGTCGCTTCTGTCGTTTAATAGAACATTTTACTTATGGAGCTTGTTATGTTAGCATGTTGCTATAATTGATGTTGCATGATGATTTGCTATATATATTGGCGAGCGTTAAACCTTTAAACAGACTTGCTAATTGCGGAAATTTCAATAGCTTGTTTCATACTCACAAATACTCACAAATAGATGTTACATCTAGAAGATTAAGTGTATTAAATTCGTAAACTTATAACAGCCCTTTAAATTAATACATCCCATAAACTTGTACAACCCGTTTGAAGAGTCATCTATACACCACACATCTAGCCACCATCCGATTGCCACCATGAGCAGACCACCATGCACACCATACGACCACCACCACCAGTCCACCACTAGGCGACCACCACGGGTTTTGAGGTTTTGTGTAAAGTTATTGTTAAAAAAAACTTATAAATTAAAAACATATGCTCGCCACAAAATTTAGTCACAGGGTACCCACCGCCGCATTGCGCGGGTACCCTGCTAGTTACATATAATACTTATATATCAAGAACAAGAAAAAGGAAGGTTATGATATGGTCATCTCAACAAGGCAACTACAGCCAGCCTTCTGTTGCATTGTGTGTGTGGTTCACTCGCTAGATATTTACATTTTTGCCCTTTTTTGACAGATAACATTTCCACTTGAAGTTACTTTCTAACCCATTCAAAGTTCCGAGACAGATAAAGTCAAAGGACCATCATATGTCTGCTTCATAAGTAAAATTTGGATAAAAATCTGCCTCTTTACTCCTTACTCATGTTGGTTAGTGTATTTGGGTCCAGTGCTTGATTAAGCATAACAGAGTGTTCTTTGTTGGGTTTGAGGTTCAGAGATTCTAATCTGGACCTTATTTGCAAGATGAATACATTCCATATCTCAAGTATCCAGAGGTGCCCTACATACTACAGAATGCGGGTAATATTAAGTTGTATATGCTGTTTTGGTTGAAAGAAAGAAACATCGAAATTGAAAATGATACTATATAATTATAATTAGCTTTAGCATCATCATATATACCCTATAGTATGAGAAAATGAGGAGGCGCCTCCAGTTTGGTTTTAGGTAAGAAAATGTATAGATTAGTTAACTATATGTTATGAATTTATGATCATGATAGCAAATAAAGACAAACTTGTTTGGACGCTCGACTATCTAACAGTCCACTATGATCAAAGAACTAATTTTTACACCCACATTAAGCCTTGGAATGTCGGGTATATGGGAGTATCAACTATCAAGCGAGTGCACAAGAAGGAGAACTTTTATACATAGGATACGGACACTATGCAGTTTAAGCCACTACAAAGAGGAAGCTGATGATATATGAAAAGTAGACAAAGTGCTCCCACTGAAAACCTATAGACACAATCCAGATGATTAACAAAACTAATACTGTCTGTAAAATCTGAAAAGCTCTTCCAGTTCTAGGACACAATCATGACGGATATTTTAATAAAACAAAAACAGTCTAATTTACATCAAACAATCACTCCTTGAGAAAAAGGTAGGGATGAAGACTACCTTACAGTACATCCAAGCTAGAACCTTTGAGTCATTAAGTCTGAAAAACTTTGTGGATCCAATCTCTGCAACAGGATGAGAGAGTGAATGAAAATAAACAAACAAAGAATACGTTCAAGCCCATAAATAAGCAAAAAATATAACAAGTAAAATGAACATATGTCTGCTTTATAATTGTAGGTCCAAATTTATGAAATTTACATCAACATACTTGCTAGTGTTGTGTGAGTACAAAGTCACTTTGAAAAACAAATACAGAAGATTATTGTTGACAGACAGTCAACAAATTTCAGCTACAGAACATTATTTAGTTGGAAATCTACGTCCCCATGTTACACTAGTGTAAAAATTAACCACTTTTTTTTTTTTTTTTTTTGGTGCAAGAGGTAAACTTTTATATTAAACAAACAACCAATGTACAAATAAGAAATCAATCACTGCTTTAGGACATGCCCCAAAACAGAGAATATCACATAACTACATACATCCGACATCAGATACTATACAATCAGAACACTGACAAAAAAGAAAAACAAACCAGAAACATGGAAGAGAAAAATTAACCACTTGTTGAAGAGAGAAATGGGGACAAAATGATACCCTATCGAAGAATGTTTCTAGTTTCTAAGATGAATTGCTAATTAGTGTTGACCTTATAAGTAAGATCATATAAAGTTATCAGAGGTACTAATTTACCTTTACAATCGCAAACAACTTCCATAGACTTTTCTGCAATCTGAGCCAACTGATGATATCCAGGATATTCGTTAAGGTAAATGATCTCATCAAGTTGCCGAAACTTCCCTTGATCATCTCCATTCTGCAGCAAGCACACAATTCCAGATATTAGAGATCCTAGTATACACGCCACAGATGGTGAATAAATATACAAGTGTAGAACATTAGCATGAAAACTGCAGAATTTCACCATAATTGAGTCAAAAGAAGTGAAACACAATAAACAAGGCCAGCTTCCCATCTGTTTTTAGTAAAATAACTAAATTACAAAATCTAGGGTATAGATAACTATTATGTTACCTTCATACGTGCTTCATCAAATAGCCGCAATAGAATGAACACAGGGTCAACTTGAGTCGCAGCATACAAACTACCATCTGCTGACACGTAAAAACATATTGGTAAAAAAAAACACAATCCAAAAGATTTATAAAGTTTGTGCAAAACAGTTAATAGCATTAGCTGGTATAGATTGAAAAAAAACGTTGGAGATGGTTGAGTAACCTTCAGAGATATAATCCCAATGAACCAAGAAGCATATGATTGTTTGAACCAGTTTACTTCTTGAAGGCCGTCATTAATCAGTAGGTAGCATGTAGCATCTCCTGTTAGAGTAGTAATTAGCATTGTTATTTTACGTCTGAAATTTGTAAGTAGACGTTGCAGCAGGGTTACTTTTAACATTAGCCAGTGTTGTAAAAGCGGCCTAGGCGCTAGGTGATTTGAAGCAAATGGAACGGGGCCAAAGGCCGGTCAACCATCCGCCTAGGCAGGTAGGCGGACCGGCTGGTTTTCTAACAATGGATAAACTGTCCCACAACGAACCCATTAAAATATTGTTGTGAAAATTAAAATTAAATTAAAAAAAAAAAAAAAAAAAAAAAAGGTGTACAAACCAGTTTTAGGATGACGGAGTTGCAGGAAGCGGGAAGAAAGAGGAGGATCTGAAATGAAATCATAATAAAATGATATTTGGAATTATACAAAATTTATGACATGAAAAGAGAAATGAAATTAACCTGATGAAGGAGCAATAATAATAAGACGACGAGTTTCTTCTTCAACTCCACCCATTTCACCTTTTGACCACCCACTTCTTCTTTCTCTTTCTAGGTTACCAAATGTATGTTTTCCCCAAAATTTTTGGATATGGATTTGGATTTGACTTTGCGTTTGAATAAAAATTTAACGTAATTGAATTACTCGTAATTTTTTGAGAACTTTGACGTATATATCCTCTCGAAAATCAAAATCGATATATATCCAAAGCATGCATAAAAACCATCGTAAAATATCATAAAAATTTGTAAAAGATATATATGTAATTATTCGGTTTGGGAAAGATATATATCGTTTTGCTTTTTTAATATATAAAAGATTTAAAATTAAATTTACTCTGTATTAAAGATTAGGGATGAAAGGCCCAACAAATTTAACCAAACAAGTAATGTCTACTATAAATCCCAAACCCCATCAACGAGACCAAACGTATCTTTACTTACATTGGACCTATATAATAAGACGACATGCATCTTTTATGTGGATCTCAGATACTTTCTATGGCCTCAGATACTTATGGTATCTTAACTTGTCTTTTCAAGACTCAAGTTAGAAACCCTTAAGAAAATATAAGGGCCCATTTGTTATAGGGTATTTGGGAATTAAGTAATGGTTTAAAAGGTATATTAATTGTTTGGTATGTTGTTTAAAAAAATGAAAAGTTTGATATCTTTAAAATTGAAAGATAATCAAATTGGGTGGTATCAAAATTTCTTTCACTTTCAACTGGCCCATCATGCATCTTTGTCTACATCTCTCATCTATTTTAATAATATAATAATTTAAATATTAATTTAAATTAATTAAATAATAATAATTCAAATATAATTAATATTATATTTTGTCTCACCATCTTTCTCTCTCTCATTTTTCTTTCATTTATATCAAATCTAAATCCTATTCTAAACCGTGATCATACCAAACTGACCCTTAATATGTGATTAGGATTTGAAGATACTTTATTTACGGGATGAAAGGCCCCACAAACCAAACAAGTAATATCTACTATCAATCCCAAACCCCATCTCTAACCCCGTCAACCAAACCAAACGCACCTTACTTACACTCCTTATAAAAATTTAAAAAAATATATAAAAAAAAACAATAATAATACTCGCATAATTTAGCAAACACATAATTTTAACTACTTCCCTTTTTACAAAATACGAATCTTAATTAATTAATTAATGTTTCGTTACACTCTGTTACCGAATTTGTATTTAGAAAGAAAAGAAAAGAAGTGGAAAAGAAATTGAAAACTAATCATGTTTCCGAGATTTTTATAGAGAGAATAGAAGAGAGAAGAAAATTATGCCAAATTCTACCTCATAATCTTCTTCTCAAATTATAATGATTTTAAAACAAGTGAACTTTTTGTCTTAATTTAGTTCTATCTATTCTATTTTCTTTCTAACTTGGAAACACAAAATAAAAAATATATTTTTTTTCCGTCTCATCTTCTTTTATCTCTTTTTTATCCTCTTCATTTATTTTCTTTCCGTTTTATACTCGGGACTGAGTGTTAAAAATATCATCCTCAGCTATAACATATTTATATGCGACAATTTGTCTATTTTGTTATTTTCTTTCAAACAAACACATTTCATTACATTATAAAATACAATATCAAAATAAATTACAATTCCTAAAAAAAATAACAATTCACTTGTTCTTAATTTCAAACGCTTATTTGTAAAAGAGTTTATAAAAAGCCACGAACTACTTTGTCATCTTCGTCCCTCAGACCCTCACCTTTACCCACCTGCAAACTTAAAAATAAAACAACACACAAGCGAAGATTGCAATAGTTATGACACAACTACACAACTGGTGTGGATGATGTTGACACCAATTTTGATGAGTCGGTTTACACAACAAAATTCCTTAATAGCATTTGAATGTCTGGCGTTCCACACCATAGTTTAACATTAAAAATAGGTACTCATGTTATGTGCATGAGAAACATTGACCAGAAGGTCGGACTATGCAACGAAACTAGGTTTCAAGTACTAAGGATGAGAACAAATATAATTGAAGCTAAGTTATTATCATGTGGTAGTGTTGGTACTATTTGCACAATATCGCATTTGGTCATTAGCCCGTCAGACGATAAGATGCCGTTTTAAACTAATCGTGGGCAATTCCCTTTCTGTGTGTTTCGCAATGACCATTAATAAAAGATTAAAAGTCACGGCCAAACTTTGTCGCAAGTTGGGTTATTTTTCTAAAAGTCATTTTCTCGCATGGACAACTATATGTGACTGTTTTAAAAGTCAAAAACAAAAGAGTATTGCTACATCCACATACAATTTACAAAAACAAATCCACGCAAAAGAGTTCGCAACATGTGATTGGTGTGATGAAAGAAAAGAGAGAGAAAGTATGTCAAAATACACCAATTACATGTTGCCAACTCCTTGTGCGGATTTGTTTTCGTAAATTGTATGTGGATGTAGCAACACTCAAAGCAAAAAAGGATCGAAGATTCTTTGTCGTTCTAAAAATGGTAAATACACAAAATCAACAACCAAAGTTTACAAAGAAGCGTTGTTTCACATTTGAATTGACAATATATACTTCGTTTTTGCAAATAACTTATTAACTTTTATTTTCTCATACCGGATGAATATTTATTTCTTTTCGTTCTTTATGCATTCAATAAATATGTTGGTGTGCTTATAACTGATTTACCTTAATTTAATTTGTTTCAACGATATTGATAAAGCCAGCAGGCGGGCAATGTAACTAGTAGTAATTTGTATAAATGAGAACTAATACGGAGTAGATACTTTGTTGCCTATATCAAGTTGTTTTTATTAAATGGGCGAATGAAAAAAGTTGTAAATTTGGGTGGCCTGTGGATGCATTCTCCTTGACTTAAATGTAGGGTGTCCAAAACTTTCTCACCATATTGACCAACAACCTGGGAAATTGATATTAAAAAAAAAAAAAAAAAAAAATGGTATTTAAATCCTAGTAATCAACCATAGATTTAGAATATGCATCAAAACTCACGATACACGAATACACTACTACTTGCATGAGTCTTCAAGATCAAAAGGATGTTGGTTCATGTGCTTGGCTTCTTTTCAGTCGTCTTGCCGCGGAAGGAAGATAATAAAGAGAAGTGTCTTGAAGCTGTCAAGTACAAGGAATCACATATTCAATATCAGCAAGGGAGTGACTATTTGTTTCTCAAGCGTACACTCATTTTGTCCACCATGCTATAAACTTCACATATTTTAATTTAAAGTACTGGTAGCTAAATGTTGTAATTATTTCTGTAGCATAGTAGTGACAAACAGTTTATTTTACTGGATATACTTTCAGGCTGCAGCACAAATAATCTTGATCTAATTTAACAAGTGTTCACTAAAGGCTAATAAGTAAAATAATTACTTTTTTCGCTAGGAACTGCAATGGCTAACAACTGGTTGGAGCATGAGTAGTACCGACTAAATATAGAGTTTGGAATAAACGGCCAAATAAATAGTTTGGAATAATATTTAACTAAAGGACACTCACACTTTTGTGAAGCATGACCATGAGTGGGAGTTTGATCTTCGTAGATTAAGGTCTTCAATGTGTTAACTGCTGAACATCAGAGTATAACCAAACAGTCAGCACAAACTAGTTCTAGTGAGCTCCTGATAATATATCAGCCACCACCTTTAAGTTTTATATAAAGTTTTGGGCCACAAAACTTTAGAAGAGAAGATATTTTATGTTTGACCTTTGTGTTATCATCTAAAATATGTTTTGATGGTTGTACTAAAAAGAAGGTTTACAAATTACAAATATTATGCTAGTTCTCAATCATAGACATCGAAGAGTTGCATAAGCACAGCTACACACATCAGTAAAGCATTTTCCTTGATGAATTATCGATTTGTGATAATTCAAATTGTAGTGGTGGATTGATTGATACAAGTGTTGTTCAGTTATGGAAAACAAGAATTCTTTAGTTTCTTATATTCTAGTGACAACTAGAGTGGAGACTCTCCATACCCTTCGATGAAATTCAGGCTACTAAACGTTTTAACAGCAACAATAACAATTATAAGTATAATTATAAAAATGGATTCGGAATTACCTTCGGTAGAAGCAGAAGCAGGAGCGGTGAATGTACCATTATTAGAAGTAGCATTTGCACTTGGAGTATCTGAAGGAGAGTGACTTTTCTTTCCAAGTTTCAGAAGTCGTCTGAACCCTTTTGATTGGGGCTTTTCAACAACTTCAGGGATCTTCTCCAACTTCAGGCTGTTAAAATCAGAAATATATGCCTTTTCAGCATCCGAAGAAGTGCCAAAGTTTGCCTTTACCTGGGGTGCTTTGGCATATTCTGAGTTCCTAGTAGACGGGTCTTCGAAAGATGAAACACGTGCATAAGGAGCTTGGTAGTTTTTCTCAGTTGAACTTGTGCCCGCTGGATTTTCTTCGATGGAATTTTTCCTCACCTGAACACCACCAGGATAACAACCATAAAGAAGACGAATCAAATAATCAATAACCTATAGACTACCAAAGTTAACACGTCATGTTTAAATATCATGGTACCTAAATGTTTATGTTGCAAAGAAAATATTACACCAAGAAAATCCAGAGTATGTAGTAAATCAAATGGATGAACAGAGAAAGTCTTTAGTCAAATATAAGTTTATCGTCTACACTTCTCATGTTAGAATACGGATATCAAAGATTCTCATAACTCAAAGAGAAAACCGCAAAAAAAAAGAAGATAAAAACAAACTGGTAAATTTAGGAGTAGATTATTTTGGCAGTGGTTTTAAAAGACATATTCATATATATTCGCTTTTTATCCTAAAAGAGTAAGAAGGTGTTTCTAATTCCATGTTAAGCCTGAGTATCGATCTACTGTTAGGTGTAAAAGTTTCGAGAATCTGTGTTTTGTTAGAAGGAGATGTATGTGAAAAAGGAAGTGCGGCTATGAACATTTTTGTGAATCATATATTCCACAGGTGTCCCATAAAGAGGTGGAACATCTATTTGCTCAGAAAGGTGGTTGATAGTTGTGCCAACCTACTTTAGTTGAGCAAGTAGTATATATATGTGCATCACAGAAATCATGCAAGTTGGGACGAGTGACACATAAGCTTCATCTACGGGAGTGTAATCATCTATTATTGTTGTATGACATCTCAATATCACGCTTCTAACCCATTGGCCTACTTTTGTGCACTACTTATTCTCAAATTCTAGTTACTTATAACGTTGCACTTACGAATAAACATTCATTTTCAGTTCAGAAAACAAAGTTCGTGTAGAATATATGTAATTCTCAGGCCGGAATAAAGAAAATGTAACTGAGAAAACGCACATGAAATTCTGTATTATTTTTTTGATTACATACACTGTCACTCTCAAGACAAAGGCAACATTCAATTCAGTGTTTGATTAAACCTAAATTAAGTGACCGAATAAGAAGTCATGGAGCAAAAATGTGCTATCAGTATTCTTTAATGGTTACTAACGTATAAAGCAGTAATTTTGATTAATTACTAAACGAAAAAGGACTTTTGCATATATTTCTGCAATTTCCAGAAAAGAATTATCGTGGGAGGGGGCAGAGTATCTGATGAGAGGTACAGAAAACCTTACCTCACACGGAGTAGGATGTTTATGTGGCTGGACTGAAATGGTTCCCTTATCAATAATTTCCATGGACAAAGGCTCTGCGTGACTACTTGCCCCTGTTTCATGATTGCTATCAAATTCCTTGGCACAGCTTATCGATGGCTGCTTATCTTCAAGCATAACAACAGACTTGTCAATAATAGGGCTGTTATCAACATCAGCCTGATGAGATAATCTGTCATTTAAATTCAGTTTAGCAACAGGCTTGTCCTCCTTCACCTTTGCAGCTGAAATCTTTTGGCTTAGATTTAAAGATGTTTTGATCTTGAGCTCAGGAAGTGATGCAGCTTTAATTTGATCAACACTCATGATAGCAGACTTCCTTTTTGTCTCAGGCCCTCCATTGGATAATTTTGGTTTTGAAACAGGCTCTGCACTTCGTGTCTTGAGTGATGTAATCTTTTTAGGTTCGGATAGCCTTCTAATGTGAGTAATAGAAGGAACCTTTGAATCAGGAGTGATTTCTTTCTTTCTATCCGACATGGATGACAATGATCTTGTCAACCTATTATTCCCTGCCGACTGATTCCGGTCAGCTATTTTGCTGCTGCTGGTTGAGGGTTTTTTTGAATTGACGGTGGGTCCTACAGTAGTAGTTCTTATTTTGGACCTTTGCAGAGGAGATGATGAGCCAGGCTCTGAATCAGTGAACTTGGATCCACCTCTTTGGGTAATTTTAGATGCCAACTGTTTTCTGCTGGGCTGACCAGACATCGAATTTGCTCTTGCTGCTATTCTTTTTTGCCTCTCTATCTTTAGAGCTTCAAGTCTTCTATGTTCTGCATCTTGCTGAAATAAACTAGAATTTAGCATAGCAACTTAAGCAAAATTCATCATTCAAATATATGACAAAGTTACAGGAAAACTAGGAATGACAATGGATGATGCTCATACAAAATGGCATGTATATTATTTTACCTGCTCTTTCTTCATTTTCTGGAGATCGGCTTTGAAGGACCTTAGTTTCTCAGCACGTGCTCGTGCATCCTCTAGTGTTGATGGTTTTCCTTCCGACAAACTTCTTATCTAAACTACGCTGGTTAGGTTTTAACTGTTGATGCTTTTCTGCACCTTTAGACCCCTTCTTAGCTTCAGTTTTGCTCTTTTCTCACGCCAAGTAGCAGCAGCATCTTCAGCTAATTGCATTCGTAGTCTAAAGCAGGATCATACCCTATAGACCTCTTCTCTATAGCTCGTTCCGGCATCAAGCTTAAGGCATCTGGCTCATATTTAAGTAGCTCACGGGTCCTATCTGGATTTTGACTATTGGCCCTGTCATAGTAGTCCATATTCATGCCACTTCTATTGTCATTTACACCTGAAGTTGAGCGCAATGAAACCATAACTGTTTCATCATCAGTGGGATGCGGCATCCCATTTCTGTCCAAATTTTTCTCAAACCCATTAAGGGCCATTGGATTCCTTACATTTGCTTGGTCTCTTCCACCCACAATAAAATCATCGCTTCCACCCCTGTAGGCAGTCTTTCTTCCATTTCTTTCATAGGAGGATTGCATATCAGTTCTGTGTCCATCGCCATCACCATCACGTTCTGCATGAGCTAATGGATCATCAGCCATTTGCTTTTGCCGTCTTTTCGTTTGATGATCTTTTTCCAATGCAAACATATCTTTATTTGGGGAACGTTCACCTTCTTCAGCTCCTTTTAGTAGAAAACTCTGGAAAGCTTGCCAGTGGCTGCTATCTGTTTCCTTCCTATTATGAGTCTCGGATTCAGATGATTGCTTTCTCTTTGGAGATCTTAAGCTTCTTTTACGTGTCCCCCTCTCAGTCTCATCATCAGTGTGAGTGTCGGAAGCTGATTCTGATTCATCTTCAGAGGAATTATGTCTTTTAGATGTAATGTAGTTAATATTACGGATAACCACCCTACCTCCTGATTTCTTTTTACTGGATTTTCCAGCATTCTTATGCTGTTCTGAGTCTTCAAGTTCAGAATTAGTATATCCATTATCCATAGATTGCCTCCTTTGTCCACCACTAAAATGAGGATCCTCCATGGATGATGGGTAAGGTGGTGGAGGATAAAATGGAGCAGTTCCAGGAGAATAATGTTGTTGATAGTAGGGCATTGGGTATGGTTGATATACAGGTACGGAACCGGGTGAAGAAGAATGCATCATACCCCAAGGAGGATACGCTGGATGGGGAAATTGATATTGTTGCTGACCACCTAAATTTGGACAATCCGTATTGCAATAAATGAAAACAATTAGGCGACGTCTTGATGGAAAATCTTCCAAATAAGCTTAACTAGATATAAAAAAAACAAACAAACAAGAAGCTCCATCAAATGCATAACTGCTGAGTCCTAACCGTACAATGCCTTCCTTATTTTTCCAAAATTTTCCAATAATACTTACTTTTTTAATGTGATTTAGTTGAGACTATTAAGCAAATTCTGGATCACACGTGCGTACACATAGGCTTAAATTTACATGAGCACGAAGACTTTATTTCTGTGATTTGAGCAAATTCTCCAGGCTATCTAAAATGGCAACTTCTTTTCTCAGACTTATGAGGAGTGTGTTCAAACTTGGCTATTTGTAAGTTTCACTAGAATAGACTTACATGACAGGCTACTAAGTTCAAGTTAGAAACTCTTTATCCTAGTTTAAATGAAGTTGGTCCTCTACTATCGTCCTAGAAACAGGGTATGCTTGATGTTATCTCGACGACTGAAAAGTCCATACATGGATACTAGGAACGGATGAGGCAGAAGGCAGCACCAAAGATGTATAGGAGGTGTGGTAATAATAAATAAATCAGTATACGAAGATCCACCTAAAAAATATACTGCACAAGTAAGTCCATACCTGCATATGAATCAGTGCCTTCTGTCTCTTTAGATTCTGAATTAACATCACCCCCAGGTTCATCATGCCTGTTAGTCATACTTGAAAGCATAATTCCTGATGCATTCATGGCAGAATAATCTGATTTGGTAGACATTGCATCTTCTGCTTCTATTTCAACCCATTGCCCGGACTCGTGTTTCTGCTTCCACAAATCCATGAACCTCAAGCAAGCACTCCTGTTGTATCAGAAAGAGTCAAGTTTGCATGCAAATGGTGATAGATATATACACATAAACATAAATGCACACGAGTTATGCAAAGATAACTACTTACATTAGCCGTGATGCACCAAAGCATTCAGCAAATGATAACAAATTTGACACATGGTCAACTTCGAATCCAGCAGCCACAGCACGTGCAAAAGCCATGCCTTGTTCTTTCTTTAGGACTGTTTTGCGCGTCTCAAGAACATTTAAGAGCTGGACTCTGCATATACAAATGTATATGTTTATAAGTTTTCTAATATGTCATTCAGTGGAATAAAAAGATAAGCAGACGGCTACGTCAATTTTGAATAAATTAGTTACGCAAATGAAATGTTATTATCCCTAATAAGATAAAAAAGCTAGTGTCCTGTGTTTAATCTGCTCTAATATGTTATTCGAAATGAAAGATTCAAATGGCCTTTATGCCTCAAAGAATGCATAAGTAATTCAGTTTCCAGTCTGTTACAAATGAGTCCAACCACATTCGGCATTTTCGTTACACCTTTAGTCACAATAAGTGTCCTAATGTGTTAGAAATGTGAAGATCATATTTGAAAGTTAGGAAAGTTGTTGGGTTTTCAAACATAAAAAATCAACTTATGACATATTTGGGAAAGATGGTCATAAGAAAGGAAGCACCAATACTTTGAATTTCCCTCCTTAGCACCGGAACTGTTAGTCTCCTGAACACCAGGCTGCCAAAAAAAACAGACTAATAAGAAAGGATAAAACAAACACACACACACACACGGGACGATAAGAATACCTTGTAAAGGACAATTGCCTTGCCCTCGTCAGCATCACATGCATGTTTGTTTCCTGCCCAAAGTTGTAGAATGAATTTAATACATATACTAATTGAATTGGAAACATCAAATGATCCAAGTAACCTATACCTTCACTGCTTGCCACAGGTTGGTCTTGTACCTGCTGCAATGGCGAACACTTCGAGTTATAAAAAAATAACAAACAATAATAACGTAACAGATGATAGTATATTGAAATACCAAAATATCATTGTTTCCTTGAATGGAAATTGCTTCTTCTATCTGCAGAATTTCAGATTCTATGGTGTAGACGCGTTCCAGAATCTCGGGAGTGCTCACAAAGCGAACAAAGCTATAAACAACAAGAAACATATTAATTAGCGATGAAGAGGATTTGATGAGAAAGAGAAAGAGAAAGAAAAGAAACCACCTTAGGACGGTGGACTTAGTAAACCAAGGTGCATTGGCGGCAGGTGTGAGAAATACGGAATAGCCGCCTTGTGCAATCTGATCTTGAGCTGCCTTTAAGTGCGCGATAAAAGGGCTGAGCAAACCGGAAGCGATTTTCTCTTTCTTCTTCTTATCATCATTTGCGATGATGTATAAATCACACCTGCCAGCCATGACCAAATAAATCATTTATTAGATTAAGTAAGGGGTTGTTTGGGATTGCTCTGCTTAAAAAAAAAAAAAAAGGCTATCTCTAACTAAACAAGCCGAGAAACTAGGACTTATCAGTAGACAATGTACTAGAAGCAGCAGCAAATTAAGTACAGGGATTGAATAATAACCTAGTTCTTGTGGGAGTGAGTTGAAATACAGCACATTCTAAACGAGTCTTTGACTTCATTTTCCTTTGGGGGTAATTGTCACTCAAAATGATGATGATTCAACTAATAATAATAATAATGTCAACCTAAAAAGAAAGAAAGTAGGAAAATTGTAAAGGCGATACTTTCTTTAAAGGAGGCTGAGGCTGCTGCTGCTGTTTTGCATTATTCAAGAAATAAACAAAAAGAGAGAGAAAGAAAGGGGGTGAGTGGGTTATTCATCTCTTTCTTTAACGGTACTATTATTATTTCTCAATCCAAAACAAAAACATTTCTATCTAGTGGCTTAATATAAAGGAAAATTCAAATTGGGTTCAGCTTTACTTTATTTAACGAATCTCATTTTTTTCACTTCCAAAATGCCCCATGGGCAACTCTCCCGTGGGCAACTCTATCAAATTTTGGGCCACGTTGTACTTACAAAGACAAATCAACATTTGTTCTGTTGGACAACTTTGACCCAATATATAGGCGAATCGACGATTTTGTCTTTAGTGATAATTAGTCACTAAAAGACAAAAATAGTTTTCACTAAAAGACAAAAATAGTCGATTCTGCTAATATTAAAAGTCAAAAAGCCCAACTAAAGATCTAAAGACACTTGTCTTGGTAAGTCTGGTGCCCCACAAAATGGGACACATGTCGATTATTTAGGATAGTTGCCCAAATATTGAGTTGGGAGAGTTCTTGTGGGCATTTGAGAAGTGAAAAAAGCAAGATTTGGTGTAATAAAGTTGCAATGAATGAAGATTTAAAGAATTGCCCTAATATAAATATGTTACTTCATCCTTCAAAATAACTATTCATTTCCCCTTTGTAGTAAAAAATTAAGGTGACACCACTTTTATTAAACTGTGTGAATCTAGTCTCTTGACAATAATTTTTAGACGGAGGTAGTTTTAAACTTTTTAAAAAAGTTCATGTAAGTTATTGAACTTTCATTTTCTTTACTTAGGTTACTGAACTTTGAAAATTTGTTCACTCTGGTTACTTAACCTTTAAAATGATGACATTGCTTATTTTTTTTAGTATACAACGGTCCTTGTGGTTAGTCTAGTTTCACGGATTTAGTCCCTAAACCACTAATTTTGTTAGTTTGACCGTTTTTCTTACGTTTTCGTCCGTTTTCTTATGTTTTCATACGTTTTTATCCGTTTACCGCTTTTTATTCGCTTTCGTCCGTTTTATATGTTTTCGTTAGTTTTTCTTACGTTTTTGCCCATTTTGATACGTTTTTTTCCTGCTTTTATACGTTTTCGTCCGCTTTTATATGTTTTCGCCAGTTTTTCTTACGTTTCGCCCGTTCTCTTATGTTTTCGTATGTTTTTATCCGTTTTCGTTCGTTTTAATATGTTTTCGTCTGTTTTTATATGTTTTCTTTACGTTTTCATATGTTTTTATTCGTTTTCAACCGCTTATATACGTTTTCGTCCATTTTATACATTTTTATTAGTTTCATCCGTACTTGTACATTTTCATCCATTTTTATAGGCTTTCGCCAGTTTTTCTTACCTTTTCAACCGTTTTCTTATGTTTTCATTGGTTTCATATGCTTTCTTACGCCTTAATTTTTTTTTTTTTTTTTTTTTTTTTTTTTTTTTTTTTAACGTTTTCATCGCTTTAAAACCTTCTTAGTTGAACATAAGTACACCATGGTTTTAGTAGATAATACTCTCTTTACCAAGAAAAGGGATTTACATATTATCATCGTCTAAATACATGTAGATGACATCATATTCAGATCAACTTGTCAAGAGCTATGTGATGATTTCTCAAAAATCATGCACGACGAGTTTGAGATGAGTATGATGGGAGAACTAAGCTTCTTTTTAGGACTTCAAATTTTTTGGGAATTAAACGTAGCAGTACTAACTGCTCTTAGTATTGCCAAGCATACAGACTGAACTAGTAAAGATTACACTAGCAATACTAACTAACTTAGTACTGCTAGTACATATAGTTTGTACTGCTAATAGGATATGTGTGCGCTTTGTAATTATAGAATAGATTGCATGTATATCTTATACGTTTAGATTGATACGAATATTGTATAGTTATCTTGTAAAGGAATCCTTAAGCTATTAAAGGAGGTCCTAGGGTTAGATGTTAAGTACGTATCTTTTGATTAAGCTTCAAGGTTGTAAACCCTAGTGATAAGTTAAGATCACTCGTATTATTATCAATAATATTGAAGCGATTTTATGGAAAACTATAAGGGGGGGAGGGTTGAATAGTTTTACTGATTAAAACTCAGGTTTTTAAACTATATAGATCGACTTATGTCAATCTATTTAATGTGTATGTTGGGTAATGATAGATAAACATATAAGTAAGTAATGCAAAGATAAAGAGTAAAGGAACACAAAACCACAACACTAGTATTTATAGTGGTTCGGCTACAAGGACACCTTCCTTGCCCTACTCCACTCCCCGAGTACCCCACTCGAGAGTTCATAAGCACTATACAACACAAGCTCCTTAATGTGGCGGAGAAACCTTCACAACGTCGCCTACTCTTTATCCGGTACAAGGCTAGACACCGAATTCTTCCATGAGGTAGAACCAAACCTATCACAACGTCGCCTACACTTTATCCAGTACAAGGCTAGATACCGAGTTCCATTACAAAGGAGGAACTACTACTGTTGGGTACAGTCCCAGATAGATCTTATGAGCCTAGAAAGATTATAGCTGTCCTGTGTAATCACAAAACAACTAAGGAGAACCTTTACAAGAATTGTACTCACGCGGAAAATAAATACAAGACTTAAGAAGATGATAGACACAATAACTTGATCCTCTATGGATCTAAATTAATTCACTATTAATGTTGTCAAAGACGTACATAAAACCCTAGCCACATGTTTCTTTTATAGCACAAGAAACCCTAATGCAGCTTGCTAAGCACTCAAAAGATATGCTTTATCTATTCCTATTTTAACTCAAGCATATCACAATTAATAAACTAAGAAAACGGAAACTACATATCCGTAGAAACATATTAACTATCATAGGAAACTGCACACTATCAGCAGAAACCTTTCTATCAGCAAAAATAACATAACTATCAGAAGGAACCCTATCAGAGGAAACCAACTGTTTACATAATTCCTAACAATCCTCCCCTAAACTTGAATTTGACTTCGTTAACTTCAAGTTTCCAGATAGATCTTTAGTAAACAAGAGGATTGAGCCAAGCAACAACTGAAATCATAATGAAGCACCAGTAGAACACCTAGAACCACCAGAGTAGCAATAAAGTCCAATATCCCATCAACAACGCCTAGAGAAGTATCAGGAACCAGTGAGATCGATAACCAGAGTAGATTTGATAAGCCTTTACCAAGTAGCTACTCACTCTTGGGCTAGCCGGTTCTTGAGTGGAATCATGTCATCACCCGGTGAACCAATAACCACCCAACACTTAGAACGCGAATCAATGGTGTGTTGAATACCCTAATGGTTTTGGCAAACCATCACGACCATCAACAATTTGAGTTTTCTTTACCAAGCCGTTTAACTCAGGACTAGTCATGGTGTTCCACAGCCTTTACCACAAGCCATGAACTTGTGGGCTAGCCAACTCTTCATCTATGAGAACATGGTGAGTTGAGCACCATACAACTTATTGGCAAGTTGTCAACCATCCAACAGATTTGACATCTCTTTACCAGAGCCGTTTGCTCATGGAGTAGCCAATGTTTGGTGTGTGAGACCAGGGTACATTAATAACCCTCTGATTTTGAGCAAATCGTGACTATCAATGATTTGAGAATACTTACGTAGTCAGTACCCCATAGTAAGTTAACCCTTAGCCTAAAAGACATGGTGAGTTAAAACCATATGTAACTCAAATGTACAACATGATCCTCAAAAAATTGAAAGATAAACAAGATATATACAAGTTTTTTTTTTTTTTTTTTTTTTTTTTTTTTTTCAATAAGAAAAGATAAAAACAAAACATAAACAAAAGGAATAAATATACAAATAACATCATACCACTCATGAATGTGAAGAATCAACAGAAACAGCAAGAAGCTTATCCTTCAACCTTGTAATCAGCTGTTCTGTATGAGTCTGATCATTTGCAACTGGAGCAGTAGAGAATGTCAACTTTGTCCTCAACATTTGTTCCAACAAGGATGCAGATAATGGATAATCATGATCTGAAAACATATAAAGAGAGACCCCAGACCAAGTCTGCACCACATGAACACTAGAGAGTGGATAAAAACTCCAACTAAAAACCTTCCACTCAGATTGACTTTCCCAAACCTTAAAACCAGCACCATCTTGAAGATCACCTAACAAAACCAAACCAGCCCCTTGAGCAGGATGAGCTTCAAAGTGTTTTGTTACCATACCATAAAGAGTAACCAAATCATGTCTATCTAAAAAATTGAGAACCTCAAAGAGAAAAGTAAAATGCCTAACAGTCTCATCCTTGCGATAAACAGAATTACAATCTCTCAAACCACCAAGACCTGTAGGAGTAAGTTTCCAGTTCACCAATGAAGACCATTCAACCAACTCCTCATCTGAATCATTTCCTCAAAGTCCTTTAGAAAAGAACTTTCAGGAGCATGAAGATCAACATGCACAGCCCTAGGTGTAGGCACATCCTTTGTGCTATCAACAGCAGGATCCTCCTCCTCATGAGATGTAATAAGAACTGAAATGGTAGAAGGCATAACATCTGACATAGGGTCAGAGGAAATGAATGCAGCCTCAAAGGCATCAGTAATCTTCAATCTCTTAGGATTTGGACCTTCCAAAAGACACTGAGAGTGCTTCACCCGAGTATAAGGATTGAGACCATACTTTTCCAATCTTGAGAAAATGATGTTATATTCTTTGACTAACCTATCATCAGAGAAAGTTTTCACGTATGCCATACTCCAACCTGATGGATAGACAACATAGCTCATATTCTTTACAAATTCTCTCATATGTCTCCTTTGTTCAACTTGAGATAAAGGCTTTTCCTTTCTTGCTTGAGCCTTTCTTTCAGCCTCTGCCTTTTTCCTTTGATTCACCAAGGTCCTTATATCATTAACATAGTTATCAGAAGTAAATGCACCTCCTAAAATGGATTGGGCAAGACTTGGATTGCTAGAAACATCATGACCAAGCAGATTCCAAGTCTCATCTGTGAATCCCATAGCCAAAGCATTTAACTCCATCATTCTCTCATGTGTGATTGTAGGAGCTGACTCAGCTAAGAATTCTGCATTAAAGGTAGCCTGAGTTTGTTCTGCAACCCTTCTATCACTCATTGATATCTCATGAAGTTTGAATAATCTTTCCTGTTCAGCCTTATCAACACCAAGCTCCACGCCTTCTTCTTCAATCAATGGACTTTTTCCTTTATCATCTGAAGAAACAAGCAAAAACTTATCTGTAGCATTGACAACTATGGAATCAGAAGGAATAGACGTATCAGCATAATGTGGAGACTCCTTTTCTTCCACCTGTTCCTCAGTAGTAACAGCATCAGGAGCAATTACATCCTCATCAGCAGCACTAGATGATTCACCAACATCCATTAACCTAGCCTGGAGAGTCATCTTACTAAGATAGCTCCTCCTTTTCCTCTGTCTCCTCTGAATACCTTTACTTGTGGAGCAATAGGAGGTTGAGTCTCGCCAAGAGACACAGATGCAAGAACATGAAGCTTATCCAAATCTATATTCACTCTCTCATGTCCCTGTTCCTCCTCATCATCAGACAGTACAAGCCTAGTCCTCCTCTTGTTCAACCTCACCTCCAAATCTGGTACTCTATGTAATACTTTCATCAATTCACCACCCATAATATTTTTAGTCTCCTTCAGCTCTTCCTGTGTTTCCTGAAGTTGGAGCTCCAAATCATCAACCTTTTTAGCATATATGTGAAGCAAACTAGACATATTCATTAGCATAGTAGGATCCTCAGCTCCACCAGCAGGAATACCTGTGGTTTGATGAGCTTCATTGGACCTAGGAGGAGACACAATAAACTCATCACCAAAAGTAGTGTCATCCTCAAAAGGTTTTCTAGGTGGACTATGTGGCTGATCACTAGTAGGCTTAGGATTAACCTCAATCTCAACAGGAGTTTGGTCCTGTGAGGTAGAAGCAATTACTGGCTCCTCAAGAGCAACAAGTCTCGGTGAAGGTGGGACATTAAGGTGAGGTGAAGATGGATGTTGTGTGTCATCAGAGGCAACTGATGCAGATGCATCAGCAGCAACATTAACACCAGGCAACATGGTTGGTAGTAAGGGTCTATGTTCTCCAGTAAAACCAGTTTTCATTGTAGCAAATAACTTAGCAGTTAATTTAGTAATGACCCTAGGGGTTTTGTCAGAGGTTTCAATGCTTAATATCATTTGTAAGAATCTAGGATACATTAGAAATTTATGCTTGGTATCCTTCACATTTTTAAGCATTTCATCAAATATATATTTTGAAAAATTATATTGTCTCCCATGGGCCAAACATATAATAGCATTTGCAATAGAACTAGAGAACTGATCACAACCACCAGATTTGGGACTTAGGCATTGAAGCAGGGTATGGACTAAAAACCTCCACTTAGGGCAAAATCTATTTTTAAACCAAATTATTTTTCCATCAAAAATATACCCTAAGCTTGTTAGTCCAGAGATGATTTCATCTTTATTATTCACAAAGAGACCATCTGCATCATCAAATTGCAACTGAGTCCTAATGAGAGACTCAGTTATCACATACTCTCTTCCATCAATGGTGGCCACAATCTCCTTGGCAGAGCCAGTAAGAGATCGCTCCTTAGCCGTGGCCCAAAATTGTTTGACAAGTGAGTCATAAAAAATTGATGGAGAGTGAGTAAGAGCATACCTGAGCTTGGAGCGCAAGAGAAAATCGATCATTGAGTCATAAAAGGCGCTCCCTTTGGTGTGATCCAAAAATGCAGTTTTGTTATGATCCACTTTGTATTCGAGTGATGCCATAGATATTGATCGAGAAGATTGAAGATGAGCGAGATTCAAATGAAGAGGGAATTTGAGTGAGGGTTTCTTCTGATTGACTATTAAATGAGTTTCCCAAAATAGTCGTTTAATTTGAAACCCAATATTTGACCAATTTTAACCAAAAATAACCCCGAAATTAAATCCCCAAATTTTAGCAAATTCAGCAGCAATGAAAAGTCAAACAGCGAAAACCAAGCAGTCAATCGGAAGAAACCAATTAACTTTTGTTCGTAGTAACAAATCAAAGCTATCCGCAGAAACCACAGCGCATCAGAGGAATTCAGTACAATATCAGCGACAATGAGAAGAGAATCAAATCAAATCTTTGACACATAACAGTGCCGAAACTGTATTCGAGTTTGGATTCTTTTTATATTTTTCTAGATCTTATATTATGAACTCATGGTATTAATTTAAGTTTGCATTTATGTTAATGTTATTCTATAATTCTTTATAGACATTTGCTAGTCTTTTATAGATCGCTAGCCTTAGTAGTGTTATAAGCTTGGTAGTATCTAAAGGGTCGAGATATGACCAACCGACCCCGCCTAATAGATAGCGAAGTATGGAAGGAATTGGCCATAGTACGACCACTCTTCGTGCGAATCGACCAAAGGATCACTTATCAAGTAGAGGTACTTAAAAGGTTAGGGGGAATCTAAGTTCCTAACGGCCGGGTTCCCACCGTCTGGATCTAGTAGATATGGTGCTTAATGACTGCTATTAGGTTGACGAATGATCCCAGGTGACCTGCTCATCTTGGTGAGGAACCTAAGAACCATAGGCCATGACGAATCGACCAAAGGAGTCTGGTGATAATTAACCACTATATTGAATCTTAGTATAGGGATTCTATTCATATTTGTTTTCTTTATTAAGCTTCGTTTATCCTTCTCTTTACCTAATTTTCTGGTGTCTATTAAATGAGTTTCCCAAAAGACGTACATAAAACCCTAGCCACATGTTTCTTTTATAGCACAAGAAACCCTAATGCAGCTTGCTAAGCACTCAAAAGATATGCTCTATCTATTCCTATTTTAACTCAAGCATATCACAACTAATAAACTAAGAAAACGGAAACTACATATCCGTAGAAACATATTAACTATCATAGGAAATTGCACACTATCAGCAGAAATAACATAACTATCAGAAGGAACCCTATCAGAGGAAACCAACTGTTTACATAATTCCTAACAACTACCCAACACTACACCACAACAGAACTACCCCAAAGGAGACACACTCCTTGTTACAACACTAGAAGGATATTAATATCCTTTAATCCAAACTATCTATCTTGTACATCGATGCACCAATAAACAATCAAAGCCAATAGTCTCAAAAACTTGTCGGATGTCGGTGTTGGCAAGAAACGATGGTTCTACTACACGACCTTCATGAAAAAGTCGCTTTTCGAGCATTTTGAAAGCTTTCCTATCTTCCGAGCTAAGTCCATCCTTTCTATAGTACATTGGGATGTAATGGGCGGTATCTTGATAGTCTTGTTGTCGATTACTTGGCATGATTGTTCCTATACAACACAACCACAATGTGGTGTTAATTGTGAATAGTAGCCTAAAGGGTTTGATCACAATTTTTCTCAAATCATCTTTATTGAATTCAAGAAATGAGTTTAATTTGTATTAACAATGTTAATTCTTTGATTTAGATTATCTTAGAAAACAATGTGGTAACAAATTATGATAAACCCATTTGAACCCAACTTCTAAAGATGAAGAAATTGTAATCCTAGAAATCAAGGAATTAAATTAACAATGTAGTGAAGATTATACTTACACAAGAGATTGTTATGCTTGAAGGAAATGATCAAATTGCTCCTGTGAATAGTAATTGGGTTTTTGTTCGTGAGTCTTTGAAGGGAAAGTGGTTGTGGAACTTCCACAATGATAATTTCAAACTTATGTCGTTCTCATTGCACGGATCCCACGGATCCTCCTCATTAGGGATCCGCTAGTTCAAACTCGTGGATCCGCATGATGAAAAAAAATTCAAATTTAAAGTTCCTTGATAACTTTGGTTTGGGAGTTCTAAAATGCCTAGAGTTTGATGTTTAAGCTCTATAACTTATGATTTGGGGTTTTGACGGTTTAATACTAATCCTATTTGACGGATTCCCTTTTATGAATTAGTCACAATTCTTGGAGGTTTTCAAAGATTATGATAAAATCCCATTTTATCATAATATAAGAAATTTCATATGGATATTCATTGACATAGATGAAGTGTCAATAATCCTTTTGTGATAAATAATGATTGAGGTTATCGAATAACCGAGATATCATTATTACAGATTAGTAGTGTAGTCTATATAACTCAATCGAAGAATACTATTCTTGATGATGATTTTAATATAGATAACTACTTAAGTAATTACTAATAAAGATTAATCATACAACTAAGACTTTAATAATAATAGCAAAAATGTAAATTATTAACGTTCATACCTTTGCTAAAGATTCTTTTTAAGGAAAGAAATATTTAGAGAAATGCTTTGTGATCTTCTTAGAATCTCCAGATCCATGTGTGAGGAAAACAATGCTAAACATTCTTTTTACGAAAAGAAATATTTAGATAGTTTCTTCATGATCTTTTTGGTATGCCCAAATCCAAGTATGGAGAATTCTTAACAAGGAAAATATTAGAACGTTCTATCATTGTCCAACAATAAACACTATAATGATTTTTAAAACATGACTTAAAAATCCGCTTTGTAGTTTTCAACCGATAACGCTACACTGCTGTTCGGGGTCAAGGAAACTTCCTTTTCTTCGAGCAAGTTTTATAACACCCAAGGCAAATGAACCTAATCGTTGTAGTGTAGTAATTAGGGTAAGCCGGGTATTGATATCGTTCTCTGGGAATAGGAATGCTAGTAAGGAGTTACTACGCTAAGGTTGAGGTTGAAGAAGATTATTTTTTGTATTTTTATATTTTATGAAATTGAAAGGTACGAATCTCGGGTATTGGATTTGTGGGGTTGGTATTTCTACCGATTACTCTACTATTATCTAATTATCTAAACTAAGGTTGTTGGGAGTCTATGTCTAATTAATGTGTGCTCGTATGATAGTTTAAAGATGTGTTTACTTAGGTTTTACTACTCCTTAATTATCTCCTATTGATGGTTGAGTTGTCACTTCCTTATTCTTAGTCGCGTTGTGTGTCTAAAGTTGTAGGGTATGCGTTTCTCCCTAACTCTTCGAACTTACCAAAGGGTCTCGTCTACAAAACCCACTAGGGATGATAAACTCTTGCTCTAAGGCACTCTTTGGATGGTTTAGCCTACAACTACTTAGGTAATCATATTCTAAGGTTCACAAAGATGAATCAAGCATTAAGTATACAACGAATGACCTATCACATTACTAGATCATTAGTCAACTAAGATAAGAAACAACCAATCAATATTCAATAATTAAGTTTCATATTCCTAAGCAAACACACAAATAAATTAGCCGGACATGGAGAACATGCAAGCATACACACAAATAATCAAAGACATAATTGAATTGATGAAGTAAAGACTTATCTTGATGTTAAATAGGGTTTAAAACCCTAAAATACTGTACAAGATACCCTTGGTTCGGTTTTAGGTTTTTACTCCAAAAGACTCTCTCTAAAACTGAAAAATTCGGATTCTATATATAAGATTACATATGTGACGGCGTCACCTTATGTTTCGTGACGCCGTCGTGTCGCCGTCATTAGGGTTTCGTCTTGGCCACGTAAACCTTGCGACGGCGCCACCTTATGCCCGTGAGCCGTCCTCTTCAGCCGGCCGTGTCGGGTCACATCTAGGCCGTCTCGAGTTGCGACGGTCTACTCCTTTAAAGCCCGACGCCGCCTCTTGAAAACACGAGTTTTGTCTTCGACCGTCACAAAAATCCTACGACGGCGTCATAGATTAAGCGATGGCGCCGTCGCGCTTCTATTTTCAAAGACTTTGAGTGTCTCGATTCGACTTTGGCCATTTTCTTCAGATATTCGCCTTTTCGTCCAAATAAGTGCCATTCCAAAGATTTTGCCTTCAAGAGACCTAAAAGTGAAAAGGAACTATATTAAGCAATAACGGATACAAAAGTGATCAAATAAGGGCTAAAACGACCCTCAAATGGTACCTTTTAAAACCTTATCACAAACATACACGGATCGTATCAAGTTTTTAAAGTACAACATACTCTAAGAAACTTGGTAACGAAGCTCTAATGCCAATTGTGGAAAACTAGAAGGCGGGGGTGAATAGTTTTACCAATTACAACTTCATTTTAAAATATTTAGATCGACTTATGTCAATCTATTTAGATGTGTATGTTGGACGTTGATAGATAGATATATAAAAGTGTAATGAAAGATAAAGAGTAAGAAGCACATAACCACGACACGAGTATTTATAGTGGTTCGGCACAAGGACACCTTCCTTGCCCTACTCCACCCCCGAGACACCTACCGAGAGTTCGTAATCACTACACGACACCAACTCCTTACGGCGGAGAAGCCTCGCAACGTCGCCTACTATTTTTACGGACTAGGCTAACCACGGGTTCTTTCACCAAGGAGAACCATACCTATCACAACGCCGCCTACCCTTTATCCCAGTACTAGGCTAAATCGAGTTCCATTAAAATGGAGGAACTACTACCCAACACTGCACAACATCTAAACCCAAAGGAGACCTCAGTCCTTATTACAACTCCATCAAGGATATCAACATCCTTGGAAACAAACTATCACTATTTGTATAACGATGCACCTCATCGATTATACGACCTTGGCATCCTTCACTAATGCCACTTTATTTGACTCCTAGGCATCTTTCACTAATGCCCTTGATACGAACGCTTGACACCTTTCACTAATGCCTTCGTCTTGACTCCTTTAGCATTATTCACTAATGCTTTTTACACGGACGTTAAGCACCTTTCACTAATGCTTTCGTCTTGACTCTTTCGGGATCCTTCAATAATGCCTTGGACACAACACTTCTATGGAGGAAGAAAGAAGTATCAACAAGAGAACCTCAGTAGTCTTGATGATGACGAAGCATGGCAACTCATGGACTTGAGCTTGCTCGACTTCAAGGAGTGGTGATCTCGCCTTTAAGAAGAACCTAGAGAATCACACAAAAACAAAAGACAAACCACATAGAAGGATCCATTAGGATCAATGGTTAGAGAGTTACAATACTTGGGGAAAGTATGTGTGGGAGTGGCAACCCAAAAGGAAGAAATGACTCACTATTAGAAGAAAACTAGTTATCGTTCCTCAGATCCACGGATCCTCCCTCGAGGATCCGCTCAGTATTAAATGGGATCCGTGGGACGCCCTTTGCCCACGGGTTTTTGGTTATGGGTCATGGGTTGGTCCATGGGTATTTCTTAGATACAATGTATCTAATAGATGCAATGCATCTAGTCAAATGGATATGGGTCAATACCATGGGTTATGGATATGCTCCATGGGTTGTAGTTTTTACCAATTATAATACATACTAGTTATGTATATATTTGCCCAATATGTAAACACTAGTTGTTGTACATATGTATTATTAAATCATAAAATCACTTATACTTGTTTTAGTGTTTTATGTGAAAACGTGAGTGTGTTAGAAAACTATTGGCTCAAACTATTTACGTGTTTTATTTGTTTCGTTAAAATGATTTTACGTTTGTTATCGACAAAACATTAGAAGATCGTAAAATATAAATAAACGTTTTTACGGCTTATTTGTATTAACAGAAAATTTCAACTTCTTTCGTTGTTTACCGCATCTATGGACCATCCCAAAAATTTTGTGCGTTTTGATATTTTGTGTGGGTATGAAGATGAAGAATGAAGATTATTGTTTGATTGAGTTTATGTTTTTTAGTGGAGTGGATGAATAGGATTTGAGAATGGTGATGGTGTTAATTTGAGAGAGAGAAGCAGAAATTTAAAGAGAGAAGCAGAAAAAGAGATAACATGAGGGTGGTAGTAGTGATGGTATAACTTTTTTATTAAGTGCACCGTTCGTCCTTAAAGTTGTACCACCAAAATAATCAACCAAAACGATAAAATGACCATTTTGCCCTCATGTGCAAGGCACATGGAAGAAGATAACAGACGTTGACTAACGGAAAATGGGTAAAGGGACTGAGTTAGACTATAAAAACCTTGTTTTGGACTCCCCACGATGAAAAAGGCAAGATTTGTCCCAGGGTGATGCGTGTGTACAAGATTAGGGATGAACGGTGTATTTTACTCTAAATATAAGAAAAGTAGGGAAGGTAGATGGGTTTGCACAAGAACAAATATTTGATATTTGGTAACCATCC
Organism: Chrysanthemum lavandulifolium; assembly: GCA_022545495.1. Lineage (NCBI taxonomy): Eukaryota > Viridiplantae > Streptophyta > Magnoliopsida > Asterales > Asteraceae > Chrysanthemum > Chrysanthemum lavandulifolium. Next base: position 210,211,611 of record CM040246.1, read on the forward strand.
CCATTTGTGGGACCCATAAAATTATACCAAACATCAATTTTGAGCATGGTTCCCAAATATTAACCCTACCACCTCAAACCAAACGGGCCCTAAGACTGTTTATAATTCCATAGTTTGTTTCTCTTTGTCTTTTTCTGTTAGTTTCTCTATTTGTTCTTCCATATCCTTTACATTCACATCGTCTTTAATAAGATCTTCAACATCATCCCAATTAATTTGCGTTCTAGACTTTCTCACCCAATCTTGGGTGCAAATCAAAGCTCCACAATTGGCGTCGACAAGCGAGTTCTATAAAGGTCTAGTACACGTCTACTCGTACTAAACGCCGCTTCGGATGCCACGGTTGATGATAGTTGTTTATGTGAGTTTTGAACGTTGAATGATCTTGGAATGTTATTAGGTTTAGATTAATTATTGATTTGTGGATGTTTCAATGAATTAAAGATTAAGGTTTAGAGTGTTTGACTTGATTTTTCTGAAAGTAGGCTAGTAGGTTTTTTTTTATGGCATTAGTACGTATGATTTGAGACTTTGAATATGAGAAGTAAAAAATTACATGTTTTTATATATTATTGGGTATTTGATTCCGGAACCGACCCAAGAACCGAAAAATCTCAAAATCAAGAACCGGAACTGGGACCTTCTTCTGGTTTGGTCCGGTTCTTGGTCCGGTCCGGTTCTTTTGCTCATGCCTAGTTTAATGTCACATATGGAACTAAAAATCATGTGTGAATAAAATCTAAAATTAGTAACAACATATTCCATTCGAACTCTGGTTAGTTAGATAGAAATTGTCTTGCTAAAAAGACATGATTCTAAAAGTCAATATCGATACTTATCCCCATGTGTATCACAATAAGCTCCAAAGGGCACATTTATAAAGATAATATCACATCCCTGATCAGCTGAAAATATATAAGTACCAAGACTAAGAACATTTCACTTGCTTTTTAATCAGCCATTGTATTTCTTTACATGCAGTTATCAAAAGGAGATTAGTCATTTCCAGCTTCAAACAAAGCATCATTCACAAAAAATGAAACAAAAGCATACCCGCATATCATAAGGAAATGTCATCTAATCTAACTGCGTGCTGTCTAGGTTACTTAAGACTTACAACCTCCCATATCCGCCAATCTATTGAGACTTGATTGAGCTTATCTATATATCTGCAGCAGGCCAGTCGAGGAACTTAGAACCTTGAAGGGAAGGTGGGAGAAATGACTGGACAGCAGATGGATTATCGGGAGTATAGATATAACCTTTCGCATACCCTAACTCTTTCATCAACTTAGTAGGCGCATTTCTCAGATGCAAAGGCACGCCCTCATTTTGCCCAACTGAATCTTTCACAGCCTTTGTGGCAGCCTGTAATGCTCTGTACACAGCTATTGATTTTGGAGCAAGCGCTAAATAGGCAACACACTGTGCTAAGTTAACACTGCACTCTGGCATATCAAGAAAATGACACGCCTGATAACAAGAAACAGCCTGCGGGAGAGCTAAAGGGTCAGCCAATCCAACATCTTCACTTGAAAATTGTACAAGTCGGCGTGCAATGTAAAGCGGCTGTTCTCCAGCTTCCAACATCCTCGCCAGCCAATAAATCGATGCATTTGCATCACTTCCTCTCATCGACTTATGTAATGCACTTATAAGATTGTAATGCTGTTCACCATCTTTGTCATAAGAAAGATGCTTACTTTGCAACGCTTGTTTTGCATCATCTATAGTCACACTCAAAACAACATCAACACTTTTATCCAAATCCAATACATTCCCGTTGTGATCCATAGGATAAAGGAAGGCAGGCGATTGGCCTCGACAGCTGATCGAAGGAAAGACGACTTTTCGGAGAGGAGATGGTGTTGTCCTATTATGTCGTTGATTGTGTGGGGACGCATTCGCTCTGATAGAGGCTTTTCGCTTCGAGAAGGTTGTTTTCTTTTTTTTAGTACTACCAAATGTTTGTTGTTTGGGTGATTTTGTGTTTTTGTTGTTGTCGAAAGAGAAGAAGCAGTTGATTTTGGGTTGAGAATCCATTGAGTGGCATCAGAAAGTGAATTTCCACCGGTGGCTGAGAGGGCTTGGGAGATTAATTCCTCGGAGAAACCCATCGCCAAAAGCTGCTCTTTTTCCATTTCCCGCTTCCCTCTTTTCGTCTTCCTTTTATGGATGGATGATGGGTTTACATTGGGCTGTAAGTAGATTACTTAAGGGGCTGTTTGGTTGGTCATATTTGGAAGGATTTGACTGCATTTGGTTTTAAAATTCAGGAAAAATCATGTTTGGTATAAATAAATGAGTAGTTTTAATTATTGGGGCCCTCAAAATGGGTGTTTTTCAAAACTACACGACTGGGGAAGGTTTTAAAATACAGTAGGGACACAAAAGTTATATCGGTACATTCACCCAAAAATACCCTTTTCATAACTTCTTTCTTTCTTGTCACCCTCTTCTTCATTCAATTCAACTCATCCATATCTCTAACCATACATGTAATATTGATTGCTTCTAAATATGATAAATCAAAATTTAATCCATTGTAACATTTCGTTCTTAATTGGTTCGATTTTATCAATGGCTGCAATTTTATTTTTTTAGGGTCTTAACCAATTAAAGATAGTGTTTCTAATTCGTTGGGTCTTTTAAGATTAGATCTTATTGATGGGTCTTATTCATCTTGTGAATCTGAATCTTGTTCTGGTGCTAGTGATGATTGGCGGCCTAGTGTGAATTTATATCGTGGGGCTGCTGCTTCCATTTTTTGTAATTGAATTTGTTGCGATCCTTAATTTAGATGGTATTTATTAATTTGTTTTATGTAAGTTATTGTTTGTTATTTTGATTGTGAGTTTTTTATACACTTCATGACAAATGGGATATATGGGAAATAGTTTAAGCAATTTGCTATTGGTTATTCAAAGTTTTGTTTCATTGATTTTATCCTTTTCACAAATTATGATGAAGAACAGTTTGCATCGTCAAAGAAATGTCATTTTAATTTTCTAACAAAGAAGATAGCTCAAAAGGGGCAATTTTGTCATTTATGATTATTTACATCTACAAGTTTTGTGTCAACCAAACATGCTTTAAAATTTTAAAACTCTAGATTTGAAACATTTCAAGAGTTGAATTACTCCAAAATTTAAATACACCAAATTTAGAATTGTGAACCAAACGGACCCTTAGGGTTTAGAATCGGTTCTTATCACGTCAATGCTAATGCTAACCGCAAATATTGTACTCACTCTTTGTCACATCAGCGCCGCATCAGTTTTCTCTTTCCAGGACAACACCCAACCATAACTTGCTAGTGTTGACCACAATGGCGACAATAACTTTTTTTAAAAAAAAAAAAAAAAAAAAACTAAAATTTCATTCATAATTAAAAACATTACAATAACAATTCAACTAAAAAAACATTACGATAACAATGCAACTAAAATAACATTACGATAAAACACTCATGTTTTCAATAATTTTTGCTTTGTGGGTATCCGATCTTCAAAATCACCACATTCAAAATCAACACATTAAAAAACAAACCAAAATACAAATGTAAATGTAAACTTTTTTTTTTTTTTTTTTTTTTTTAAATAAAGTTTCATTCATAATAAAGCAAACAAATCAAACTAAAAAGAAAAGAAAGGGTGATTTGTAAGAGGACACGCTTCACATGTTTTCACTATATTATATTACATTGTAGAAACATAAAAAATAGCAAAATCAAATCAACAACTAAATAAAGCAAAAATGTTCCTTCATCCTCTTTAGCATTTTCTTCTTCCAAATGATACTCATCTTCATCCTCTTGAACTACCGCTCATCCTTCATTTTCCCCAAAACATCAAAAAGGTTCCATTAACTTATCAACAACTAATGAGCCTTTGGGATTTGCTTTTTTAAATTTGCTTATCTTTTTTTCTATATAAAAGTAAGCAGATAAACCCTTAAAGCAACCCAACGTTCAAAAAATTCATGAGAGGTGTGCATATTTACTCGGTTGGTCGACAAACCGAGTAAATGAAAAGTCAGTGTTTGATCACCGTGTTTGGTGGGCTAGCAAAGACAACGTGGAATGACTACTCGGTTGGGGCAACCAACCGAGCAAGTAACCATCCATTAGCATATTGTAATGTGATTGCCTATTGTAATGTGATTTATAAGTGTATTAGTAAGGTTCTGACTAATAGGCTTAAAGATGGGTTAGATATTCTGGTTGATACTAATCAATGTGCATTCATCCCGGGTAGAATGATTAGTGATAATATTTTATTGACTCAAGAGTTAATGGCGGGTTATGACTGGAAGAATGTACCTAGTAAATGTGCCTTTAAGGTAGACATTAAGAAAGCCTATGATACCGTTAATTGGAAATTCCTTAGGACTGTTCTTATTAAGTTTGGCATTCATGGCACAATGATCAATTGGATCATGACATGCCTTACTACTGCGTCCTTTTCTTTGAATATTAATGGTGAGATTCACAGTTTCTTTAGAAGTAAGAGAGGCCTTAGACAGGGGATCCTATATCCCGTGATCTGCTTACTTTGGTGATGGAAGTTTTAAATTTGATGATTAAGAGACAAATTAGAAATGATGTGAGGTTTCGGTATCACTCGGGATGTAAAGAACTTGGTCTGACCCACCTCTGTTTTGCTGATGACCTCCTTCTTTTGTGTCATGGTGACCCTACTTCTGCGTGTATTCTTAGGAGGGGTTTGGATGAATTTAGTATGTGTTCGGGCCTTTAACCTAGTATGGAGAAAAGCACTGTTTTCTTTGGCAATGTCCCGTGTGAGATTAAGGAGGAAATTTTGCTTGCCATGCCTTTTAAGGAAAGTGCATTACCTGTTAGGTACCTTGGAGTGCCTATGATGACCAAGAAGCTCTGGAATGTCGATTGTAGGGTCCTTATTGATAAGGTTAAGAAAAGAATATTTGATTGGAAGAATAAGTTGCTCTCATATGCTGGTAAGTTACAATTAATCTCGCGTGTCTTATCCTCGTTAAATGTTTATTGGGCTTCTATGTTTATGCTTCCTAAACATATTTGTGCTAGTATTGATAAATTGTTTAAGAATTTTCTGTGGGTTTTGATGAGGGTAGTAGGAAGATCTCTAGCGTTGCTTGGAAAGTCGTGTGTACTCCTAAGAGTTAGGGTGGGTTAGGTCTAAGGAATATGGAATTAATGAATGAGGCGCTTATGGTTAAGCATCTTTGGAATATTATTAGTAAGAAGGACTCTTTGGGTTAAATGGGTTAACACCCATAGGATTAAGGGTAGGTGCATCTGGAATCTTTCTGTCTCGGATAGTACCTCTTGGTGTTGGAGGAATATTATGAGACTTAGAAATAAAATCGATAGTTTTGTTGGTATTAAGATTGGTAATGGAAAGAGCAGTTTTGTGTGGTTTGACAAATGGCACACTAATGGCCCGTTATGCAAGCTGATCTCTCATAATGTTCTGTTTTCATATGGTTTTGATGTAAATGATAAGGTAGTGGATTTGATTGATAATAATAGTTGGACTTGGCCTAGAGATTGGTTGGGGAGGTTTAAGGAAGTTGTTGATACCCCTGTTCCAGTGCTCAGTGAGGTTGAGGACAGAGCTGTTTGGCTTAATAAGGATCAAAATGTTGTTGATTTTAGTGTTAAAGAAGCGTGTGGGATTTTGAGGTTTGATATGCCTTGTGTGTTATGGTACGAACATGTCTGGTATACGCAATGTATACCCGCATATCTGCTTATTCTCCGTTGGCTTTAAAAGGCAGGTCGAAAACTCTTGATAGGATTTCTAGGTGGTTCCATGTTGCTAATATCCTTTGCCCTCTTTGTAATATACGCCCGGATTCTCATGGCCATCTGTTTTTTAGTTGCGATTTCTCTAAGTGCCTTTGGAATAGGTTAAAGGTTATGGCTAAGCTTGATGATGTTTCTAATACTTGAGCTGAGGTGATCTCTGGGGTTTGTATCAGAAAGCCTTGTAATTCTCTATGGAGTATTATTCAGAGGTTAACCTTTGGCGCTGCGGTCTACTTTGTTTGGCAAGAAAGGAACACTAGGATGTTTTCTAAGAAATACATGACAGTTGATGTAGTTTTTAAATATCGTCAATATCATTAGGATGAAGATTATTGGCCTTAATGTAAAATGGTCTAGAGATGTGGATAAGGTTGCTAAAATTTGGCAGTTACCTGGATTGGGATTGAGAAGGGGGGACAATGGTATGGATTTTATGGACTTTGATGATAAACCTCCATAGTTCTTTATTCTGGTCTCTTTTGCATAGGTTCGCCATGTATCTATGGCAATCAATGGGGTCATTTTCTCGTGTTTATGCTCATATTTGGGATAGAAGATATCTTGGTGTTGTTGGGTTGCTATGTAATCGTTTTCAATGGCATAAGTTGGGTCGGGTTTCTTTTGTTATGCTTTCATTTATGCTGGTTTATTACTATGTTCCTGTGGTATTATGGGACTGTTGGAATGTTGGCTATGCACTACAGAGGTTGTTGAACTTCTGCGCTGGTCTTCAATTATGGTATTTTGGCTCTGGGGGTTATCACATTGTTATAATCTGGTTTTCTTGGATGGTCTACAGTGGGCTATGCACTACAGGTGAAAGCAAGAATCCTGGTATGTTTTCTTTTAATTTTCTTGGTGTAGTTGAAGGGCCAGAAGGTTTGAGGAAATGTATCATTGTTTCTTTTGCAAATAACCTGCGCTGGTCCTCTGTTATGGGTGTTGGTTTGGTTTTTGGTTGGATTTGCACTACTGATTTTGGCGTTGTTTGGGTTTCGTTCTTTGGGCTTTTCAAGTTTATTTTCTTAAGTGATGGTGACAACAGGACCTGTACTCTTTTTCCTTGGACAAAGTTTTCCCACGGGGATTTTATTTGCCAAGGTTTTTTAACGAGACAGGTTTATTGGGTAATCTTGTATTTGCAGTTTATTTTGTTTCAGGACTGCACTAGAAGAAATGATGTTACTTCTATGGCTATCATTAATAATTTGTAGATTATCCGTTATAGTAATTGCTACTCTCCACCCTTGATTATTCTGGATGGTTTGAAGATGTTTGTGGAGTTGATCTTTCTGATTCAAGACCTTTATTCAGTTGAGTTGGTGCTTATTACCTTCAGGACTCTTTCTCATGAAGTCGTTTGGAAAATCACTTGGTGTTATACTTCTTTATGCTTATCAATGTATATGGGTTAGTCCTGTTTCTACTAGTCCTAGTAGCTTAGCTATCTATTTGTCTTACTTATATGGTGATGTTTTGGCAGTGCATTGGTTGGTCCCTTTGCATTTGTTTCCATATATTCAGAGTATGGTAAGGCAATAGTATTAGCTTGTTTTCTGCTAGGATTGGTGATTCGTAGTATGGCCTTGCTTATACTTTTTTGGTCATTGTTTTTTTGTTTGGTTATGTTCTATGTCTTTGGCTATCTTTACAACTACTATTTTGTTATCTTTGGTAGTTGTCATTTTTTTATTTTTAGGCAACTGTGGGAATTCTTAGGGTTTGTCCTAGTTTTTCTTCCTTGTGCTATTGTCTCAGAATATCTCATTTTGTTTATCTTATTTTACCTCTTAGAAGTAAATACTTGAATAAATGTAATAACCTATTACATATAAAAAGTACGTGATACTTAACCCTTAAACGTAAAACCCCATCTAAGATGTTATAAAGTATTTATATAATGACAATCTTACAAAATATAGTAAAATTTCGAGGCTAGTAAAACCCTCCATCAACTGTCATTGAACACGTTTTTAGCTATACAACTGTAGGGCGTTTTCGATGATTATTTTTTCTTAAAGGTAAATTTTATTAAGAAAAGCAGCCAAAAAAGGGCAAGGACAAAACAAGCACATAGCACTAAAAACTATTAGGACACTTCCCTAACTAGTAATGCAATGGCTAAAAGCCAAATGGCTAAGAATAATATCCAAGATTCAACATTACAAAAGCAAATAACATAACTCTAGAAATACAACAAACAAAAACAGAAGACAAAATACTCTAAGAAACACAGACCACTATAAGACTATAGCATATTCTGGATCCATAAGGCAAAAAGGGACCAACCTAAATGCCTTAATCCACCACCACATACTACAGAACCTATAGAGATCACAGTGTTCTGGACATCTTCAAACATAGAGTCATCAATCCCATCCATAGCCAAAGGCAACATCAAAAAAAGCATTCAATAGGTACCAGAATACACCAAAAACTGGCCAGAAATAGACCAAATAAATACCATCATAGAGGAGGGCCAGAGTAGCATGTTTAAGGGAAACTACCTCCTCAAAAACCTACCCAAAGGAAAACCCAAATGGAAAAACCTTTAGGTAGGAAAAGAGTATAGCTTTCCCTTAAACCTCCCCATATAACATCCTCAATAGATCTTCCAAACTCACCATTCCTTTTGTAAGGAAAAGGATTCCACACCTTGTTACAATCCCAGAAACCAGTATCCTCAGCATTCCTCATAAAGACACTAATCATCAGATTCATTTTCTCTAACAAAATCTTCCACCATTCTTCTATAGTAATCCTTCTTGTTCAGTTGCAGATCCCAAATCCTGGAAGCTTCAACTGTATTTGAACTCATCTTAATATCCAATCCCAACAGCTTCATTCTCACCATCCCCACAATAATTTTAAACAGCTTCTCTTCATCTATGAATTCTCTTTTAAAACATCTAAAATTCCTTTCCTGCCACACATAATAAACACAAGCTCCCAAAACTAACCTCTGAATTATACTCCAAATAGCATTAGTAGCAGGTTTGTTAGACATAAAGGAGATAATACTTGCCCAATCATTAGATACATCATCAAGCCTGGCCATAGGTTTCAATTTTTCCCACAGATTTTTAGCATAAGGACATGAGAAGAACAAATGGATCTGTGAGACTCATTACACTGATTACATAAATGACATGTCATATTCTCGCACATCAATCCATTTAGAGATTCTATCCGAGTCTTTAGTCTACCCTTAATAGCCACCCATAAAATGAAAGCATGCCTAGGAATACATTGATTAAACCAGACATGTTTATACCAAATGACCTTGGGATACTCAATACTCATAGCATCCCCTATCTCTTTAACAGAAAATTCCTTTATATTACCCAACTTATCCACCCAAACAGTCTTATCCTCAACATCATGAACTAAACTAGGCACAGGAACACAAGTGACCTCTCTAAACCTATCATCCCACTCCATAGGCCAAGTCCACTCATTGTCTTGAATCATATCTACCACTTTAGTCTTTGGCTCAAATCAGCTTGTTCCAAAACTCTATGGCTAATTAACGTACTTAACGGACCATTAGGTGCCATTTATCAAACCAAATATTACAATCTTTCCCATTTCCAATCTTTACCTCAACAAACCTACTTATCTTATCTCTTAAATCTAACAACTGCTTCCAACACCATGAATATCCTCTATTCAGCTCAACGTCCCACATACTCCTACCTTTAAGCCAATAAATATTCACCCACCTAACCCATATTGACTCCTTCCTACTGACTATATTCCAAATATGCTTGGCCATGAGAGTTTCATTCCAAAATTTAACAGTTTTTAATCCTAACCCCCCCTGATTCTTAGGCTTACATACATCTTTCTAGGCCACACTAGCCATACCCCTTATAGCATCACCCTTAGCCCATAGGAAACACTTAAACAACTTATCCAATTGCTTACAGATACTAGCAGGCAACATAAATAAAGATGACCAATAAACTCAGAAAGAGTATAAAATGAGGATATGAGTTGTAACTCGCCAAAGAAAGGACAAGTCTTTATTCCTCCAGTCCCTGATACGCTTTAAGTTTTGCTAGAGTACTTGTGGAGGTTGATGTTTATGCTTTAAGTTTTAGCCTTTTATATACCCAAATGTAGTGTTATAATCATTGTAGGGGTATAACACCAACAATTTTTTAGAATATTTAGTCATTTATGAGGGTATTATAGTATTTAAATACTTGTATAAATGTAATAACCTATTACATATAAAAAACGTACGTGATACTTAACCCTTAAACGTAAAAACCTCATCTAAGATGTTATAAAGTACTTATATAATGACAATCTTATAAAAATATAGTAGAATTTCGAGGCTAGTAAAACGCTCCATCAAGTGTCATTGAACACGTTTTTAGCTATACATCTGTAGGGCATTTTCGATGATTTTTTTTTTCTTAAAGGAAAATTTTATTAAGAAAAGAAGCCAACAAAGGGCAAAGACAAACAAGCACAAAGCACTACAAAACTGTTAGGACACTTCCCTAACTAGAAATGCTAAGGCTACAAACCAAAAGGCCAAGGATAATATCCACAACAACATAACCAAGAACAAATACAAACTAAAACAAATACATAAAGACAGAATACAAATGGAAACCAACAACAAAGACTACTATACTCCTATAGCATACTCTGGATCCATAAAACAGAATGGGACCAACCAAACTATTTTATTCCACCACCATATACTATAAGACATATAGAGTCATAACAAGCTGGAAAATCATCAAACATAGAACAACCCATCTCATCCAAGGCCAAAGCATCCTCCAAGTGAAATCTGCAATCAGAAACAAAGGAGTGCCAAAGTGGCAGCCTAGAGGAGGTCACCTCCTTAAAAAACCTATTCAAAGCAAAACCACTAGGGAAAAAACTTTGAATAGGAAAAAGAGTGTAACCCTCCCCTAGACCTCCCCAATCAAATCTTCTCATGTCATGAGTCATCTTGAGCATCCTAAGCATACCAGACAGCATTCCATAGTATGTAGCGATACTGAAAATGCTCCACCAACCTGTATCACAACATTTCTGCATGCACCAACTAAAACAGATAACAATTAGATCATTAGACCCATCCCTAGACATAATCAAAGGGTCCCAAATCCTATTACAATCCCATAAACCAGTACCCATAGACCACCACCCACACCAGCTTACAAACTTAAACCTACCCATCATCAATATTCTCTTTAAGAAGCTCTTCCACCATACTTCTATAATAAACATTTTTATCAATCTGCAACTCCCATATCCTAGCAGCCTCCAAAGTGTTGGAATTAATATTAAGCTTTAAACCCAATAACTTCATTCTCACAGTTCCCAATATAATCTTAAATAAGCTATCCTCATCTCTAAACTCCTTCTTAAAGCATCTAGAATTTCTCTCCTGCCACACAAAATACACACAAGCTCCCCATACCAACCTCTGAATAATGCTCCAAACAGTATTATTGGCAGATTTATTTGAAATGAAAGATTCAATACTAGCCCATTCATTTGAAATACCATCCATTTTAGCCATAGGCTTTAACCTGTTCCACAAGCTTTTAGCAAAAGGGCATAGAAAGAAAAGATGTCTATGTGTCTCATTATCCTGATTACACAGATGACATGTCATGCTCTGTATACTCATCCACTTAGACAGTCTATCAAGAGTCTTCAACCTACCCTTAATAGCAACCCATAATATAAAAGCATGTCTCGGTATACATTGATTATACCAAACATGTCTATACCAAATAACCTTGGGGCATTCATTACTAACAGCATACCAAACTTCTTTAACAGAAAAGTCCTTCACATTACCCTTTTTATCCACCCACATAGTCTTATCCTCCACATCACAATCCAACTTAGGAACAGGTACATCAGTAACTTCTCTAAATCTATCCTCCCACTCAATAGGCCACATCCATTCATTATCCTGGATCATGTTCACCACTTTAACTTTAAGACACATATTAGCTTGTTCAAGCATTCTATGGCTAATTAATCTGCTTAAAGGACCATTGTGATGCCATTTATCAAACCAAATATTACATTCCTTACCATTACCCAATTTAACATGAACAAAATTTTTGATCGTCTCTTAAGTCTAATAACTGTTTCCAACACCAAGAATAACCTCTATTCAGCTCAACATCCCACATACTTCTACCTTTTAACCAATAAATATTAACCCACTTAACCCATATAGAATCTTTTCTACTCACTATATTCCAGATATGTTTCGCCATCAAAGTTTCATTCCACAACTTAATGTGTTTAAGCCCTAAACCCCCGATCCTTTGGCTTGCAAACCTCCTTCCATGAAACACTAGCCATACCTCTAATATTACTACCTCTAGTCCAAAGGAAATTTTTAAACAACCTATCAATGCTTACAAATACTAGTAGGTACGAAATAAAGAAGACCAATAAACTTGCAAGGAGTACAAAATAGAAGAGATAAGTTGTAACCTTCCAAAGAAATGATAAGTCATAGTTCCTCCAATTATGTATCCGCTTCTTGATCATCTAAACTAATGGCTTGCAGTCCATATCAGATAACCTTTTGGAGACCATTGGAACACCCAAGTACTTGATAGGTAGCACTCCTTCATTAAATGGCATCACCAACTTTATATTAGCCACAACATGATAAGACACATTTCCAAAGAAAGCTTCACTCTTGGTCATACTAGGATGAAGCCCAGAACTCATACAGAACTCATCCAAACCTCTCCTCAAAACAGAAGCAGAAATTAAATCTCCATGGCAAAGCATAAGCAAATCATCCGCCAAGAACATATTTGTGATTTTAAGCTCCTTGCAACCCCAATGATATTTGAACCCCTTTTCAACCTTCACATGCCTCTGAATCATCAAATTAAGCACCTCCATAACTAAAGTAAAGAGATACGGGGACATTGGATCCCCTTGTCTCAACCCTCTACCCGCCTTAAAGAAACCATTTGGCTCACCATTTATGCAAACAGAAAATGAAGTAGTGGTTAGACAGACCATAATCCAATGCACCATAACAGGATGGAAACCAAATTGCTTTAAGATGAATTCAAGAAACTGCCAATTCACGGTATCATATGCCTTTTGTATGTCAATCTTAAGAGCACATCTACTTGATCTCCCCCAAGTTTTCCAATTATAACCCCTCATCAATTTTTGTGTCAGCAATATGTTATCACAAATCTGTCTACCTGGAATAAAGGCACTTTGGTACTCCCCCACAAGCCCACTCAAAACCACCTTAATCCTGTTAGTTATAATCTTACTAATAGTTTTATAAACTACATTACAACAACTTATAGGCCTATAATCACTGACTTTCTTAGGTGCAACAATTTTAGGAATTAAAGAGATAACAGATGCAGTAACCTCACCAAGCATTTTGCCATTAGCGAAGAACTCCTTGAATGCAGCACAAGTGTCCTCACCCACAACACTCCAGGAACTCTTAAAAAACTTGGACGTATAACCATCAGGACCAGATGCCTTGTTATTATCAATGTCAAATAATGCGCTTTAATTTCATCATCAATCACCTTTCCAATCATTTCCACAAAGAACATCGGACTCAACTTAGTAGTAAAAGAGAACCCGGTCTTCAATAGGAAACGAACCTCACCGGAACCAAAGAAGTCTTCAAAATGACTAACAAACTTGCCCACTATATCGTCCCCATGATAAGCAGTCCCATTGTCATCATACACCACCTCAATCCTATTTTTAACAAATCTATTTTTAACCATATTATGAAAATAGGCAGTATTAAAATCCCCTTCCTTGATCCACTCAATTTTCGCCTTCTGCTTCAAAAGAAGCTCTTCATCCAAAACAACTTGCTTATAAGCATAAGCATAAACAGCTTCTTCCTCTCTAAGCATAACATTAGACGGGTCATTCTTCAAAGCTTCTTTCACACTATCCAACTCCTGTTTCAGTTTTGCTACCTTATCACTAACAGTACCATTCTTTTTATTCAAGTTCCTCATATGTTTTTTCATAAACTTAAGCCTTTTAGCTAAAACATACATAGCATACCCTTTGACCGGCACCTTCCAATTATCTTTAATAGCATCAATAAACCCCTTCTTAGACGTAAGATAATTCAAAAACCTAAACGCTCTATTTTTCTTACCCTTCTCTTCAGGCATCACCAAAACAGCTGGAGTATGATCCGAACTAGCAAATGCCATAAAATTAGCAAAGCATTTAGAAAACTCACTCACGAACTTATCATTACCCATAATTCTGTCTAACTTCTTATGAACACCACTATTAGGATCTCTCCTTTTTTGAGCCCATGTAAAAAGCAACCCAGTAATTTTGACATCCTCAATACTTATACTATCAACACAATCTCTAAAATCCTGTACTCTAGACATTTTAATCCCCAGACCACTAGAGTGCTCAGAATAATCCAAAATCACATTAAAGTCACCAATCAGAACCCAAGGGAAAGCACCAGCAACACCATAATGTTCCCTCAAATTCTTCCAAAGAGTTCTCCTATCTTTAACATTAGTCTCCCATACACAAAAGAGACATACATCTCCTTGTTTTTACTTATTCTATTAACCAAAAAATGCATCACCTGGCTAGTTTGAGATAACAGTTGGACAGAAAAGATGTTATGATCCCATCCCACAGCAATCCTACACCCCTTAGGACTATCTACAGAGTTAGAAACCCAACTTCAATTACCAAAGACATCATTACAAACTTTATTTACAGCCTTTTTTCTTAACTGAGATTCAATAATACCAAACATATTAATACCATTCTTACTTATAAAATATTTAACCTCTGTTTGTCTAAGGGCACTACACATCCCTTGGACATTCCATGAAGCTATTTTTATCACCATTAATTAAGAGAAGATGAAGATGCAACATTACCTTGCATCTGAGAGCAGTCACCTTCCATACCCTTTGAAACCACATTCCTAGCCATGAACCTTGCAGTGCCATTAGTATCCTCTGCAACTTCACTTTTAATACCTTCCATAACATCTTCATAAAACTGGTCTTGCATCATCTTATCCACTTTATGACCCATAATAGACTCATAATGTTGCACCATATCCTCAATCCAGCTTCTCCATAATAGCATCAAGAAGCTCTTGATCAGACAAACAAAACAACTCTACTTCACGCTATATTTTCCTTCACCCATGTGCTATTTTGGTTAACTCACTTCTATAAATATCATCATATACCTTCATAAAAGCTTGGTTCTCAGTAATATCATTACCCTTCATTAATTCCACACTTTTCTTCTCACCTCATCTTTAGCAATCATTGCCACATTTCTATTCCCATATACAATATCCTTTTGCGCTTTGAAATTCTCCCTTTAGCTCATTAATCTTACTCTCCTTAACCTTTTTAACTTCAATTCCTCCCATAACACAACCAAATCATCGACCATTTGTTCCTATCCTCATCGAAATATTCATATTAAACATACATGCCATATCAATCTTCTTCTTCATATCCTCCCATTCCGACTTCCTTTTTCTATTTTCTCATTACCCGAACATCAAACTTATTACTTGTTTTAATGACCTCCTTTTCCACCTTCTTATTCTTCTTATCACCAATTACACCAACATTCTTTTATCTTACCTCATTATCATCCCCATTCATCTTGTTTCCATAACACTTTCATCCAATTTCTTCTCAACATTACAGATCATTTCTATTATTCATGTTATTATTATAACCACCTCTACCATTCATTCCACCCCACCCTTCTATACATACCTCCTCTACCTCTGCCATTATAACCACCCCTAACACCATATCCATTCCCTTTACCCTGACCACCATAAGACCTACTTGTACTAGCAGCATACTTATTATTCTTCCTCACCTCTTACCAAGCTTCCTTTTCCTTATTCTTTTCAACATTGGTAGCAACTTTAGGAGCTTTAACTGCCCCTTCCTTAGCCAATTCTTCTTCAGTCCATACCCTAACCTTACACACTCTATAATCATGCCCAAACACCTTACAATGAGTGCACAATGGTGGCTTCCAATCATATCCTACCCTCAAACTCATAGACCTACCCAGTTTGTTGTAACAAATCTCCACTGTATCAACCAATTCCCTTGATGCATCAACCTCAACAAGCACCCTAGCAAAACTAGCCCTACCATAAGCCCTTGAACACATTGACGTTGTTATCCTATCCATAATAATAGGATTTCCAATACTACTAGCAATTCTACTTATACCTTCAGTGTTCCAAGCCTCTAATGGAACATTGTAAATTTTCACCCATATAGGCACTTTAGATGGTTCTGGTTTCTCCATACACAAACCAGCTTCCCACTTTTGCACAAAAAATGGCTTTCCATCCACTAGCCAGGGCCCATTCTCCAATACATAATTAAGCCCTTCATCAGATTTAAACTTAATGAAGTGAAGACCACATTCATTGACAATAATTTCATCAACAAGATGTGTTGTTCTCCACATCCTTCTAAGATGACCTGAAATCTCCCTATAACTCATCTGCATACCCACAAAGTAGCCAACCAATGTCATACCCCAATTCTTGCTTCCTTCCTCAATAACAGGATCCATATCCACCACCTTTCTACCAAATTCATTAACTCTAACTGGAAACTCAGACAACTTGTTCCCAAGTCCCCCAATAGTACCCTGAAAAGCATTAATAAAGGACAAAGGCTTCTTACCATTACTCCTATCAACCATCTCAGTATCATTAACATTCCCATTACCCCCTTTACCATCATTCCCTACACCAGTAACTTCATTCAAACTAGGCCACTTATCACCATTTCCATTAGAATCACTCATATTACTCCTAGAACTACCACTTTCATTCACACTACCCTTCAACATAGAATTACCATTCTCAGAAACAAGCACACTAGTATACTGAATATTAGGTTTAGCACTAACATTTTCAAAATTCTTAACTAAGTTATCAACTCTACCATTACCTTTGTTATTATCCACACTAGTTTTCGCCTTCCCCTGCTCCCCACCTTCACCATTAATAGCCCCATCATTTCCTTTCACCCCCTTTCCACTGACCTTCTCACTACCCACATTCACCTCATCCTTTACCTCAACTTCCTCATCACACTCATCAGTCTCTTCCCCTTCAAACTCCACATCCTCCATATCCTTCATAGACTCTCTAAGCTTGGTATTCCCTTTCTTTGACCCCTTCTTAAACACTCCTCCAGCAGGTTTAGACAAATTAATCTCATGTTTCACAGACAACTTAGCATCAATTCTTGAGCTTCTAGTAGCTCTTTTAGGTCAAATCACTTCATCTGATGGCCTAGGTGGCATCATATTAGGGTTTATGGCAATAGGTTCTTTCATGATTGAATTAGAGTGGAAATGAACATGAAATGATGTGGTGAATCTAAATAATCAAACGTTTGAAAAGCAGAAATGGATTTGTGAGAAGATACGATGAACAGTGTGTGTTTTGTTATGTTTGTAACGGTAAATTGAAATGAATTAAATGTGAAGATCAAACGGTTGAAATTTGGGGATTTTTATATGTTTAGATAGATCATGAACAGTAGATTCATAATCAAAATACAATAATAAAATTCAATGGTTGGATTAGAAATAGATGATGAATTACTTAATAAAATTTCTTAGGGTTTTTAGAGAGAGAAAGTGTGTGCGTTTTCGATGATTTTTTTTCTTAAAGGTAAATTATTATTAAGAAAAGGAACTCCAAAGGAGAAAGAGTACAAAACAAGCACAAAACAAATACCACTGTTAGGATACATCCCTAACTAGCATGTTTTGGCTAAAATACACATGGCCATGACTAAACAAAACCTCCATACAAAAAACAAATAACCAAAACAAAATACAAATAAGATATCATAAAGTATGACCCCATGAGAAGAACAGTACACTTCTGAATCCATAAAACAGAAAGGTGCCAACCTAACTGTCTTAATCCATCACAATATACTGCCCTCACACATAGGATTAAAACTCTAACAAACAAAGTCCAAATGAGCAAAATAACATCAAGGCCATAAGCAAACACAATAAACATCCATCCATTGGGAGCAAGCAGAAAACTTGTCATCACAGAAAGCATCCCACACCATAAACATAGAGGAGTGCCAATGTAGCAGTCTAGAGAATGTCTCCTCCTTAAAAAACCTACTCCAAGTAAAACCACTAGGGAAAAACCTAAGAGTAGGAAAAAGAGTGTGACCATCCTCTAAACCTCCCCAATCAGCAAACCCAAAGATAGCAAACAGCTTGAACACACAATCCACAACCAAGCAGCTACCACTTGAACTTGACAACTGGAAAAAGCCCCAACAAACCTGCATAATAACAATCCTGCACCAATACCCACTGAACCAGATAATAATAACACCATTAGTACCACCCATAATCATAATCAAAGGGTTCCAGATTCTATTACAAGCCCAGAAACCAGTACCCTTAGACCACCACTCAAACCAACTAACAATCTTAATACTACCCATCATCAGTACTATCTTTAAGCAGTTCTTCCACCATTCTTCTATAATACACATTCTTATCAATCTTCAGGTCCCAAATTCTAGCAGCATCAACAGTATTGGAGTTAATCATGAGCTTTAACCCCAACAACTTCATTCTAACAGTTCCCACAATGATCTTAAACAGGCTATCCTCATCTCTAAACTCCTTCTTAAAGCACCTAGAGTTTCTTTCTTGCCACACAAAATATACACAAGCACCCCAAACCAACCTCTGAATAATGCTCCATACAGTGTTATTAGCAGAATTATTAGAAATAAATGATACAATACTAGCCCATTCATTAGAAATACCATCTAATTTAGCCATAGGCTTTAACCTGTTCCACAAGCTTTTAGCAAAAGGGCATAGAAAGAAAAGATGTCTATGTGTCTCATTATCCTGATTACACAGATGACATGTCATGCTTTGTATACTCATCCACTTAGACAGTCTATCAAGAGTCTTCAACCTACCCTTAATAGCGACCCATAATATAAAAGCATGTCTCGGTATACATTGATTATACCAAACATGTCTAAACCAAATAACCTTGGGACCTTCATTACTAACAAAGATACCAAACTTCTTTAATGTAAAAGTCCTTCACATTACCCTTTTATCTACCCACACGCCTTATCCTCTACATCACAATCCAACCTAGGAACAGGAACATCGGTAACTTCTCTAAATCTATCGTCCCACTCAATAGGCCACATCCATTCATTATCCTGGATCATGTCCACCACTTTAACTTTAACACACATATTAGCTTGTTCAAGCATTCTATGGCTAATTAATCTGTTTAAAGGACCATTATGATGCCATTTATCAAACCAAACATTACAAACCTTTCCATTACCAAGTTTAACCTGAACAAAGTTTTTGATCTTGTCTCTTAAGTCCAATAACTGTTTCCAACACCAAGAATACCCTCTATTCAGTTCAACATCCCACATACTTCTACCTTTTAACCAATAAATATTAACCCATTTGACCCATATAGAATCTTTTCTACTAACTATATTCCATATATGTTTCGCCATCAAAGTTTCTTTCCACAACTTAACAGGTTTAAGCCCTAAACCCCCCTGATCCTTTGGCTTGCAAACCTCTTTCCATGAAACACTAACCATACCCCTAATACTACTACCTCTATTCCAAATAAAATTTTTAAACAACCTATCAATGCTTACATATACTAGCGGTGTAGCAGAATAAAGAAGACCAATAGACTTGTAAAGAATACAAAATAGAAGATATAAGTCAGAACTCGCCAAAGAAATGATAAGTCATAGTTCCTCCAACAGAATCCGCTTGATCATCTCAACCAAAGGCTTGCAATCCATATCGATAACCTTTGGAGACCATTGAACGCCTAAATACTTGATAGGTAACACACCTTCATTAAACGGCATCACCATCTTGATATTAGCCACAACATGACCGATACATTACCAAAGAAAGCTTCACTCTTAGTCATACTAGGATGAAGCCCGAACTCATACAAAATTCATCTAATCCTCTTCTCAAAATGTGTCGATATCGATCCCCATGACACAACATAAGTAAGTCATCCGCAAAGCACATATTTGTGATTTTAAGCTCCTTGCAACCCCAATGATATTAGAACCCCTTTTCAACCTTCACATGCCTCTGTATCATCAAATTAAGCACCTCCATGACTAAAGTAAATAGATAAGGGGACATTGGATCCCCTTGTCTCAACCCTCTACCCGCCTTAAAGAAACCATTTGGCTCACCATTTATGCAAACAGAAAACGAAGCAGTGGTTAGACAGACCATAATCCAATGCACCATAACATGATGGAAACCAAATTGCTTTAGGATGAATTCAAGAAACTGCCAATTCACGGTATCATAAGCCTTTTGTATGTCAATCTTAAAAGCACATCTACTTGATCCCCCCCAAGTTTTCCAATTATAACCCTCATCAATTCTCGTGTCGCAATATGTTATCACAAATCATCTACACCGAATAAAGGCACTCTGGTACTCCCCACAAGCCCACTCAAAACCACTTTAATCCTATTAGTTATAATCTTACTAATAGTTTTATAAACTACATTACAACAACTAATAGGCCTATAATCACCGACTTTCTTAGGTGTAACAATTTTAGGAATTAGAGAAATAATGATGCATTAACCTCACCAAGCATCTTGCCATTAGCGAAGAACTCCTTGATCGCAAAGACAAGTATCCTCACCCACAACACTCCAAGCACTCTTAAAAACTTGGACGATAACCATCGTGACCGATGCCTTGTTATCATCAATGTCAAATAATGCGCTTTAATTTCATTATCACCACCTTTCCAATCATTTCCACAAAGAACATCGGGACTCAACTTAGTAGTAAAAAGAGAACCCGGGTCATCAATAGGAAACGCAACCTCACCAGAACCAAAAAAGTCTTCAAAATGACTAACAAACTTGCCCACCATATCGTCCCCATGATAAGCATTCCCATTGTCATCATACACCACCTCAATCCTGTTTTTAACAATTCTATTTTTAACCATATTATGAAAATAGGCAGTATTAAAGTCCCCTTCCTTGATCCACTCAATTTTCGCCTTCTGTTTCAAAAGAAGCTCTTCATCCAAAATAGCTTGCTTATAAGCATAAGCATAAACAGCTTCTTCTTCTCCAAGCATAACATTAGACGGGTCATTCTTCAAAGCTTCTTTCACACTATCCAACTCCTGTTTCAGTTTTGCTACCTTATCACTAACATTGCCATTCTTTTTATTCAAATTCCTCATATGTTTTTTCATAAACTTAAGCCTTTTAGCTAAAACATACATAGCATACCCTTTGACCGGCACCTTCCAATTATCTTTAACAGTATCAATGAACTCCTTCTTAGTCGTAAGATAATTCAAAACCTAAACGCCTATTTTTCTTACCCTTCTCTTCGTGCATCACCAACACAAATGGAGTATGATCCAAACTAGCAAATGCCATAAAATTAGCAAAGCATCTGAATACTCACTCACAAATTTGTCATTACCCATAATTCTATCTAACTTCTTACGAACACCACTATTTGGATCTCTCCTTTTTGAGCCCAAGTAAAAGCAACCCAAGAATCTTGATATCCTCAATATTTATACTATCAACACAATCTCTAAAACTCAGACACCAAATGTTTTAATCCCTGCACCACTAGAGTGCTCGTAATAATCCAAAATCACATTAAAGTCACCAATCGAACCCAAGGAAAAGCACCAAGAACACCATAATGCTCCTCAAATTCTTCCAAAGAGTTCTCCTATCTTTAACATTAGTCTCCCCATACACAAAAGAGACATACATCTCCTTGTTTTTACTTATTCTCTTAACCAAAAGTGCATCACCGGCTATTTTGAGTTAACAGCTGATGTAAAAGATGTTATGATCCCATCCCACAAAGAATCCTACACCCTTAGGACTATCTACGAATTAGAAACCCAACTCCAATTACCAAAAACATCATTACAAACTTTATTCACAGCCTTTTTACGTAACTGTGATTCAATAATACCAAACATACTAATACAATTCTTACAAATGAAATCTTTAACCTCTGTTTGTCTAAGGGCACTACACATCCCTTGGACAATCCATGAAGCAATTTTTATCATCATTAATTAAGAGAAGATGAAGATGCAACATTACCTTGCATCTGAGAACAGTCACCTTCCATACCCTTTGAAACCACATTCCTAGCCATGAATCTTGCAGTGCCATTTGTATCCTCTGCAACTTCATTTTTAATACCTTCCATAACATCCTCATAAAACCGGTCTTGCATCATCTTATCCACCTTATGACCCATAATAGACTCATAATGGTGCACCATATCCTCGATCCAGCTTCTCCATAATAGCATCAAGAAGCTCTTGATCGACATACAAAACAACTCTACTTCAAAGAACTGCTTTTTCCTTCACCCATCTGTGCTATTTTGGTTAACTCATTCCTATAAATATCATCATATACCTTCATAAAAGCTTGGTTTTGAGTAATATCATTTCCCTTCATTAACTCCACACTCTTCTTCTCAGCTTCATCTTTAGCAATCATTGCCACATTTCTATTCCCATATACTATATCCTTTTGCAGTTTTGAAATTCTCCCCTTCAACTCATTAATCTTACTCTCCTTTACCTTTGCCATCTTCAATTCCTCCCAAAACACAACCAAATCATCAGACCATTTGCTCCTATCCTCATCAGACATATCCATACCCAACATACATGCCATATCAATCTTCTTCTTCATATCCTCCCACTCCTGACTTCCTTTTTCTATTTTCTCATTACCCAGAACATCAAATTTATTACTTGTTTTAATGACCTCCTTTACCACCTTCTTAGTCTTCTTATCACCAATTATACCAACATTCTTTTTCTGTACCTCATTATCACCCCCATTCATCTTGTTTCCCATCACACTTTCCTCTAATTTCTTCTCAACAGTGGCTACAACAGGAACACTTCTATTATTCATGTTATTATTATAACCATCTCTACCATTCATTCCACCCCTACCCTGCATACCTCCTCTACCTCTGCCATTATAACCACCCCTCACTCCATATCCATTCCCATTACCCTGACCACCATAAGACCTGCTTGTACTAGCTGCATACTTATCATTCTTCCTCACCTCTTGCCATACTTCCTTTTCCTTATTCTTTTCACCATTATTAGCAACTTTAGGAGCTTTAATCGCCTCTTCCTTGGCCAACTCTTCTTCACCCAAAATCTAACCTTACATACTCTATAATCATGCCCAAATACCTTACAATGAGTGCACAACGGTGGCTTCCAATCATATCCAACCTCAAACTCATAGACTTACCCAACTTGTTATAACAGATCTCAACAGAATCAACCAACTCTCTAGATGCATCAACTTCAACAAGCACCCTAGCAAAACTAGCTCTACCATAAGCCCTTGAGCACATTGATGTAGTGATCCTATCCATAATGATTGGGTTACCTACACCGCTTGCAATCCTCGCTAATACCATCGCTCCATGCTTCAAGAGGAACATTATAAATCTTAACCCATATTGGTACTTTAGTTGGCTCCGGCTTCTCCATACAAAGACCTGCTTCCCATTTCTGAACAAAAAACGGCTTCCCATCTACCAACCAAGGACCATTTTCAAGTACATAATTCATACCCTCATCAGATTTAAACTTAATAAAGTGAAGCCCACACTCATTCACTATTATCTCATCAACCTGGTATGATCTCCACATCCTCCTCAAGTGCCCTGAAATCTCCCTATAACTCATATTAACACCAACAAAGTAACCAACCAATGTCAAAACCAATTCTTACTTCCTTCCTCAATGATCGGATCCATGTCCACCACTCTCCGCCAAACTCATTCACCCTTAATGGTATTGCAGATAACTTATTTCCTAGCCCACCAATAGAACCTTGAAAAGCATTAACAAAGGACATTGGCTTTTTACCATTGTTGCGATCCAACATCTCAAGATCATTATCATTACCATTTCCCTTTACTATCACTACCCTTACCAACAACTTCATTTAAGCTAGGCCACTTAGTACCCCCACTATTACCACTCCCATTAGACTCATTCACATTACTCCTAGAACTACCACTTTCATTCACATTACCCTTCATACTATTATTAGCATTCTCGAAACAAAATTACTAGCATTCAAATTAGGTTTAGCACTAGCATTTTCAAAATTCTTAACCAAACTATCAACCATACCATTACCTTTGTTGTTATCCACACCAACTTGAGCCTTCCCCCCTCCCCCACCTTCACCACCGATAACCCTTCATCTCCTTTCACCGCTTTCCACCGACCTTCTCACTACCCACATTAACCTCATCCTGCACCTCAACTTCCTCATCACACTCATCGTTTCTTCCCTTCAAACTCCACATCCTCCATATCCTTCATAGACTCTCTAAGCTTGGTGTTACCTTTCTTTGACCCTTCTTAAACACACCTCCAATAGACTTAGCAACATTAATCCCATGTTTCACGCACAACTTAGCATCATTACTTGAGCTTCTAGTAGCTCTTTAGGTCTAATCACTTCATCTGATGGCCTAGGCGGCATCAGGTTAGGGTTTATTGCAATAGGTTCTTTCATGATTGAATTAGAGTGGAAATGAACACGAAATGATGTGGTGAATCTACATAATCAAACGTTTGATTATCAGAAATGGATTTGTGGGAGAATACGATGAACAGTGTGTGTTTTGTTATGTTTGTAACGGTAAATTGAAATGAATTAAATGTGAAGATCTAATGGTGGGAAATTGGGGATTTTTATATGTTTAGATAGATCTTGAACAGTAGAATCATTATCAAAAAACAATAATAAAATTCAATGGTTGGATTAGAAATGGATGATGAATTACTTAATAAAATTGAGTAGGGTTTTTAGAGAGAGTAAGTGTGTGCGTTTTCGATGATATAATTTCCGTAGTATTTGGTGTTTATGCTTTAAGTTTTAGCCTTTTATATACCCAAATGTAGAGTTATAACCATTGTAGCGACATAACACCAACCATTTTTAAAAATATTTAATCAAGTATGAGGGTATTATAGTATTTAAATACATGTATAAACGTAATAACCTATTACATATAAAAAACGTATGTGATACTTAACCCTTAAACGTAAAAACCTCATCTAAGATGTTATAAAGTACTTATATAATGACAATCTTACAAAAATATAGTAAAATTTCTAGGCTACTAAAAGCTCCATCAAATGTCATTGTACACGTTTTTAGCTATATGATCCATTGCATAGCTCGCTGGGACATAACGACCCGGGGAAACCCTACTCTCTCCTGATCTTCATTGAGTTCGTGCTTGAACCGTTTTAAGTTTGTTACGGTCGGCCATTCACAAGTGGCCGGCTTGAGTGATAAAACTTGATGGTTTGGCACGGATCAAATTTTTAAACAAGGAGTGAATATCCAAATCACTAACTGCTAGACGTAAGATAATCGACACAACTCAAGCGTGGCGCTAAAATTTGATCCGTGACAAACCATCAAGTTTTATCACTCAAGCCGGCCACTTGTGAATGGCCGACCGTAACAAACTTAAAACGGTTCAAGCACGAACTCAATGAAGATTAGGAGAGAGTAGGGTTTCCCCGGGTCGTTATGTCCCAGCGAGCTATGCAATGGATCACCAAACGTAAAGTGATCGAGAAATTTGAACGGAAAAGAGTATTTGTGATTATAATAACTAAAGAAAAAGCAAATAAATACAGAGGCTTAAATGCAAATTAAAGGAAATTAAAAAGATAAAAAATATTAAATAAACGCTATCACTATTTGCAAAGTGATGTTTTGATTTTATATTTTATAAAACTGAATTAAAAAAACTACGTAACGCATAAATGAAAACGTGAAACTTACACAATATTAATCCTAAAAATATGAAAATGATATTTTTACAATCCTAATGATAAAAGAAAATTATTAGAAAAAGAAAATTATTTTTACAACTATTAAATTAATTATTATTAATTAAAAAACTATTTAATTTTAGCCTAGAATACAAGAAAATAGGAAACAAAGCTAGAAAAATGAAATTATGACTTAGAAAAATCTAAAATATCAAAAGAGAATTTTCAAAACTATTTTTGTATTTTTCTGAATATTTTTGTATTTTCTATGAATTAAAAACTATTTAAAACTACTTAAATAGCTTAAAAATACAAATTTAACTAAGAAAAATCTAGAAAAATATTTTTTTGTCTTTTTATATTTATCTTAACTTAAGAAAAATGAAAAATTATTTTTTTGAAGCTTTTCTTAATTAATTGTATTTAAAGTTAATTAAAAAGGCCTAAAAATTAATTTAAATGCAGAAAAATAGCAAACAAGCTTGGAAAAATATGAAAATTTCAGGAAAAGCTTAAAATAATATTTAGAATCTAGGAAAAATATAAAAAACAGGGGTTGTGTACAAGAAATAGCAACTGCTGTGGAATGTGCTTATGAATAAGCACTTGAATAAGCCAAATGAAGACCAATAAGCACCAACTGTTTACATAAGTTATAAACTGCTAAAAGAACTAAAATGCAACAAGAAACAACTAGCTTAAACCACTGAATTGCTAACTCAACAGATTTGGATGATATGATTATAAGCTAAAAACAGGTTTGAGGTGCCTACTTTGAGCTTATGCACAAGCTACCAGATAAGCTGAAAATGAAAACCAGTACTTGGGATCTAAACTAGACCCGGTGGTGCCTTGTAAACCAAAAAGGAGACCTTAATGAGCTCAAATGAGCTTTGGGCAAGGTCTGCAATATCGCACAAGACCTCATGCAAATTAAGTGTACTGCACAGGCATATAAGCCCTCATTCACAAGCCTTTTGAGACTTCTAAAAATTGCCAAAATTCCACAAAATGATAATAAGAAACAAGACCAGAGAAATTTTTAAACCTACAATTTTCACTTAATTTGACTTAAAAATGAAGCCAAGAAAATTCACCCCAGTTGGATGAAAACAAGGTTTTTCATGTATTGACTTTTGAAGAAACTATGAAATGTTGACTTTGGTGAGTTTTGATTCCAATTTTTGGACTGATCATGGTGTAATATGATAAAACAAACTTAATGCAAGCAATGTCTCTCAGTTTTAAACACTACACAAGCTTTTGATTTTCACAAATCACAACAGTTAAGGTCTTAAGACAGATGATTCATGAATTTGACTTTGAGCAGTGCAGATGCAGTTTTTAAGATAGATAAGAATCAATATTAGCTAAACAAACCTAAACCAACAAGTATCTACTACTGAGCCAACCTCTAATGTAGTTTTGACAGCAATACCAAACACACCTTAACACCACTGATTGCAATAAAAACTGACCTAAACACTGATTAAGCTATGATTAATGATCAAACTAAGTTTTATTAACCTAAGTACAACTACTTAAACAGGTTTAAGCTTATTATAACTACAAAGACAGATGATGCATATGAAACTTTAAAATGACTTACAAATGGTCCATAGCCACTATGGCTTGAAAACAGTAACCAAAGGACCACTACCCTAATTATAACAACCCATTGAATTCAAAATCAACCCATTTCCATGCTGCATCAACCATTAACCATTTCCATTGCAATTTGACCCAGTTTGACTTTTTGTTGACCAAGAACCAAAACTGCTTGAAACTTAAACGTGAGCTTGTGAAAAGCTATAACAAACTTAAACAAGCTTATTTGAACATGGAAAGAGATTATTTGAAGCTTGTATGTAGAAAATAGAGACTGAAATTTTCAACAGTAGCTTGAAAATTTGAAACTTAAATAAACTTTGAAATAGAAGTTTAAAATAGATTACACAGATGATAATACTTGAGTTCAACTCTTAGAACAAATTATTACAACTTTTGAATTAAACTAAGACATAAATAAGAAAACGACATAAGAGAAATTTTAAACTAAAATCTACTACTCTCTCTCTTTTCTTGCTTCCTTTAATACCCAAATGCTTTCTCTCATCTCGATTGTTTCCACTTGAATTGATAGCCATTGGATGGCTTAGTTTCATCTTGGCCGCTTGATCTAATTTTGGCGCCAAAACTCTTATCCGCTAGTTAGGGTTGAGTGAGGAGGGGAGAAGCATTAAATGCATTCTGGAGGTTAGTTGAGGTGGAGGGATAAGGTAGTGGAAAGGTGGTGGGGAATGGGAGCTAGTGTGTTGCTGAGAGAGGTTGGGGAGAAGAAGGTTTTGCGCGTTTGTGCTTATTTGACCAAAGGGTTGACTGGTATTAATAAGCCGGGGGTCAAAAGGAAGGAGTCCAAAGGGTGGCAGGGTCCAAAATAGGTTTAAAAGGTTTAATAACATAGGGACCTTTGTTGTAAATTCTGAAATTCAAGGGACCTATTATGCCAATTATGCCAAGATGTTTCCAAGGGCTGAAAATGACAAGTGTTAATAGTTCAAGGACCAAAGCTGACATTTTCAAATTTTTCAAGGAACATTTTTGCCAATTTTCAAACTTGAAGGACCAATTTTGTAATTTCTCAAAACTTTTGACATTTTTCACCAAAGGACTAATTTTGATAAGTTATGATTTAAAAAGGACCTTGGTGATTTTTCTTTGAAATTAGGATTCGTGGACTATTTTTGACAATTTTAGAAACTGGGGACTAAAGCGCCAATTATGCAAACTTTGCTCATTTTTCATCCGATTTTGAACATTTTGCATCCGAAACATATAAAATGCAATTTTGGAATATTTTCAAGATTTTGATGCATTTCGAGCATTTTTAGACGTTTTGCGCTCAGATTTAACCAAAAATGATGCGATTTACACACTCATCAATCCCCACACTAAACTATTGCTAGTCCCTAGCAATCTTTTGAGAAAACATAATGGATTTGAATCTCTTTACCAAAAGCCATTACTCGAGTAGCCAAATGTTTCAGTTCAAGTAAGAACCATGGTACACCGATAACCATGTGATTTTGAGCAAACCACCGACTTTCAACGGATTTGATTTGTCTTTACCGAAGCCGCTTGCTCGGACTAGCCAACTCTTAGATAAATTATCAATATTATCTTTGGTGAGCCGATTACCAATTATGGTTTTTCCATCGCCTTTACCACAAGCCATAAACTTGCGGGCTAGCCAACTCTTCACTAATTAAAGATATGGTGGTGAATACCATACAATTTTGGGCAAATTGCAAGTCGTAAACGGATTTGATATATCTTTACCAAGAGCCGTTTGCTCTGGATTAGCCAATCCTTTTGTTTATTAGACAAGGCGGATCGATAACCAATTGAGTAAGTGTAAACACTTACTCGAAAAAAAAAATTTTTGGCCAAAACGGGGAATTAGGCGGATAATACATATTAAAATTCGTGAGAATTCCCCACACTTAGAAATGAATATTGCCCTCAATATTCAAAGTAACGCGGTTATGCCAAACAAAGAACGAAAAGGAAATACTACGCCATTATTTGAAAGGATTTTTTTTTTTTTTGGAAACACTTATATACACAACATGTGGGCAACCCCCACACTAGGTGGTAGAAATATAGAAAGAAGTCGAAATATGGGTGAAAACCCATATGGCATGCTCTTGTTTTTGATTCCCGAGTCGCTAGCTTGACTCGACCTCGTATTCATTTGTTCATGGGGAAAGTGACGTGGAAGAGACAATCTCCATCGGACTTTCATTCAAAATGTTTGGACAAACATTTGAAGCACGGAAAGTTCCACACCGATGAGATATACATAGAACCGGCTCAAGATAATGGTACATGGAAATGCCGGGATCAAAGATAATGTCTTCATTCCGAAGGAGTGAAGAACAGAGAAGCTACTGGATAGGTGAAGAAGAGATAGAAAATCATGATAAACATCATGACTAACTCATCATCATCGTAAGGAGAATTCATAATAGCATGAATCTCATCATTTAAGCTCAATTGGTCTAGACATATCCCGGTGTGTCTAGATCAAAGTAGAAGTTATCATACTCGCGGAGATATGATATGAGTGAGTTCATCCGAGAACTCCATGAAGGTGAATGAATCATATTCGAATTGATATGAGTGGGTTCACCGCGAACTCCTCAAAAGTAAATGATTCATGATCGAGGAGAGAATTATGAGAATGAGAAGTGGTATCGCCACTAATCTTCTCTCCCATATTATCAAAACAGAGGCTTTCATTTCCGGAATAGAATCATCGGAAAGAATGTCACTATCCTTAATGGGGATAGGAGATGAAATAGGTTTCTCTTTGAAAGCCTCGATTTTAGAAATGAGAAGACCGACATTCAATAATGTTGCTCAAGAGCTTCATCTTTGATTTCAGTGTCAAGAATTCATCATTCTCTTCTTCTAAGCTAACAAGCTCGAAGGTAAATCTTCCACATAAACGATGTCTCCACAAGATAACGAATCATCATCATCGAATCGGAGAACATCTCAACATGATCTTTTGGGAAGACAAGAGGGTAGGGATATCACACAAATGCTCGAGAATTCCTGTGACTCTCTTGGGATTGGGACAAGGTTCTCAACACTAGACTTTATGAATTCGTCCGATTCCTTTTCGTGAACAAAGGTCGAGATGCTCGTCCCCATGTTCGAGAGAGTGAGTGGGAGTTTCGGTGTGATAGCGATCGTTTGAGATGGAATCTCAACTGCTGGGATCTCAACCGATCGAGGAGTTGAGAAATATTATCTTTAAAAGGATAAAAACTCTCCTCGCCATCGTCATATAGAGTGCCTTAAGAAATTGGGAACGCCTTAGAGCCGCATGCTCTAGGACTAATAATTCTTCCCTAGATTTACGGGCCTCGCTCTTCTCGCTCTTCGCCAGCAATTCTCCTATGGTCTTTTCACCACTCACTTGATTCTTAAAGTTACTAATCATATCATCAAGTGTTTTCATTGTGGTTTCAAAATCTTGGGAGATTTCTTGAGATAACGGCTCTGTGGAGTTTGAACCGTATGGTGTTGTGGAGGTTGGAAATTGTCAAACATGTGAGAGTCATGATTGTTACAAGGAAATGGGTTCCCTATTTGACAATCGAGCTGAAGTGGGGACCTCCACAGACTCACAACAAAGAAACTGCTGAGTCCGGACAGTGAATCATATGGATTTTGGTTATAACCAAAGTTACGAGCATCACCGAAAACTGCTCATAGACAAACGTGTTTCCGGATTGACACTCAAATCCTTGGTGAGGACCTCCACAAAATTCACAACAGATATGTTGATTATATGAAGATAAGTCGGGCTGTGGTGGGTAATTGGAAAAGTTTGAGGGGTCGTTAAATGAGTTCTGATTAGGATCATAATAAAATGAATTCCTCGAACCACAAAACAAACAACTCCCGTTATGAATATCATTACCACATTGTACACACGTACACCAATGACAGGGTGAACCAAAAAGAGGCTCACCACAACCGACACAAGGAATAAACGATTTCATTTGAGAGTAATGAGAAAGAATCGGTTCATTCAAAGAATCAACAAAACCAACATAGTGATCCGAATGACTATCAAGTCTCGAAGAACATTTTGAAAAATCAGGAGGTGGGACAAGTGGTGTGCTCGAGAGCTAGTAATTTCCACCACTTCCGTTATGGTCTCCGGTTCTTGAACGGGTTCATCGGGTTGTGGCGGATGGTCGGAAAACTTGGAGAATCATCGAGAGAGTTATCGATAATTCGCACCAATAACAATATTTTTGCACCCATCCTTCCACATCGCTTGCATAAACAATCCGGATTCTGACAATAGAGTTGATCCTCTTCCATACGGCTTTTGCAGTGGAAACAACGAGGATAATCGATCGTCGCCATGAGAATTAAACATGTAGAGGGTTAAAGAAATAGAATTAAACGGTTCGAGGTTAAAGAAGAGTAGAATCAAACGGTACGAGGGGTAAGAGAAATAGAATCATACGGATAAGAGGAATGAGAAGAGTATTTTTGGTATTTTTGAAAAACATGATGTAAAAACAAAGACTGAAAATCTTTTTGGGTTTTTTGATTTTTAAAAGAGAATATAAACACATACATATGGTATAAACAAGGAGTGAATATCCAAATCACTAATCTGCTAGACGAAGATAATCAAGACACTCCGCGTGGCGCTTAAAAATTTGATCCGTGCAAACCATCAAGTTTTATCACTCTGCCGCCACTTGTGAATGGCCGACCGTAATAAACTTAAAACGGTTCAAGCACGAACTCAATGAAGATTAGGAGAGAGTAGGGTTTCCCCGTGTCGTTATGTCCCAGCGAGCTATGCAATGGATCACCAAACGTAAAGTGATCGAGAAATTTGAACGGAAAAGAGTATTTGTGATTATAATAACTAAAGAAAAAGCAAATAAATACAGAGGCTTAAATGCAAATTAAAGGAAATTAAAAAGATAAAAAATATTAAATAAACGCTATCACTATTTGCAAAGTGATGTTTTTGATTTTATGTTTTTATAAAACTGAATTAAAAAAAACTACGTAACGTACAAATGAAAACGTGAAACTTACACAATATTAATCCTAAAAATATGAAAATGATATTTTTACAATCCTAATGATAAAAGAAAATTATTAGAAAAATAAAATTATTTTTACAACTATTTAATTAATTATTATAAATTAAAAACTATTTTTAACTATTTAATATTAGCCTAAAATACAAGAAAATATGAAATAAAGCTAGAAAAATAAAATTAAGACTTAGAAAATCTAAAATATCAAAGAGAATTTTCAAAACTATTTTTATATTTTTCTCGAATATTTTGTATTTTCTATGAATTAAAAACTATTTAAAACTACTTAAATAGCTTAAAATACAAATTTAACTAAGAAAAATCTAGAAAAATATTTTTTGTCTTTTATATTTATCTTAACTTAAGAAAATGAAAATTATTTTTTGAAGCTTTTCTTAATTAATTGTATTTAAAGTTAATTAAAAGGCCTAAAAATTAATTTAAATGCGTAAAAATAGCAAACAAGCTTGGAAAATATGAAAATTTCAGGAAAAGCTTAAAATAATATTTAGAATCTAGGAAAATATAAAAACAGGGTTGTGTACAAGAAATAGCAATCTTGTGGAATGTGCTTATGAATAAGACTGAATAAGCCAAATGAAGACCAATAAGCACCAACTGCTTACGTGGTTATAAAATGCTAAAAGAACTAAAATGCAACAAGAAACAACTAGCTTAAACCACTGAATTGCTAACTCAACAGATTTGGATGATATGATTATAAGCTAAAAACAGGTTTGAGGTGCCTACTTTGAGCTTATGCACAAGCTACCAGATAAGCTGAAAATGAAAACCAGTACTTGGGATCTAAACTAGACCTGGCTGGTGCCTTGTAAACCAAAAAGGAGACCTTAATGAGCTCAAATGAGCTTTGGGCAAGGTCTGCAAATACTGCACAAGACCTGTGCAGCTAAGTGCCCTGCACAGGGCATATAAGCCCTCATTCACAAGCCTTTTTGAGACTTCTAAAAAATTGCCAAAATTCCACAAAAATGATAATAAGAAACAAGACCAGGAGAACTTTTTAAACCTACAATTTTCACTTAATTTGACTTAAAAATGAAGCCAAGAAAATTCACCCCAGTTGGATGAAAACAAGGTTTTTCATGTATTGACTTTTGAAGAAACTATGAAATGTTGACTTTGGTGAGATTTGATTCCAATTTTTGGACTGATCTTGGTGTAATATGATAAAACAAACTTAATGCAAGCAATGTCTCTCAGTTTTAAACACTACACAAGCTTTTGATTTTCACAAATCACAACAGTTAAGGTCTTAAGACAGATGATTCATGAATTTGACTTTGAGCAGTGCAAATGCAGTTTTTAAGACAGATAAGAATCAATATTAGCTAAACAAACCTAAACCAACAAGTATCTACTACTGAGCCAACCTCTAATGTAGTTTTGACAGCAATACCAAACACACCTTAACACCACTGATTGCAATAAAAACTGACCTAAACACTGATTAAGCTATGATTAATGATCAAACTAAGTTTTATTAACCTAAGTACAACTACTTAAACAGTTTAAGCTTATTATAACTACAAAGACGAGATGATGCATATGAAACTTTAAAATGACTTACAAATGGTCCATAGCCACTATGGCTTGAAAACAAGAACCAAAGGACCACTACCCTAATTATAACAACCCATTGAATTCAAAATCAACCCATTTCCATGCCGCATCAACCATTAACCATTTCCATTGCAATTTGACCCGCTTTGACTTTTGTTGACCAAGAACCAAAACGCTTGAAACTTAAACGTGAGCTTGTGAAAAGCTATAACAAACTTAAACAAGCTTATTTGAACATGGAAAGAGATTATTTGAAGCTTCAGATGTAGAAAATAGAGACCTAAATTTTCAACAAGAGTTTGAAAATTTGTAACTTAAATAAACTTTGAAATAGAAGTTTAAAATAGATTACACAGATGATAATACTTGAGTTCAACTCTTAGGAACAAATTATTACACTTTTGAATTAAACTAAGACATAAATAAGAAAAACGACATAAGAGAAATTTTAAACTAAAATCTACTACTCTTCTCTTTTCTTGCTTCCTTTAATACCCAAATGCTTTCTCTCATCTCTGATTGTTTCCCACTTGAATTGATAGCCATTGGATGGCTTAGTTTCATCTTGGCCGTTTGATCTAATTTTGGCGCCAAAACTCTTATTTGCTAGTTGGGGTTGAGTGAGGAGGGGGGAGAAGCATTAAATGAATTCTTGGAGGTTAGTTGAGGTGGAGGGATAAGGTAGTGGAAAGGTGAGCTGGGGGAATGGGAGCTAGTGTGTTGCAGAGAGCAGTTGGGGAGAAGAAGGTTTTGGCGCGTTTTGTGCTTATTTGACCAAAGGGGTTGACTGGGTATTAATAAGCCAGGGGGGTCAAAAGGGAAGGGGAGTCCAAAGGGTGGCAGGGTCCAAATGGTAATGGCAGGGTCCAAAATAGGTTTAAAAGGTTTAATAACATAGGGACCTTTGTTGTAAATTCTGAAATTCAAGGGACCTATTCTGCCAATTATGCCAAGATGTTTCCAAGGGCTGAAAATGACAAGTGTTAATAGTTCAAGGACCAAAGCTGACATTTTCAAATTATCCAAGGACCATTTTTGCCAATTTTCAAACTTGAAGGACCAATTTTGTAATTTCTCAAAACTTTTGACATTTTTCACCAAAGGACTAATTTTGATAAGTTATAATTTAAAAGGACCTTTGGTGATTTTTCTTTGAAATTAGGATTCGTGGACTATTTTGACAATTTTAGAAACTGGGGACTGAAACGCCAATTATGCAAACTTTGCTCATTTTTCATCCGATTTTGAACATTTTGCATCCGAAACATATAAAATGCAATTTTGGAATATTTTCAAGATTTTGATGCATTTCGAGCATTTTTAGACGCTTTTGCTCAGATTTAACCAAAATGATGAGTATTTACACACTCATCACTATACAATTGTAGGGCGTTTTCGATGATATAATTTCCGTAGTATTTTGTGTTTATGATTTAAGTTTTAGCCTTTTATATACCCAAATGTAGCGTTATAACCATTGTAGCGGCATAACACCAACCGTTTTTTAAAATATTTAGTCAAGTATGAGGGTATTATAGTATTTAAATACTTGTATAAATGTAATAACCTATTACATATAAAAAAACGTACGTGATCCTTAACCCTTAAACGTAAAAACCTCATCTAAGATGTTATAAAATACTTATGTAATGATAATATTACAAAAATTTAGTAAAATTTCGAGGCTAGTAAAACGCTCCATCAAGTGTCATTGTACACGTTTTTAGCTATACATATGTAGGGCATTTTCGATGATATAATTTCCGTAGTAGTAGGTGTTTATGCTTTAAGTTTTAGCCTTTATATACCCAAATGTAGCGTTATATCCACTATAGGGGCATAACACCAACAGTTTTTTAAAATATTTAGTCATTTATGAGGGTATTACAAAGATTTAGGTACTTGAATAAATGTAATAACCTATTACATATAAAAACGATGTGATACTTAACCTTAAACGTAAAACCTCATCTAAGATGTTATAAAGTACTTATATAATGACAATCTTTCAAAATATAGTAAAATTTCGAGGCTAGTAAACGCCCATCAATCTGTCATTGAACACGCTTTTAGCTATACAAGCGTAGGGTTTTCGATGATTTTTTTCTTAAAGGTAAATTATTATTAAGAAAATGAACTCCAAAGGAGAAAGAGTACAAAACAAGCACAAAACATATACCATCGTTAGGACACATCCCTAACTAGCATGTTTTGGCTAAAATACACATGGCCATAGCTAATAACAAACCCACCATACAAATAAAACAAACAACCAAAACAAATTACAAATAAGATATCATAGAGTATAACCCCATGATAAAAACAGTACACTTCTGAATCCATAAGACAGAAAGGTGCCAACCTAACTATCTTAATCCATCACAATATACTGCCCTCACACATAGGATTAAAACTCTAAATAACAAAGCTAAAATCAGGACAATAACATCAAGGCCATAAGCAAACACAATAACATCCATCCTTTGGGAGCAAAAAGAGAACTTGTCATCACAGAAAGCATCCCACACCATAAACATAGAGGAGTGCCAGTGTAGCAGTCTAGAGAATGTCTCCTCCTTAAAAAACCTACTCCAAGTAAAACCACTAGGGAAAAACCTAAGAGTAGGAAAAAGAGTGTGACCATCCCCTAGACCTCCCCAATCAACAAACCCAAAGATAGCAAACAGCTTGAACACACAATCCACAACCAAACAGCTACCACTTGAGCTTGACAACTGAAAAAAAACCCCACCAAACCTGCATAATAATAATCCTGCACCAATACCCACTGAACCAGATAATAATAACACCATTAGTACCACCCATAATCATAATCAAAGGATTCCAGATTCTATTACAAGCCCAGAAACCAGTACCCATAGACCACCACCCAAACCAACTAACAAACTTAAAACTACCCATCATCAGTACTTTCTTTAAGCAGTTCTTCCACCATTCTTCTATAATACACATTCTTATCAATCTTCAGATCCCAAATTCTAGCAGCATCAACAGTGTTGGAGTTAATCATAAGCTTTAACCCCAACAATTTCATTCTAACAGTTCCCACAATAATCTTAAACAGGCTATCCTCATCTCTAAACTCCTTCTTAAAGCACCTAGAGTTTCTTTCTTGCCACACAAAATATACACAAGCACCCCAAACCAACCTCTGAATAATGCTCCATACAGTGTTATTAGCAGAATTGTTAGAAATAAATGATACAATACTAGCCCATTCATTAGAAACACCATCTAGTTTAGCCATAGGCTTTAACCTGTTCCACAAGTTTTTAGCAAAAGGGCATAGAAAGAAAAGATGTCTATGTGTCTCATTATCCTGATTACACAGATGACATGTCATGCTCTGTATACTCATCCACTTAGACAGTCTATCAAGAGTCTTCAACCTACCCTTAATAGTGACCCATAATATAAAAGCATGTCTCGATATACATTGATTATACCAAACATGTCTAAACCAAATAACCTTGGGGCTATTATTACTAACATCATACCAAACTTCTTTAACAGAAAATTCCTTCACATTACCCTTTTTATCCACCCACACAGTCTTATCCTCCACATCATAATCCAACTTAGGAACAGGCACATCAGTAACTTCTTTAAACCTATCCTCCCATTCAATAGGCCACATCCATTCATTTTCCTGGATCATGTCCACCACTTTGACTTTAAGACACATATTAGCTTGTTCAAGAATTCTATGGCTAATTAATCTGCTTAAAGGGCCATTGTGATGCCATTTATCAAACCAAACATTACATTCCTTTCCATTACCAATTTTAACATTAACAAAGTTCTTTATCTTATCTCTTAAGTCCAATAACTGTTTCCAACTCCAAGAATAACCTCTATTCAGCACAACATCCCACATACTTCTACCTTTCAACCAATAAATATTAACCCACTTGACCCATATAGAATCTTTCCTACTCACTATATTCCAGATATGTTTTGCCATCAAAGTTTCATTCCATAACTTAACAGGTTTAAGCCTAAACCCCCTGATCCTTTGGCTTACAAACCTCTTTCCATGAAACACTAACCATACCCCTAATACTACTACCTCTATTCCAAAGGAAATTTTTAAACAACCTATCAATCTGCTTACATATACTAGCAGGTAACAGGAATAAAGAAGACCAATAGACTTGTAAAGAATACAAAATAGAAGAGATAAGTCAGAACTCGCCAAAGAAATGATAGATCATAGTTTCTCCAGTTGTGAATCCGCTTTATCATCTCAACCAAAGGCTTGCAATCCATATCGATAACCTTTGGAGACCATTGGAACACCCAAATACTTGATAGGTAGCACTCCTTCATTAAACGGCATCACCATCTTGATATTAGCCACAACATGATCAGACACATTACCAAAGAAAGCTTCACTCTTGGTCATACTAGGATGAAGCCCCGAACTCATACAAAATTCATCTAACCCTCTTCTCAAAACAGAAGCTGATATCAGATCCCCATGACACAACATAAGTAAGTCATCCGCAAAGCACATATTTGTGATTTTAAGCTCCTTACAACCCCAATGATATTTGAACCCCTTTTCAACCTTCACATGCCTCTGAATCATCAAATTAAGCACCTCCATTACTAACGTAAAGAGATAAGGGGACATTGGATCCCCTTGTCTGAACCCTCTACCCGCCTTAAAGAAACCATTTGGCTCACCATTTATGCAAACAGAAAATGAAGCAGTGGTTAGACAAACCATAATCCAATGTACCGTTACAGGATGGAAACCAAATTGCTTTAGGATGAATTCAAGAAACTGCCAATTCACGGTATCATATGCCTTTTGTATGTCAATCTTAAAAGCACATCTACTTGATCCCCCCCAAGTTTTCCAATTATAACCCCTCATCAATTCCTGTGTCAGCAATATGTTATCACAAATCTGTCTACCTGGAATAAAGGCACTCTGGTACTCCCCCACAAGCCCACTCAAAACCACCTTAATCCTATTAGTTATAATCTTACTAATAGTTTTATAAACTACATTACAACAACTTATAGGCCTATAATCACTGACTTTCTTAGGTGCAACAATTTTAGGAATTA
Source organism: Chrysanthemum lavandulifolium (assembly GCA_022545495.1). Taxonomy (NCBI): domain Eukaryota; kingdom Viridiplantae; phylum Streptophyta; class Magnoliopsida; order Asterales; family Asteraceae; genus Chrysanthemum; species Chrysanthemum lavandulifolium. The sequence continues at coordinate 210,250,741 of CM040246.1, forward strand.
AAGAGATAATAGATGCATTAACCTCACCAAGCATCTTGCCATTAGCGAAGAACTCCTTGACTACAGCACAAGTATCCTCACCCACAACACTCCAAGCACTCTTAAAAACTTGGACGATAACCATCGTGACCGATGCCTTGTTATCATCAATGTCAAATAATGCGCTTTTAATTTCATAATCATCACCTTTCCAATCATTTCCACAAGAACATCGTGGCTCAACTTAGCAAGAAAAAGAGAACCCGGTCATCAATAGGAAACACAACCTCACCAGAACCAAAAAAGTCTTCAAAATGACTAACAAACTTGCCCACCATATCGTCCCCATGATAAGTAGTCCCATTGTCATCATACACCACCTCAATCCTGTTTTTAACGATTCTATTTTTAACCATATTATGAAAATAGGCAGTATTAAAATCCCCTTCCTTGATCTACTCAATTTTCGCCTTCTGTTTCAAAAGAAGCTCTTCATCTAAAATAGCTTGCTTATAAGCATAAGCATAAACAGCTTCTTCCTCTCTAAGCATAACATTAGACGGGTCATTCTTCAAAGCTTCTTTCACACTATCCAACTCCTGTTTCAGTTTTGCTACCTTATCACTAACATTGCCATTCTTTTTATTCAAATTCCTCATATGTTTTTTCATAAACTTAAGCCTTTTAGCTAAAACATACATAGCATACCCTTTAACAGGCACCTTCCAGTTATCTTTAACAGCATCAATAAACCCCTTCTTAGACGTAAGATAATTCAAAAACCTAAACGCTCTATTTTTCTTACCCTTCTCTTCAGGCATCACCAACTAGCAAATGCCATAAAATTGGCAAAGCATTCAGAGTACTCACTCACGAATTTATCATTACCCATAATTCTATCCAACTTCTTACGAACACCACTATTCGGATCTCTCCTTTTTTGAGCCCATGTAAAAAGCAACCCAGTAATCTTGATATCCTCAATATTTATACTATCAACACAATCTCTAAAATCCTGTACACCAAATGTTTTAATCCCCAGACCACTAGAATGCTCGTAATAATCCGTAATCACATTAAAATCACCAATCAAAACCCAAGGAAATCACCAACAACACCATAATGTTCCTCAAATTCTTCCAAAGAGTTCTCCTATCTTTTACATTAGTCTCCCCATACACAAAGGAGATATACATCTCCTTATTTTTACTTATTCTCTTAACCAAAAAGTGCATCACCTGGCTATTTTGAGTTAACAGTTGGACAGAAAAGATGTTATGATCCCATCCAACAGCAATCCTACACCCCTTAGGACTATCTACAGAATTAGAAACCCAACTCCAATTACCAAAAACATCATTACAAACTTTATTCACAGCCTTTTTACGTAACTGTGATTCTATAATACAAAACATACTAATACCATTCTTACAAATGAAATCTTTAACCTCTGTTTGTCTAAGGGCACTACACATCCCTTGGACATTCCATGAAGCAATTTTTATCACCATTAATTAAAAGAAGATGAAGATGCAACATTACCTTGCATCTGAGAACAGTCACCTTCCATACCTTTTGAAACCACATTCCTAGCCATGAACCTTGCAGTGCCATTGGTATCCTTTGCAACTTCATTTTTAATACCTTCCATAACATCTTCATAAAACTGGTCTTGCATCATCTTATCCACCTTATGACCCATAATAGACTCATAATGATGCACCATATCCTCAGTCCAGTTCTCCATAATAGCATCAGTAAGCTCTTGATCAGACATACAAAACAACTCAACTTCAGCAATCTGTTTTTCCTTCACCCACTGTGCTATTTTGGTTAACTCATTCCTATAAATATCATCATATACCTTCATAAAAGCTTGGTTTTGAGTAATATCATTTCCCTTCATTAATTCCATACTCTTTTTCTCAGCTTCATCTTTAGCAATCATTGCCACATTTCTATTCCCATATACTATATCCTTTTGCAGTTTTGAAATTCTCCCCTTTAGCTCATTAATCTTACTCTCCTTAGCCTTTGCCGCCTTCAATTCCTCCCAAAACACAACCAAATCATCAGACCATTTGCTCCTATCCTCATCAGACATATCCATACCCAACATACATGCCATATCAATCTTCTTCTTCATATCCTCCCACTCCTGACTTCCTTTTTCTATTTTCTCATTACCCAAAACATCAAATTTATTACTTGTTTTAATGACCTCCTTTACCACCTTCTTAGTCTTCTTATCACCAATTATACCAACATTCTTTTCTCAGCCTCATTATCACCCCATTCATCTTGTTTCCCATCACACTTTCATCTAATTTCTTCTCAACAGTGGCTACAACAGGAACACTTCTATTATTCATGTTATTATTATAACCATCTCTTTATGAGTTAGAGACTTGGACTGAGAAGATGCTTGACCTTTACAAGTCTAGAGTTGGTTTTAATATTTTTGAGAAAGTTTTGGAGTCATTGAAGATTACGGATGAGAATATGGTTGAGGAAGTGCTTGAAGATGTGGGTGGTAGTGCTCATTTCTTGGCTCAGGATGAGGTTACCAATGTCCATGATGAAGCTATTGCTGATATGCAAGGAGGTATTGCTTCACACCCTTCTAATTTTAAATGTTAGTCAAACTAGCTGCTTGGAATGTTAAGGGGATGAATGCTACCCTTAAGCAAGATGAGATAAAGGTGTTTATTAGAAGAGAGAATTTATGTATGTGTGTTGTTTTAGAGACTCAGTTGAGGAAGAAGTCTGTTAATCCTATTTGTAACAAACTTTTTGATGGGTGGAATTGGGTATCGAATTCTAGTGATAGTAATAAAGGGTGTAGAATTGTGGTTGGATGGGACCCTCTTGCTATCAGTGCTAGCTTGATCTCCTATATTGATCAGGTTATGCATTTTGAAGTTACCTTTATTCATGATAGCATGAAGGTATTTATATCTTATGTGTATGCTGAGAATATAGTAACGGGTAGAAGAGAATTATGGAAGAATCTGTGTGAGCACAAGAGGCTGGTAGGTAACTCTCCTTGGGTTCTCCTTGGGGACTTTAATGTGGCTTTGAATTATGATGATAGCTCTAATGTGTTTGTTGATGGAGATAGAGGTATTACTGAATTTAAAGAGTGTGTTCAAGAGTTGGATGTAGAAGACCTGTCAAGTTATGGTATGTTTTACACTTGGATACAAAAAAGAAATGATCCTGGTGAAGGTATTTTGAAGAAGTTAGATAGGGTTATGGGGAATGGTGACTTTGTTGTTGCTTTTGAGAGGAGTTACGCTAACTTTCTCCCCTACTTGACTTCTGATCATTGCCCTGCTACTCTTGTCATTCCGGTTGTTAATAAGATTAAGCCTAAATCTTTTAGGTTCATGAATTTTATTGCTGAGAAGAAGGATTTTTTACCTGTTGTTAAAGATAATTGGTGTGTTGAAGTAAAGGGCTTTTCTATGTTTATTCTAGCCAAGAGACTGATGAACATGAAGAAGTATATGAGGAAGTTAAATAGACAGAATGGGAATGTTTTTGAGAAAGTTAAGTTTCTGAGAAAAGAGCTTTGCAGAGTGCAAGAAAGTTTGGACAAGGACCCTAATAATGCTTCTCTTAGAGAAGAGGAGATGATTTATTCAAAAGCATATCATGATGCAGCTCTTGATGAAGAAAGATTGTTGAAGCAGAAAGCCAAGATTGATTGGCTTAGAGAAGGAGATCAGAACTCGGCATATTTTCATAAGATTCTGAAGGGCAGAATCAGCAGAAGTAGGGTTGAGATTGTGAAAGATGAGCATGGAAATGAGTTTCAAGGGGAAGATGTTGCTATTCAGTTTGTGAATCACTTCCAGAGTTTTCTTGGTGCTTCTGAAGAGGTCATCCCGATTGATGATTGTGATAGCTTGTTTGTGAAAAGGCTCGACTCCCAGCTAGCTGAGAATATGATTAGACCGGTGACGGATGAGGAGATTAAAGTGGCTATGTTTTGTATTAAGGATGATAAGTCTGCTGGTCTGGATGGTTTTACTTCAAAATTTTTCAAGAAGGCGTGGTCTGTGGTGGGTTCGGATGTTTGTAATGCTGTTAAAGAGTTCTTCACTTCGGGAAAGCTGTTAGGTGAGTTTAATACTAACCTTATCTCTCTTATTCCTAAGATTAGTGTGCCTATCCTTGTGACTGATTATCGCCCAATTTCCTGTTGTAATGTTGTCTATAAGTGCATTAGTAAAGTTTTGACCAATAGGCTTAAAGAGGGTCTTGATAGCATTATTGATAGAAATCAATGTGCTTTTATTCCTGGTAGACACATAAGTGATAACATTCTTCTCACTCAAGAACTTATGTGTGGGTATGACCGTAATTCTGGAACTAGGAAATGTGCCTTTAAGGTGGACATTAAGAAGGCTTATGATACTGTGGAATGGAAGTTTTTGGAGGTTGTCTTACGTAAGTTTGGATTTCATGAAACTATGGTTAAGTGGATTTTGACTTGCCTTACCACTGCTTCATTTTCTTTGTGTGTTAATAATGAGATCCATGGTTTTTTTAAGAGTAGGAGAGGGTTGAGGCAGGGTGACCCCATCTCGCCATACTTGTTCACCATTATTATGGAAGTTTTGAACCTTATGATTAAAAGGCAAATTAGAAGTGATAAGAAATTTCAGTATCATCAGTTCTGTAGCAAGCTTAGCCTTACTCACCTATGTTTTGCCGATGACTTGTTACTCTTGTGTCATGGAGACTATAATTCTGCTTGTATCCTTAGGAGAGGCATGATGAGTTTAGTATGTGTTCTGGTCTCTATCCTAGTGTTGAGAAAAGTACGGCTTTCTATTGTAATGTTCCTGATGATGAGAAAGTGAAGATTGCCCTTGCTTTACCTTTTAGAGAAGGTAAACTTCCTGTTAGGTACTTAGGCGTTCCTATGATCACCAAACAGTTGCTTAATTTGGATTGTAGAGTGCTTGTTGAGAATGTGAGGAAGAGAATTTTGGATTGGAAGAATAAATGCCTTTCTTATGCTGGTAAGCTTCAACTGATTGCAGCTGTTGTGTCATCTCTTAGTTTGTATTGGGCTTCTATGTTCATTATTCCTAAGCATATTTGTGCCACTATAGACAGAATTCTTAAAAACTTTCTTTGGGGTAGCAATGATGTTAAGAAAGGGACTTCTAGTGTTTCTTGGAAAGATGTTTGTAGACCTAAGAGTCAGGGTGGGTTAGGAATTAAGACTACGAGTTTGATGAATGAAAGTCTTATGTGCAAGTATCTTTGGAACATTGTTAGTAAAAAGGACTCATTGTGGGTTAAGTGGATTAATGCATACAGGTTAAGGGGTAAATGTATTTGGGATATTGATGTTCATCACACAACTGGTTGGAGTTGGAGACAGATCATGAGGCTGAGAGATAGAATCAGAAGTCATATTGGTGTTAAGATAGGTAATGGGAAAAGTTGTTTTGTTTGGTTTGATAAATGGCAGATTAGTGGTCCTTTATGCAAGCTAATCTCTCACAACTTCCTTGTGTCTAATGGTTTTGACTTAAATGATAAAGTGCTGGATTGGATTGATAGTGGTAAGTGGGCTTGGCCGTTGGATTGGGTTGGTAGGTTTGATGTGGTTACTAATGTCCCTGTCCCTGTTTTAAGTGATTTAGAAGATAAGGCTATTTGGTATAACAAGAACTATGATATTGTTGACTTTAATGTTAAAGAGGCTTGTGAGATTATTAGAGAGAATGTGCCAGAGGTTATATGGCATAAGCATGTCTGGTTTACGCAATGTATACCTAGACATGCTTTCATTCTTTGGATGGCTATTAAAGGTAGATTAAAGACCCTTGACAGACTTTCCCGGTGGTTTAATGTTAACAGTAGCCTATGTTCTTTGTGTTCTACTGGTATTGATTCACACAGTCATTTGTTTTTTGATTGCCAATTTTCTAGTTTTTTATGGGACAAATTGAAAGTTATGGCGAGAATGGATAGTTTAAGTAACATTTGGGCTGAGGTTATTTCTGGAATCTGTATTAGTAAGGCTAGCAATTCCATTTGGAGCATCATCCAAAGGCTTGTTTTTGGGGCATCTGTTTATTTCATTTGGCAGGAGCGAAACTCTAGAATGTTTGGTGGTACTAGCAGATCTGTTAATGCTGTTTTCAACCAGATTGTTAATGTGGTTAGGCTTGTCACGAGTCTTAATATCAAAAGGTCTAATGAGGTTAGTAAGGCTGCTGTTGTGTGGAGTCTTCCTGGTTTAGGTAGGAAAGATTTTGATGGGCTTATTGATGATATGGATATTGATGATATCACATAATGTGTTTGTTAAGTTTGGCTTGCATAAGTTTAGGAAGAAGCTTGTGCATTTTAGAAGTAGTTGGAGTCGGTATAGTTATCTTTATGGGTATTTTTTGTCTTGGAGGTATGAGAAGAAGAATGGGTGGTTTGAGTGGTTTTGGTTACATTGGCTATGCACTCGGAGAAACCAGGCTCAATGGTTGGCTTATCTATTATATTTATGGTGAAGAGGAAGGGCCTAATACTATGGTTGAGTTTAATCATTTGGGTTCTGTTATTATTCTGCGCTGGCCAACTGATGTGGATGTTTGGAGGTATAAAGGTTATGGTATTTGGTCTTGCATTCGTTTTGATTGTATTGACTTTTCCCTGTGTTTTCTCCTGCCTTCTAAGCATTACTGCAGGTTCAGGATTAAAGACCATATTCTTTTTTGGTTCTTTTTGTTCCTGTTTGGGTTCTGTTTTATGCAGGATGAGTGGTGTCATGGCCTATATCTTCTTCTGGTCTTTTGCAGCTCAGTTGATTGGCAAGATATCAAGTTGCGATTTGGTTTTGCACCATTATGATGGGAGGTTTAAGGGAAGGATGCACTCTTTTCCTACCTTTAGGTTTTTCCCATTGGGTTTTACTTTGGGTAGATTTTTAAGGAGGTATCTTCCCTTAAACTTGCTACACTGGCACTCCCTTTATGGATATTTTATGGATGATGGTATGATGTATTGGATCACTGTTCTTGGTTTCAGTTGGTTGTCTAATGATGATGTGTTATGGATGAGTTTTTTGGCCTTGAATGCATATCTTTATGGTTTTATTATAGATGTATTTTGAGATTTTCAGGTTCTCTAATAAGCCTTAGTGTATGGTGATGTTTTGGGGTGCTTTGGTTGGTCCCTTTGCACTTTCAATGATTCAGAGTATACTTTGGTTTGTTAGTTTATTCCTGGTCTCATTGTTTTGGTCTGTAATAAGTTCCTTATGTTTCCAGTTTTGTTTTCAATCAATTTTGTATTTGTTTCTGTTTTGTATGTTGAGCATGGGTATGTCCATGGCCATTGTGCATTTTTAGCCAAAGCATGGTTTTAGGGATGTATCCTTTAAGTTTTTTGCTTTGGGCTTGTTTTGTAGTTTTGTTGCCTTTTTGGCTCTTTCTTAATAAATTTACCATTAAGAATAAATACATGTATAAATGTAATAACCTATTACATATAAAAAATGTCGTGATACTTAACCCTTAAACGTAAAAACCTCATCTAAGATGTTATAAAGTACTTATATAATGACAATCTTACTAAAATATAGTAAAATTTCTAGGCTACTAAACGCTCCATCAAGTGTCATTGTACACGTTTTTAGCTATACATATGTAGGGCGTTTTCGATGATATAATTTCCGTAGTAGTAGGTGTTTATGTTTTAAGTTTTAGCCTTTTATATACCCAAATGTAGCGTTATAACTATTATAGGGGCATAACACCAACTATTTTTTAAAATATTTAGTCATTTATGAGGGTATTATAGCATTTAGATACTTGAATAAACGTAATAACCTATAAAGTACTTATATAATGACAATCTTACAAAAATATAGTAAAATTTTGAGGCTAAAACTTACCATTAAGAATAGATACTTGATGCTATATAAAAAAACTATTTTAAATCCTTAGTATAAACGTAATAACCTATTACATATAAAAAACTATTTCTCTCTCTAAAAACCCTAAGCAATTTTATCAAAGAATCATCATCTATTTTAAATCTATCCATTGAATTTTATTAAGATTTATATCATGTTGATCTACTGTTCATGGGTCACATGATGATATAATTTTCTATCATTTCCACCGGTTAGATCTTCTCATTTAATTCATTTTTTTTTCCGTTTTAGACCGTTATCCACCACTGTTCATCTTCTCTTCCTTAAATCCTCCTTCTACTAATCAATCTTTTGATTATGTAGTTTCTTTTTTCACTTTTGTTTCCTTTTCACCTTTAATTTCACTATGAGAGATCCTGAACCAAATAACCCTAATTCAGAGATGCCTCCCAAGTTCTCTGATGATGTCATTCGTTCCAAAAAGGCTACTAGAAGCAATAAGAAATCTAAGGTGATTAATAAACCTGCTCATGGGAGTGGTAAGAGGGTTTCGTTGAGGTTGAATAGCAAGGGTGGAAGTTCTGTGAAGGGTATGGAAGGATTGGTGTATGATGATGAAGGGAATGAGGTTGGGGAGCTCAAAGAAGAAGGTTTGGATGCTGATTGTCAGAGTTTTGATTCTAGGAGTTGTGGTGAGTCTGTTTCTGTTTCTGAGAAAGAGGTTCTGATGTGGGCCCAAGTGTTGATGAACAGGCCATGATGTTTTTGGACTTTGTTTATGTAATAACTTTCAGCCCGTTTGTCTTCTAGGGCCCATTTCTGTTTTGTAGTCCTATTTAAGACTTCCTTTGTAATGTGGAATAATCGGTTTATGAAATACCAAAAGTCTATTTTTGGTAGCTTTTGCTAAGAATTCCCTATAATCGGCATTCGTGTGAATCAACGATTATTGGTAGGATCGTTCCTGGTATTCGTGTGAATCAACAGGTCCGGTTTGTGTTATCTCGTTATTTAGTCTACATCAGGTTCATACAGCTTTTGAGAATGATTTGGTAAGTACTTTGCTTAATGAGTCTTTGAATGATAATGACGTTGGAAATGTTGATGTTACTGATAGTAGTAGTGTTAAGAATGTTGTTGGTGAGAATGATAATATGTCCTCTTCTGTTAAGGTTAATCCTAGTACTAGTCCTAGAATCTTAAAAAAGGGTGAGGTATTGTGTGATGGTGGAAGTAATGCTAAGGCTCCTTTCTCTTTCAATAACAGGGATAAATGGCCTAGTTTGGATGGTAATGGTAATGGTAAGGATATAGGTAAGAATGGTGAAAGTGTGGATGAGGTTAATATAGTTAATGATGATACTGTGATGAAGGAAAATACTGGTCCTACACTTCCTTCATCATTCTTGAATGCTGTCCAGGGTAGGAGTTTCAGTGGTAGTAACAGGTTGAAGTTGTTTCCTGTGAGTGTTAATGATAAGGGTGATGAAGTTGTGGAAATGGATCCTGTTATTCTAGAGGGTAGTAGGAGTTGGAATATGACTTTGGTTGGGTGTTTTGTGAGGATGAAGATGAGTTATAGGGAGATTATGGGTCATCTAAGGAGAATGTGGAGGCCATATTTTTTTGATGAAATTATCATGAATTTGTGTGGCTTGTATTTTCTTAAGTTCAAATCTGATGAGGGTATGCAGTATGTGTTAGAGAATGGGCCTTGGCTTGTTGATGGTAAGCCGCTGTTTGTTCAAAAGTAGGAAGCGGGAATGTGTATGAGTAAGCCAGAGCCAACCAAGGTTCCTGTATGGGTTAAGATTATGAATGTTCCATTAGAGGCTTGGAATGTGGAGGGTATTAGCAGGATTGCTAGTGGAATTGGGAACCCAATCATCATGGATAGAATCACTACTTCTATGTGTGAGAAGGCTTCTGGTAGGGCTAGTTTTGCTAGAGTTCTGGTGGAGATTGATGCTGATAAGGGTCTAGTGGATCAGGTTGAAGTTAATTATAAGAGTTTAGGAAGGTCTATGAAGTTAAAGGTGGAGTATGTTTGGAGACCTCCTATTTGTGGTCATTGCAAAGTGTTTGGTCACAATTATGTTGGTTGTCCTAATAGGATTGTTACGGAAGCTGAGAAAGTGGTGAGAAATGAAAATGAAAGAGCAAAGACTGGTATTGTTATGAATGAAGGGAAGAATGATGGTGAATGGCAGAATGTGGGTAGGAAGGAAGCTATTAGGAAGGAAGGTGATAATATGGGTACTAATGTGCAGAGGAACTTTTATGGTGCTAGTTCTAGTAGAGGTGGTTTTGGTGGAAGGGGTAGAGGTAATGTGTATGGTAGGGGAAATGGAGATCAGAGGTATGCTAGAAATGAAAATAAGCAGTTTGTTCCAAACAAGAATGTTAGAGTTCCCAATGATAATCAGCCTGATGGAAGTGGTCAAAGTGACAAAGGTAAAGGTAAAATGGATGTGGATGGTGAGGAAGGTAATAGCAGTGGTAATAAAAATGGTTTGAAGAATAACAAGTTCTCTACTTTGGTGATGAAACTGAAACTGAGAAAAAACTTGAGTGGGAAGCTACAAGGAGGAGAATTGATGATGTTTGTTCTAAGGGTTTGTCTATAGGTGAGGGGGAAATATATGGATGGTCTGAAGACCTTAAACAATACTACAAAAGGAAATATGTTGTCCCAACTCCTAATGCTAATGTAGAAAGGTTAAGACAGAAAGTGGTTGAGTTACAAAAACAAATCAATTATAGTAATAAATGGTTGATGAAAGGTTCTAAAGAGAAGGCTGAAAGAATGTGCAAGGGTTTAATGGAAGAGAAAGGTCTAACTAAGAATCAAGCTTATACTAAGGCATATGATGAGGCTTATAGAGATGAATTGAAGAGGATTAAAGACTTAGTGGTTAAAAGGCAAGTGGTTGAGGTTGAGCTATTCATCGAAACAGACCAAGTTTTTTCTCTTTATGAGTTAAAGACTTGGACTGAGAAGATGGTTGACCTGTATAAGTCTAGAGTTGGTTTTAATATCTTTGAGAAAGTTCTGGACTCCTTAAAGATTACGGATGAGAATATGGTTGAGGAAGTGCTTGAAGATATGGGTGGTAGTGCTCATTTCTTGGCTCAGGATGATGTTGTTAATGTCCTTGATGAATCTATTGCTGATATGCAAGGAGGTATCGCTTCACACCCTTCTAATTTTAAATGTTAGTCAAATTAGCTGCTTGGAATGTTAAGGGGATGAATTCTACCCTTAAGTAAGATGAGATAAAGGCATTGATTAGGAGAGAAAATTTATGTATGTGTGCTGTTTTAGAGACTCAGTTGAGGAAGAAGTTTGTTAATCCTATTTGTAACAAACTTTTTGATGTGTGGAATTAGGTTTCGAATTCTAGTTATAGTAATAAAGGGTGTAGATTTGTGGTTGGATGGGACCCTCTTGCTATCAGTGCTAGCTTGATCTTCCAAATTGATCAGGTTATGCATTTTGAAGTTACTTTTATTCATGATAGCAGGAAGGTGTTTATATCTTATGTGTTTGCTGAGAATATGGTGATGGGTAGAAGAATGTTATGGAAGAACTTATGTGAGCACAAGAAGCTGGTTAGTAATTCTCCTTGGGGATTTTAATGTGGCTTTGAATTATGATGATAGGTCTAATGTTTTTGTTGATGGAGATAGGGGTATCGGTGAATTTAAAGAGTGTGTTCAAGAGTTGGATGTGGAAGACCTTTCTAGTTATGGTATGTTTTACACTTGGATACAAAAAAGGAATGATCCTGGTGAAGGTATTTTGAGGAAGTTAGATAGGGTTATGGGGAATGGTGACTTTGTTGCTACCTTTGAGAGGAGTTACGCTAATTTTCTCCCATACTTGACTTTTGATCATTGCCCTGCTACTCTTGTCATTCCTGTGGTTGATAAGATTAAGCCTAAATCTTTTAGGTTCATGAATTTTCTTGCTGAGAAGAAGGATTTTCTACCTGTTGTTAAAGATAACTGGTGTGTTGAAGTTAAGGGCTTTTCTATGTTTATTCTAGCCAAGAGACTGAAGAACATGAAGAAGTATATGAGAAAGTTAAATAGACTGAATGGGAATGTTTTTGAGAAAGTTAAGGTTACGAGGAAAGAGCTTTGTAGAGTGCAAGAAAGTTTGGACAAGGACCCTAATAATGTTTCTCTTAGAGAAGAGGAGACGGTTTATTCAAAAACATATCATGATGCAGCTCTTGATGAAGAAAGGTTGTTGAAGCAGAAGGCCAAGATTGGTAGCTTAGAGAAGGAGATCAGAATTCGGCGTATTTTCATAAGATTCGAAGGCGAGTTAGCGTAGTAGGTTGAGATTGTGAAAGATGAGCATGGAAATGAGTTTCAAGGGGAAGAAGTTGCTACTCAGTTTGTGAATCATTTCCAGAGTTTTCTTGGTGCCACTGAAGAGGTCATTCCGATTGACGATTGTGATAGCTTGTTTGTAAAAAGGCTTGACGCTCAGCTTGCTGAGAATATGATCAGACCGGTGATGGATGAGGAGATAAAAGTGGCAATGTTTGGTATTAATGATGACAAGTCTGCTGGTCCAGATGGCTTTACTTCAAAATTTTTCAAGAAGGCGTGGTCTGTGGTGGGTTCGGATGTATGCAATGCAGTTAGAGAATTCTTCACATCAGGGAAGCTGTTAGGTGAGTTAAATACTAATCTTATCTCTCTTATTCCTAAGATTAGTGTGCCTATCCTTTTGACTGATTATCGCCCTATAGCCTGTTGTAATGTCGTTTATAAGTGCATTAGTAAAGTCTTGACCAATAGGCTTAAAGAAGGTCTTGATGGCATTATTGATAGAAATCAGTGTGATTTTATTCCTGGTAGACACATAAGTGATAACATTTTACTCACTCAAGAACTTATGTGTGGGTATGACCGTAATTCTGGAACTAGGAAATGTGCATTTAAGGTTGGCATTAAGCAGGCCTATGATACCGTGGAGTGGAAGTTTTTGGAAGTGGTTTTACATAAGTTTGGATTTCATGAAACCATGGTTAAGTGGATTTTGACTTGCCTTACCACTGCCTCATTTTCTTTATGTGTTAATAATGAGATCCATGGCTTTTTTAAGAGTAGGAGAGGGTTGAGACAGGGTGACCCCATCTCGCCATATTTTTTACTATTGTTATGGAAGTCTTGAACCTTATGATTAAAGGAAAATTAGAAGTGATAAGAAGTTTCAGTACCATCAATTCTGTAGCAAGCTTAGCCTTACACACCTATGTTTTGCCGATGATTTGTTACTCTTGTGTCATGGAGACTATAATTCTGCTTGTGTTCTTAGGAGAGGTATTGATGAGTTTAGTATGTGCTCTGGTCTCTATCCTAGTGTTGAGAAAAGTACGGCCTTCTACTGTAATGTTCCTGATGACGTGAAAGTGAAGATTGCCCTTGCTTTACCTTTTAGAGAAGGTAAGCTTCCGTTTAGGTATTTAGGAGTTCCTATGATCACCAAACAGTTACTTAATTTAGATTGTAGAGTGCTTGTTGAGAATGTGAGGAAGAGAATTTTGGATTGGAAGAATAAATGTCTTTCTTATGCTGGTAAGCTTCAACTGATTGCAGCTGTTTTGTCATCTCTTGTTTGTATTGGGCTTCTATGTTCATTATTCCTAAGCATATTTGTGCCACTATAAACAGAATTCTTAAAAACTTTCTTTGGGGTAACAATGAGGTTAAGAAAGGGAAATCTAGTGTTTCTTGGAAAGATGTTTGTAGACCTAAGAGTCAGGGTGGGTTAGGAATTAAGACTACGAGTTTGATGAATGAAAGTCTTATGTGCAAATATCTTTGGAACATTGTCAGTAAAAAGGACTCATTGTGGGTTAAGTGGATTAATGCTTACAGGTTAAGGGGTAAATGTATTTGGGATATTGATGTTCATCACACTACTGGTTGGAGTTGGAGACAGATCATGAGGCTTAGAGATAGAATTAGAAGTCATATTGGTGTTAAGATAGGCAATGGAAAGAGTTGTTTTGTTTGGTTTGATAAATGGCACATTAGTGGTCCTTTAAGCAAGCTGATCTCTCACAACTTCCTTGTGTCTAATGGGTTTGATTTAAATGATAAAGTGCTGGATTGGATTGATAGTGGTAAGTGGGTTTGGCCTTTGGATTGGGTTGGTAGCTTTGATGTGGTTACTAATGTTCCTGTCCCTGTTTTAAGTGATTTAGAAGATAAGGCTATTTGGTATAACAAGAACTATGATATTGTTGATTTTAATGTTAAAGAGGCTAGTGAGATTATTAGAGAAAATGTGCCAGAGGTTATATGGAATAAGCATGTCTGGTTTACGCAATTTATACCTAGACATGCTTTCATTCTTTGGATGGCTATAAAAGGCAGGTTAAAGACCCTTGACAGACTTTCCCGTTGGTTTAATCTGAATAGTAGCCGTTGTTCTTTGTGTTCAACTTGTATTGATTCACACAGTCATTTGTTTTTTGATTGCCAATTCTCTAGTTTTTTATGGGACAAATTGAAAGTTATGGCGATACTTGATAGTTTAAGTAATATTTGGGCTGAGGTTATTTCTGGAATCTATATTAGGCAGACTAGCAATTCCATTTGGAGTATCATCCAAAGGCTTGTGTTTGGTGCTTCGGTTTATTTCATCTGGCAGGAACGAAATTCTAGAATGTTTGGAGGTAAGAGTAGAACTGTTAATGCTGTGTTCAGTCAAATTATTAATGTGGTGAGACTTAAATTGCTTAGTCTTAACATAAAAAAGTCTAGTGAGGTGAGTAAGGTTGCTGAGATATGGGGTCTTCCTGGTTTGGGTAGGAAAGATTTTGATGGGCTTATTGATGACATGGATATTGATGACATCACATAATGTGTTTGTTAAGTTTGGCCTGCATAAGTTTAGGAATAACTTCATGCAGTTTAGGAGTATTCTTAGATGGTATAGTATTCATAATGGGTATAATGGGTATAATTTGTTTTGGAGGTATGGGAAGAAGAATGTGTGTATTGATTGGAGTTGGGTTTGTTGGCTATGCACTAGAGAAGAAACCAGGCTTTATGGGTGGCTTATCTATAGTATTTATGGTGAAGATGAAGGGCTTAATACTATGGTTGAGTTTATTCATACATGTTCTGTTAATACTCTGCGCTGGCCAACTGATATGGATAATTGGATGAGTAATGGGTGCTGTTATTGGTCCTGCTTTTTCTCTGATTGTATTGAATTTTTCCTGTGGTTTCTACTGTCTTCTAAGTTTTACTGCAGGTTCAGTACTAAAGACCATATTCTTTCTTGGTTCTTTTTGTTCCTATTTGGGTTCTGTTTTATGCAGGATAAGTGGTGTCATAGCCTCTATCTTCTCCTGATCTTTTGCAGCCTTGTTGATTGGCAAGATATCAAGATGCAGTTTGGTTTTGGCACCACTATAATGGGGAGGTTTAAGGGAAAGATGCACTCTTTTCCTACCCTTAGGTTTTTCCTTTTGGGTTTTACTTTGGGTAGGTTTTTAAGGAGACATTTTCCTTTAAACTTGCTATTCTAGCACTCCCCTTATGTATGTTTTATGGATGATATTATCAAGTCTTGGATCACTGTTTTGGCTCCCAGTATGCTGCTTTATGGATGTGTTCTATGGCCTTGGATGCATGTTATTATGGATTTATTATAGATGTATTTTGAGTTTTCCAGGTTTCTGTTTAACCTTAGTGTATGGTGATGTTTTGGGGTGCTCTGGTTGGTCCCTTTGCACTTGCAATGATTCAGAAGTTTGCTTTGGTTTTTCAGTCTTGCCTGGAATCAGAGTAGTTTTGATTCTGTATTAAATGTCCTTTGTATTTCTGTTTTGTATTCTTTCAGTTTGTTTTTGTTTCTGTTTTGTATGTTGAGCATGGGTATGTCCATGGCCATTGTGCATTTTTAGCCAAAGTAAGCTTTTAGGGATTTTTCCTTTAAGCTCTATTTGCTTTGGGCTTGTTTTTGTAGTTGTTCTTGTTGCCTTTGACGAAAAACTCCCCTTTATTGAGAGCGTCAAGTTCTCCTAGTGTGTTTTGAAAATCTACAAAACAAAAAGTTAGTGCAAAATTATATTCGTCCTTGGACGAGTAAGTCATATGATGCACTTTATAAATGCTCGACTAAGTTCCTAGCTCGAGGGCCAAGAAGAACCTACAAAAAATAGTGTTAAAGAGAATGATCCTACTACTTGCATCATCATGGTTGGTTTAGAGGTTGTAAGGTTTGTTCAAGTTAAGAAAAAAATGTGCTTAGGGATGAGACGATTTCATTACGAAATTCAATTGGCTTTTGACAACATAGATGTTTGTGAAGGATGGTTGAGCGACCATGAATTGTAGTGGTAGTGAGACACTTGTAGGATGTGGTTGACACAAGTAGCTTGTGGTTTGAGGTTGTGGTTGACACAAGGAGGATGTGGTAGAACATGAGACATACTTCATCACGTAGTTCATGAACTAGACCTTGGACACGGTGGTAGTGATAGAAATCATCATTATGACTTAGAGGTATGGAAGTTGTGGTAGAGGTGATGAAAGGTATCAAGGTGAATCTTTGACTTGGTTAATGACTCAATACAAGTGGTTGACATGATGACTTTGTGAGTGGTGATAAAAGTGGAGTAAGATGGTTAGGATGATGCAAGATTAGGAAAATATAAAAGAAATGTGCGAATGAGCACAACTTGACTTGATGGTGAAATCGACCATTGTCATCCTACAAGAATCCAAAGAGTTAGTACAAAAGGAAAACATTTATACAAATGGATAAATTGTTCACATAAAATCATGAAATGAAAAGAAAGAACACGATAGAATCATATAAATGCAACTCATTTATAAACATATACTGAAAATGATAATCCTAAGTGTTGAACAAGTGCTTGTGTGGAAAAAGGAAATTTGAAATGATTATCTAAAGAGGTAATGTACCCACTGCTCCACGATTCCTTGGTTCCCTCATTAGAGGATCCGCTAGCTTAAGTCTAGGGATCCGGTTAACATATGAGGTGAAAATGAGGTGATTGGGTTCTAGCAAGGTCTAGCACCTACATATCCTAAGTTACTCAGTCTATTAAGTGTCTTATATGAAGATGGACTTAAATGATCGTTTTAGCTAGAGTTGACATGAATCTGTCACCCGGATCCCACGGTTCCCTCCAATGAGGGATCCGTCTAGGCTAATCCTAGGGATCCGGCTCTCAGGAGCCTAGGAAAGAATAAAATGATGTTTGTAAGGTCTAACGCCTATACCTCCTTGAGTGTTTGGTCTTCCTAAGTGTCTTAAATGAAAGAGTATTTAAATGATCAAGAGCAATGAGTGATGGTAGCTAACGATTGCCTTTATGGAAATAAATGGGGCTTTATGAGCACGGTGGATGATCAAAGATGACACTAAGAAATTTGAGAGTGTTAAGTGGTGTTAAATGATCCTAGAGATCGATGATGACTTAAGAGATTTGGAAAATTTCTTAAAATCTTAAGAAATTAAAACTAGTTTTGGCCTATTTTGAGGTGAAGATGACTACAATCAATTTGCTAAAATTGAGAGAAATATCGAACTAAGTGTTTTGAGATGAGAGGAACAATGTGTAAACATTGGAGCGGAAAGATGGTGAGCTTTGAAGTAATGATAAATCAAAATACTTTGAATGTGATCCTAAATCATCCATGATTGAATGAGATCAACCGAGCCTAAGGAAAGTCTAAGTGATCCTAATGTAGCATGTTTAACTAGTCCAATAAGGTCGGAATGTTGGATTGATGCAAGGAGGCTAAAAGGAACTTCGTCACGCGATCCCACGGATCCTTCAATTGAGGATCCGTCTAGTTACATCTAAGGGATCCGTGTCCGAGACATATTTTCTTAACAGAATAATTGCGTAATTTTGCTCTATGTTTGAATTATGAAACTAATGATTTCTCTGACAAGTATACATGTATACACATTAAGCAAAGCAAGGAGAGCATGTAGAGATAACATATAGGCAATCAAATGAGATCGAGCTCACAAATGACACAAAGGTTTAGCAAACTTAACAAGCACTATTCAAGAAGCCCAAAGCATTTACGGTCTAGATTAGTAAATCATTTACACTAACAATGACATGCAAGGTATGTGTCTAGAAAGAAAAGAGCACATAATGGTGTTCAAGACAAAATAGTTGTGAGGTGTTAGTTTAGGACAATCTAGTCATTACGGATGGTGATTAGCATACAATGAGCTTTGTCCATGAAGTCATGTAGCTCTTCTTGATCAAAGCAAGATAATCGCTTGATGAGGCAAGTGGTTGTGATTAATTAAAAGAAAATTAATTTTACAACTTGTTTGATTAGTAATTCTAAGACAATGCAAAGTATTTCCATTGTAAACTTACTTTAGGAAAACATAGGAGTATAAATTTCTCAAGTGTAAGAATGAATAGGAAACTATTACTAGCGGTGCTCAATTACGGCTAAACACGACCATTTTACGAGGCGATTCCACATACACAACTTCAATCAAGGAAGCAATTCAACCATTAGGTCAAATTGAGTTTCTAGTGCAATAAGTTCTCTAGTATTCATTCTCAAGTTAGGAAAATTTATATTCCTACAATGGCCTATCAAGAGTAATGATGATACTTTGCTTCGCTTTTATTAATATTATACTTGAAACAACTAAGGTGTGAAGGTGTCAAAAATTAAAAGTTGTCCATATGGTAAGAAAACATGGTTTGATGAGCTAGTTCAACATATGTTGTTGGAAAGCTCGAGTTTGGACTTTCGGATATGAACAATTATATTTGTGTTGCAAAATAATTTACTTGAGTATATCGGATGAAATAATCAAGTTGTCAATCCTACTATGAAGCTTGGAGAGCGATCATGAAAAGGAAAACGGTAGAGTACATCATCAACACAAGTGTAGTTTATGATCCGATGTACATTCTTGTTGTTTTTAGAAAATGATACAAGAAAATATGAAATCAAGAAATCCTATAAGCACATAAAACATTTATGTTGCACACATGACAAACTCAATCAAAAAGCCATTTGGTGTGTTATATGTTTTAAACATTTTTCAACTTATAAAACTAACATTTTTGACACAACTAGATGTTATCCCAAACACTCCTTCAAGTAGCACATTGATTAGTAGAAAATTACTAAATCGACAAGAAAGAGAATGAATAGCAAGGTAAGAAAACCACATATGTTATTCAATCAAACAAGCACAAAAACAATTTGAGATAAGAAAATAATCAAGTAATGAAAGGAAGACAATTTATCATTTAGCATAGCATACGAAAGTTCTTTTCATTGCTTTGTGTTAAATATAAACATGTAAACCAAGCTTGATTAGTTTCTTTTATAAATATGATCAAAACCTTAATTTCAAAAGAGGACACATTGTTATTCAAAGATGAAAACATCCGTCTCCAATTAGATCAAAAGTTGTGCAAAAGTTTAGACCAAAAAATGACTTTCTATTATAAATCAATAATTATGTAAATTTTTGTTTTGAATTAGTGTATGAAATCATTTTTAAATGAAAGTAGACTCAAATACCTTTAAAACGATAGGTGGCACGACTTCGACGATTTACGGTTAAAAGTTATGAATTTTGAAATTCGACAAAAAGCATCTCTGTACCACGGATCCCATGGATCCCTTGCTTGAGGATCCGTCCATTGTAACTCGAGGGATCCGCGGATCGCTACGTAATTACAAAATGTATGTTTTGACTCGATGAAAAGATTTAACCTTTGTAGACTTTTTAGTGAAGTTATATTAACCATTTTTACCTTTATTCAAGCTTGATTAACAAGATATCTAACAACAATGCTTCAAAAAAAAAATCAACAAAACACTTTTCATATTATACTTGACTTCACCAAAAATTTGATACGAGGACCTTACTCGTTTTAAAAACCATTTGTTTTAAAAACTAGAGCCAACCCGCTCTAATACCAATTGTGAAAACGTAGAGGGGGGTGAATACATTTCCGTTTCAAACTTAAAACTTTTGTATCAATTATAGTATAAACCATTGCATTTGCTAATTTCGACGCGAGGATGCATTTAACGCACACGGCATGTAAGGCCAACCCTTAATATCACATAAGATTCCGCAAGATTAATGGTTCATTATAAATCAAGTTTCACCATTATTAGTCCGGTTGCTTTTTCTTGATCAAGCGTGTCATAATATGTAAAGTGTTAAATATAGTTTATGACTATATGAAAGACCAAGTATGCATCACAAACATAGACATCAACCACATAGAAAATAAACAATGTAATGCAAGAATAAGCGTAGCGATAAGTAAAAGGATAGACAAACCAAAGCGAGGATTTATAGTGGTTCGGCTACAAGGACACCTTCCTTGCCATACTCCACCCCGAGTCACCTACTTGAGAGTTCGTAAACACTACACCAATCTCCTTATGGCGGAGAAGCCTTCACAACGTCGCTTACACCTTTTTCGGTACAAAGCTAAATACCGAGTTCTTTCACACCAAGGCGAACCACACCTAATAAAATTTCGCCTACCCTTTATACTGGTGCTAGGCTAACCACCGAGTTCTTTCACTCCAAGGAGAACCAATCCTATCACAACGTCGCCTACCCTTTATCCGTACTAGGCTAAGTCTCGAGTTCCATTATAATGGAGGAACTACTACCCAACACTACACCTATACCCCAAAGGAGACCAACTCCTTATTACAACACCATCAAGGATATCAATATCCTTGGATCCAATACTACTCTATCTTGTACATCGAAACACACCATATCAAATGTACACCCTAGGCATCTTTCACTAATGCCATTGACACGGATCTTTGGCACTCTTCACTGATGCCTTTGACACATCTATGACACCCGTTATGTGTTGTGGCCCAACATAACAAACCTTGTGTTTTATGGCACAAACACATAAACCATCTAGTCTAGTCATAGATACAAGAATATGATACTAGACATTATCCAAGACAATGTGTCTAATGGATATGAAATCCTAAACTAAACATCAAGAACCCAAAGCATGATGTAGTTAGTCTTCTATGAATGAAGATGACAAGTTTCCCAAGCTTGTTGTAGAAGATCTTCATGAGCTTGTATCTTGTGATGGGTGATCACTTCAGTAGGTAAGTGAGCAAGATGTCTAAGCTTGCTTTGGAGGATCACTTTGGGAGTATGCTTACAACAAATGAGAGTTAGAAGCATTATGATCATATGAGATGAGGTGGTTTACATGTTTCCTAATGATCTAAATATTCTATAAATGGTGGAGAAACTATGTGTGAAGGTGTGTAGAAATGGTAAGAAGTGGCTTGCTATTTATAGGCAAAAGACCAAAACCATGTTACGCCCCAAGGATCCCTTCGGAGGATCCGCCTTTGTAATTCTAGGGATCCGTGGGCACTTTGAGGGATCCGTAGGACGCTCCCTTTGCCCATGGTTTTGGGTCATGGGTCATGGGTTATGGGTTCGTCCATGGGTATTCCTTTAGATACAATGTATCTAATGAGTACAATGTATCTAGTCATGGGTATGGGTCAATACCATGGGTCATGGATATTATCCATATATGACTTATGCATGATGTCATGCAATGGGTATGGGTCATGGACTTTGGGTTTTACCCAACTACATTCAATGTATTTGGTCAATGGGTCAAATACTTAAGTTTCTACGCATTTATATTACCCATTATAATACATACTAGTTATGTATATATTTACCCAATATGTAAACACTAGTTGTTATACATAAACTATTTAACTAAACATGTTTATTGGTTTGTTGGGGTTTGATCATAATGCAACATAACAAATATGTACGAACTGTGTTGTAGCATACAAGGACTTGAGTCGTCGAGAGGTGTTGAGAGTATGTTGAGACAAGATATAATTACAAGTAACTTATACATTTTACGTTATGTATTACAAGTTACATGTTTGTCATCAACAAAACAAATGAGAATATATAGATTAAATATCGTAATATTTGCACTAACAGTAATAAATGGCTAGTGAAAGGATCTAAAGAGAAGGCAGAAAGAATGTGTAAGGGTTTAATGGAAGAGAAGGGTCTAACTAAGAATCAGGCTTTTACTAAGGCATATGATGAGGTTTATAGGGATGAATTAAAGAGGATTAAATTTGTAGAGGTTAAAAGGCAGATGAATGAGGTTGAGCTTTTTATTGAAACAGACCAAGTGTTCTCTCTTTATGAGTTAGAAAATTGGAATGTTAAGATGCTTGATCTTTATAAATCTAGAGTTGGTTTTAATCTCTATGAGATAGTTTTGGATTCTCTAAAGGTTATGGATGGGGATATGAATGAGGAAGTGCTTGAAGAAGTGGGTGGGAGTGCTCATTGTTTAGCGCAGGAAGATGTTTCTAATGTTCATGATGATTCTATTGCTGATATGCAAGGAGGTATTGCATCTCACCCTTCTAATTTTAAATGTTAGTCAAATTAGCTGCTTGGAATGTTAAGGGGATGAATTCTACCCTTAAGCAAGATGAGATAAAGGCGTTGATTAAAAGAGAGAATTTATGTATGTGTGCTGTTTTGGAGACTCAGTTGAGGAAGAAGTTTGTGAATTCTGTTTGTAACAGCCTGTTTGGAGGATGGAATTGGGTTTCAAACTCTAGTGATAGTAATATGGGCTATAGAAGAGTGGTTGGATGGGACCCTCTTGCTATTAGTGCTAGCCTGGTTTCCCAAAGTGATCAGGTTATGCACTTTGAAGTTACTTTTATTTATGATAGTAGAAAGATTTTTGTATCTTATGTGTATGCTGAGAATATTGTGATGGGTAGAAGAGGGTTATGGAAGAATCTGTGTGAGCACAAGAAGCTGGTAGGTAACTCTCCTTGGGTCTTCCTTGGAGATTTTAATGTGGCTTTGAACTATGATGATAGCTCTAATGTGTTTATTGATGGAGATAGAGGTATTACTGAATTTAAAGAGTGTGTTCAAGAATTGGATATAGAGGACCTTTCCAGTTATGGTATGTTTTACACTTGGATCCAAAAAAGAAATGATCCTGGTGAAGGTATTTTGAAGAAGTTAGATAGGGTTATGGGCAATGGTGAGTTTGTTGCTGCATATGAGAGGAGTTACGCTAATTTTCTCCCCTACTTAACTTCTGATCACTGCCCTGCTACATTGGTCATTCCTGTGGTTAATAAGATTAAGCCTAAATCCTTTAGGTTCATGAATTTTCTTGCTGAGAAAAAGGAATTTCTACCTGTTGTTAAAGATAATTGGTGTGTTGAAGTTAAGGGTTTTTCTATGTTTATTCTAGCCAAGAGACTGAAGAACATGAAGAAGTATATGAGAAGGTTAAATAGACAGAATGGGAATGTTTTTGAAAAAGTTAAGATGTTGAGGAAAGAGCTTTGCAGAGTGCAGGAGAGTTTGGATAAGGATCCTAATAATGTTTGTCTTAGAGAAGAAGAGATGGTTTATTCTAAAGCATATCATGAAGCAGCTCTTGATGAAGAAAGGTTGTTGAAGTAGAAAGCCAAGATTGATTGGCTTAGAGAAGGAGACCAGAATTCGGCATACTTTCATAAGATTCTGAAGGGTAGAGTTAGCAGAAGTAGGATTGATATTGTGAAAGATGAGCATGGAAATGAGTTTCAAAGGGAAGAGGTCGCTGCTCAGTTTGTGAATCACTTCCAGAAATTCCTTGGTGCCACTGAAGATGTTATCCCGATTGATGACTGTGATAGTTTGTTTGTGAAAAGGCTGGATTCCCATCTTGCTGAGAATATGATCAGAACGGTGACAGATGATGAAATCAGAGTGGCTATGTTTGATATTAAAGACGACAAGTCTGCTGGTCCTGATGGTTTTACGTCAAAGTTTTTCAAGAGAGCATGGTCTGTGGTGGGCTCTGATGTCTGCAATGCAGTTAGAGAATTCTTCACTTCTGGGAAGCTGTTAGGTGAGTTAAATACTAATCTCATCTCTCTTATTCCTAAGATTAGTGTGCCTGTTCTTTTTTAACTGGTTATTGCCTTATAGCCTGCTGTAATGTTGTGTATAAGTGTATTAGTAAAGTGTTGACCAATAAGCTTAAGGATGGTCTGGATAGTCTTGTTGATAGCAATTAGTGTGCCTTTATTCCTAGTAGGCATATAAGTGATAATATTTTACTCACTCAAGAACTTATGTGTGGGTATGACCGTAACTCTGGAACTAGGAAATGTGCCTTTAAAGTTGATATTAGAAGGCTTACGATACTGTGGAGTGGAAGTTTTTGGAGGTGGTCTTGCATAAGTTTGGATTTCATGATACTATGGTTAAGTGGGTTATGAATTGCCTTACCACTGCCTCATTTTCTTTATGTGTTAATAATGAGATCCATGGTTTCTTTAAGAGTAGGAGAGGATTGAGACAGGGTGACCCCATCTCGCCATATTTGTTCACTATTGTTATGGAAGTCTTGAACCTTATGATTAAAAGACAAATCAGAAGTGATAAAAAGTTTCAGTACCATCAATTCTGTAGCAAGCTTAGCCTTACTCACCTATGTTTTGCCGATGATTTGTTACTCTTGTGTCATGGAGACTATAATTCTGCTTGTATCCTTAGGAGAGGCATTGATGAATTTAGTATGTGCTCTGGCCTCTATCCTAGTGTTGAGAAGAGTACGACTTTTTACTGTAATGTTCCTGATGATGAGAAAGTGAAGATTGCGCTTGCTTTGCCTTTTAGAGAAGGTAAGCTTCCTGTTAGATACTTAGGTGTCCCTATGATCACCAAACAGTTGCTTAATTTAGATTGTAGAGTGCTTGTTGAGAATGTGAGGAAGAGAATTTTGGATTGGAAGAATAAATGTCTGTCTTACGCTGGTAAGCTTCAACTGATTGCTGTTGTCCTGTCCTCTCTTAGTGTGTATTAGGCTTCCATATTTATTATTCCTAAGCATATTTGTGCCACTATAGATAGAATTCTTAAAAAATTTCTTTGGGGTAACAATGATGTTAAGAAAGGGACATCTAGTATTTCATGGAAAGATGTCTGTAGACCTAAGAGTTAGGGTGGGTTAGGGCTTAAGACTACAAGTTTGATGAATGGAAGTCTGATGTGCAAATATCTTTGGAACATTGTCAGTAAGAAGGACTCATTGTGGGTTAAGTGGATAAATGCATACAGGTTAAGGGGTAAATGTATTTGGGATATTGATGTGCATCACACAACTGGTTGGAGTTGGAGACAAATTATGAGGCTTAGAGATATAATCAGAAGTCATATTGGTGTTAAGATAGGCAATGGGACGAGTTGTTTTGTTTGGTCTGACAAATGGCACATTAATGGTCCTTTATGCAAACTGATCTCTCACAACTTTCTTGTGTCTAATGGTTTTGATATTAATGATAAAGTGCTGGATTGGATTGATAATGGTAATTGGAATGGCCTTTGGACTGGTTTGGTAGGTTTGATGTGGTTATTAATGTTCCTGTTCCTGTTTTAAGTAATTTAGAGGATAAGGATTTTTGGTATAAAAAAAACTATGAGATTGTTGATTTTAATGTTAAAGAGGCTTGTGAGATTATTAGAGAGAATGTGCCAGAGGTGATATGGCATAAGCATCTAAGATGTTATAAAATACTTATGTAATGATAATATTACAAAAATATAGTAAAATTTCGAGGCTAGTAAAACGCTCCATCAAGTGTCATTGTACACGTTTTTAGCTATACATATGTAGGGCTTTTTCGACGATTTTTTTTTCTTAAAGGTAAATTATATTAAGAAAAGAAGCCAACAAAGGCAAAGACAAACAAGCACAAAGCACTACAAAACTGTTAGGACACTTCCCTAACTAGAAATGCTAAGGCTACAAGCCATAAGGCCAAGGATGATATCTATAACAACATAACCAAGAACAATCACAAAGCCAAAAAAAAAACATAAAACAGAATACAAAATGAACCCAACAAAAAAACCACTATATTCCTATAGCATACTCTGGATCCATAAAACAGAAAGGGACCAACCAAACTGTTCTATTCCACCACCATATACTATAAGACATATAGAGCCATAACAAGCTGGAAATCTTCAAACACAGAACAACCCATCTCATCCAAGGCCAAAGCATCCTCCAAGTGAAACCTGCAATCAGAGACAGAGGAGTGCCAAAGTGGCAGCCTAGAGGAGATCACCTCCTTAAAAAACCTATTCAAAGCAAAACCACAAGGGAAAAAACTTAGAATAGGAAAAAGAGTGTAACCCTCCCCTAGACCTCCCCAATCAAATCTTCTCATATCATGAATCTTCTTGAGCATCCTGAACATACCAAACAGCTTTCCAAAGTATGTAGAGATACTGAAAATGCTCCACCAAACTGTATCATAACATTTCTGCAACCACCAACTAAAACACGTAACAATTAGATCATTAGACCCATTCATAATCATAATCAAAGGATTCCAGATTCTATTACAAGCCCAGAATCCAGAAACCATAGACCACCACCCACACCAGCTAACAAACTTAAAACTACCCATCATCAATATTCTCTTTAAGAAGCTCTTCCACCATTCTTCTATAATACACATTTTTATCAATCTGCAACTCCCATATCCTAGCAGCCTCCATAGTGTTGGAGTTAATATTAAGCTTTAAACCCAACAACTTCATTCTAACAGTCCCCACTATAATCTTAAGCAAGCTATCCTCATCTCTAAACTCCTTCTTAAAGCACCTAGAATTTCTTTCCTACCACACAAAATAAACACAAGCTCCCCACACCAACCTCTGAATAATACTCCAAATAGTGTTGTTAGCAGATTTATTGGAAATGAAAGATACAATACTAGCCTATTCATTTGAAATACCATCCATTTTAGCCATAGACTTTAACCTGTTCCACAAGCTTTTAGAAAAAGGACATAGAAAGAACAGATGTCTGTGTGTCTCACTATCCTGGTTACACAGATGACATGTCATGCTCTGTATATCCATCCACTTAGACAATCTATCAAGAGTTTTCAACCTACCCTTAATATCAACCCATAATATAAAAGCATGTCTCGGTATACATTGATTATACCAAACATGTCTATACCAAATAACCTTGGGACATTCATTACTAACAGCATACCAAACTTCTTTAACAGAAAAGTCCTTCACATTACTCTTTTTATCCACCCACACAGTACTATCCTCCACATCATAATCCAACTTAGGAACAGGCACATTAGTAACTTCTCTAAATCTATCCTCCCACTCAATAGGCCACATCCATTCATTATCCTGGATCATGTCCACCACTTTAACTTTAAGACACATATTAGCTTGTTCAAGAATTCTATGGTTAATTAATCTGCTTAAAGGACCATTGTGATGCCATTTATCAAACCAAACATTACATTCCTTTCCATTACCAAGTTTAACATGAACAAAATTTTTTATCTTGTCTCTTAAGTCCAATAACTGTTTCCAACACCAAGAATAACCTCTATTTAGCTCAACATCCCACATACTTCTACCTTTCAACCAATAAATATTAACCCACTTGACCCATATAGAATCTTTTCTACTCACTATATTCCAGATATGTTTCGCCATCAAAGTTTCATTCCATAACTTAACAGGTTTAAGCCCTAACCCCCTGATCCTTTGGCTTACAAACCTCTTTCCATGAAACACTAGCCATACCCCTAATACTACTACCTCTAGTCCAAAGGAAATTTTTAAACAACCTATAAATCTGCTTACATATACTAGCAGGTAACAAAAATAAAGAAGACCAATAAACCTGTAAAGAATACAGAATAGAAGAGATAAGCTGTAACCTGCCAGCAAATGATAGATCATAGTTTCTCTAGTTTTGAATCCGCTTCTAAATCATCTCAACCAATGGCTTGCAATCCATATCAGATGACCTCTTGGAGACCATTGGAACACCCAAATACTTGATAGGTAGCACTCCTTCATTAAACGGCATCACCAGCTTGATATTAGCCACAACATGATCAGACACATTACCAAAGAAAGCTTCACTCTTAGTCATACTAGGATGAAGCCCAGAACTCATACAGAACTCATCCAAACCTCTCCTCAGAATAGAAGAAAATATCAGATCACCATGGCAAAGAATAAGTAAATCATCCGTAAAACACATAATAGTAATTTTTAGCTCCTTGCACCCCCAATGATACTTGAACCCCTTTTCAACCTTCACATGCCTCTGAATCATCAAATTAAGCACCTCCATGACTAAAATAAAGAGATAAGGGGACATCGGATCCCCTTGTCTTAATCCTCTACCCGCCTTAAAGAAACCATGTGACTCACCATTAATGCACACAGAAAATGAAGCAGTGGTTAGACAGACCATAATCCAATGCACCATAACAGGATGGAAGCCAAATTGTTTTAAGATGAATTCAAGAAACTGCCAATTCACGGTGTCATATGCCTTTTGTATGTCAATCTTAAAAGCACATCTACTAGATCCCCCCTAAGTCTTCCAATTATAACCCCTCATAAGCTCTTGTGTCAGCAAAATATTATCACAAATCTGTCTACCTGGTATAAAGGCACTCTGGTATTCACCCACAAGCCCACTCAATACCAATTTAATCCTATTGGTAATAATCTTACTGATGGTTTTATAAACTACATTACAGCAGCTTATAGGCCTATAATCAATGACTTTCTTAGGCGGAACAATTTTAGGAATTAAAGAAATAACAAATGCATTAATCTCACCAAGCATCTTACCACTAGCAAAGAACTCCTTGACAACAGCACAAGTGTCCTCCCCCACCACACTCCAAGCACTCTTAAAAAACTTGGAAGTATAACCATCAGGACTAGATGCCTTGTTATCCTCAATATCAAACAATGCAGTTTTAATTTCATCATCAGTCACCTCCTTTATTAACTCTACAGCAACATCAGGACACAACTTGGTAGTAAAAAGAGAATCCGGGTCTTCAATAGGTAACTCCATCTCACCAACACCAAAAAAATCTTCAAAATGATTCACAAACTTGCCCACCATATCATCCCCATGATAAGCATACCCATTATCATCATACACCACCTCAATCCTATTTTTAACAATTCTATTTTTAACCATATTATGAAAATAAGCACTATTAAAGTCCCCTTCCTTAATCCACTCAATCTTTGCCTTCTGTTTCAATAGAAGCTCTTCATCCAAGACAGCTTGCTTGTAAGCATGAGCATATACAACCTCTTCCTCCCTAAGCATAACATTTGAAGGGTCATTTCTCAAAGCCTCTTTAACACTAGCCAACTCCTCACTCAACTTCTTAACCTTATCACTCACATTCCCATTCTTTCTATTCAAATTCCTCATGTGATTTTTCAAAAACTTCAGTCTTTTAACCAACACAAACATAGCATACCCTTTGACCGGCACCTTCCAATTATCTTTAACAGCATCAATAAACTCCTTCTTAGACGTAAGATAATTCAAAAACCTAAACGCCTATTTTCTTACCCTTCTCTTCGTGCATCACCAAAAAGTGGAGTATGATCCGAACTAGCAAACGCCATAAAATTAGCAAAGCATTCAGAATACACACTCACAAACTTATCATTACCCATAATTCTGTCTAACTTTTTACGAACACCACTATTAGGATCTCTCCTTTTTTGAGCCCATGTAAAAAACAACCCAGTAATTTTGACATCCTCAATATTTATACTATCAACACAATCTCTAAAATCCTGTACTCTAAATGTTTTAATCCCCAGACCACTAGAATGCTCAGAATAATCCAGAATCACATTAAAATCACCAATCAAAACCCAAGGGAAATCACCAGCAACACCATAATGTTCCATCAAATTCTTCCAAAGAGTTCTCCTGTCATTAACATTAGTCTCCCCATACACAAAGGAGACATACATCTCCTTATTTTACTTATTCTCTTAACCAAAAATGCATCACCAGCTAGTTTGAGATAACAGTTGGATGTAAAAGATGTTATGATCCCATCCCACGTAAATCCTACACCCTTAGGACTATCTACAGAGTTAGACATCCAACTCCAATTACCAAAAACATCATTACAAACTTTATTCACAGCCTTTTTACGTAACTGTGATTCAATAATACCAAACATACTAATACCATTCTTACTAATAAAATCTTTAACCTCTGTTTGTCTAAGGGCACTACACATCCCTTGGACATTCCATGAAGCTATTTTTATCACCATTAATTAAGAGAAGACGAAGATGCAACATTACCTTGCATCTGAGAACAGTCACCTTCCATCTCCTTTGAATCCACATTCCTAGCCATGAACCTTGCAGTTCCATTAGTATCCTCTGCAACTTCACCTTTGACACCATGCATAATATCATCATAAAACTGGTCCTGCATCATCTTGTCCACTTTGTAACCCATGATGGACTCATAATGTTGCACCATATCATCTGTCCAGTTCACCTTGATTTCATCAGTCAGTTCTTGATCATTCAGACAAAACAATTCAACTTCCGCTATCTGTTTCTCAGTAACCCACTATGCAACTTTTAACAGCTCATCTCTATAAATATCATCATACACCTTTACAAACGCTTGGTTCTTAGTAATATCATTACCCTTCATCAATTCCATACTCTTCTTTTCAGCCTCCTCCTTAGCTACCATTGCCACATTCCTATTCCCATATACTATATCCTTTTGTAGTTTTGAAATTCTCCCCTTTAGCTCATTAATGTTACTCTCCTTTACCTTTGCCACCTTCAATTCCTCCCAATACACAATCAAATCATCAGACCATTTTTTCCTATCCTCATCAGAAATATCCATACCTAACATACCTGCCATATCAATCTTCTTCTTCATATCCTCCCACTCCTGACTTCCTTTCTTTATCTTCTCATTACCCAAAACATCAAACTTATTACTTGTCTTAATGACCTCCTTTTCCACCTTCTTAATCTTCTTATCACCAATTATACCAACATTCTTTTTCTGTACCTCATTAACATCCCCATTCATCTTGTTACCCATAACTCTTTCATCTAATTTCTTATCAACAGTAGCTACAACAGGAGCATTTCTGTTATTCATGCTATTATTATACCCACCTCTACCATTCATTCCACCCCTATCATACATACCTCCTCTATCTCTGCCATTATAACCACCCCTCACACCATATCCATTCCCATTACCATTACCCTGACCACCATAAGACCTACTTGTACTAGCAGCATACTTATCATTCTTCCTCACCTCTTGCCATACTTCCTTTTCCTTATTCTTTTCACCATTAGTAGCAGCTTTAGGAGCTTTAATTGCCTCTTCCTTGGCCAATTCTTCTTCAGTCCATACCCTTACCTTACATACTTTATAATCATGCCCAAACACCTTACAATGAGTGCACAATGGTGGCTTCCAATCATATCCAACCCTCAAAATCATAGACTTACCCAATTTATTGTAACAAATCTCAACTGTATCAGCCAATTCCATTGATGCATCAACCTCAACAAGCACCCTAGCAAAACTAGCCCTGCCATAAGCCCTTGAACACATTGATGTTGTGATTCTATCCATAATGATTGGGTTACCAACACTACTTGCAATCCTGCTAATACCATCAGCATTCCATGCTTCTAGAGGAACATTATAAATCTTAACCCATATTGGCACTTTAGTTGGCTCAGCTTCTCTATACAAATACCGCTTCCTATTTACGAACAAAAGCGGCTTTCCATCAACCAACCAAGGACCATTTTCAAAGACATAATTCATGCCCTCATCAGATTTGAACTTAATAAAATGAAGCCCACACTCATTCACTATTATCTCATCCACCTGAAATGATCTTTACATCCTCCTCAAGTGCCCTGAAATCTCCCTATAACTCATACTAACACCAACAAAGTAACCAACCAATGTCAAAAACCAATTCTTACTTCCTTCCTCAATAACTGGATCCATGTCAACCACTTTCCTGCCAAACTCATTCACCCTTAATGGTATTTTAGACAACTTATTTCCAAGCCCACCAATAGACCCTTGAAAAGCATTAACAAAGGACATTGGCTTTTTACCATTGTTACGGTCCAACATCTCAGTATCATTATCATTACCATTTCCCCCTTTACTATCACTACCCTTACCAACAACTTCATTCAAACTAGGCCACTTAGAACCCCCACTATCACCACTCCTATTAGACCCATTCACATTGCTCCTAGAACTACCAGTTTCATTTACACTACCCTTCAAACTAGTATTACCATTCTCAGAAACAAAAACACTAGCATTTAAAATAGGTTTAGCACTAACATTTTAAAAATTCTTAACTAAATTATCAACTCTACCATTACCTTTGTTGTTATCCACACCAGTTTGAGCCTTCCCCTGCTCCCCACCTTCACCATTAGTAACCCCGTCATTTCCTTTCACTTTCTTTCCACTGACCTTATCACTACCCACATTCACCTCATCCTTTACCTCAACTTCCTCATCATACTCATCAGTCTCTTCCCCTTCAAACTCTACATCCTCCATATCCTTCATAGACTCTCTAAGCTTGGTGTTACCTTTCTTTGACCCCTTCTTAAACACACCTCCAAATGACTTAGCAACATTAATCCCATGTTTCATGGACAACTTAGCATCATTACTTGAGCTTCTAGTAGCTCTTTAGGTCTAATCACTTCATCGATGGCCTAGGTGGCATCGATTAGGGTTTATGGCAATATGTTCTTTCATGATTGAATTAGAGTGAAATGAACACGAAATGATGTGGTGAATCTACATAATCAAACGCTTGAGAAGCATAAATGGATTTGTGAGAAGATACGATGAACAGTGTGTGTTTTGTTATGTTTATAACGGTAAATTGAAATGAATTAAATGTGAAATCAAACAGTTGAAATTTGGGGATTTTTATATGTTTAGGTAGATCATGAAGAGTAGATTCATAATCAAAAAATAATAATAAAATTCAATGGTTGGATTAGAAATGGATGATGAATTACTTAATAAAATTGATTAGGGTTTTTAGAGAGAGAAAGTGTGTGCGTTTTCGATGATACAATTTCCGTAGTATTTGGTGTTTATGCTTTAAGTTTTAGCCTTTTTTATACCCAAATGTAGCGTTATAACCATTGTAGCGGCATAACACCAACCGTTTTTTAAAATATTTTGTCAAGTATGAGGGTATTATAGTATTTAAATACTTGTATAAACTATTTCTCTCTCTAAAAACCCTAAGCAATTTTATCAAAGAATCATCATCTATTTTAAATCAATCCATTGAATTTTATTATGAATTATATCATGTTGATCTACTTGTCACTTGATGATATAATTTTCACTTATTTCCACCGGTTAGATCTCTCTATTAAATTCACTTTGTATTTCCGTTTTAGACCGTTAACTTCATTGTTCATCTTCTCTTCCCCAAATCCACCTTCTACTAATCATTCCTTTGATTATGTAGCTTCTCTTTTCATTTCTGTTTCCTTTTCACCTTTAATTTCACTATGAGAGATCCTGAACCAAAAAACCCTAATTCAGAGGTGCCTCCAAAGCCCTCTGATGATGTTATACATTTTAAAAAAGATACTAGAAGCAATAAGAAATCTAAAGTCATTAACAAACCAGCTCATGGGAGTGGTAAGAGGGTTTCATTGAGGTTGAATAGCAAGGGTGGGAGTTCTGTGAAGGGTATGGAAGGATTGGTGTATGATGATGAAGGGAATGAGGTTGGGGAGCTCAAAGAGGAAGGTTTGGATGCTGATAGTCAGAGTTTTGATTCTAGGAGTTGTGAGGAGTCTGTTTCTGTTTCTGAGAAAGAGGTTCACACAACTTTTGAGAATGATATGGTAAGTACTTTGATTAATGAGTCTTTGAATGATAATGATGTTGGAAATGTTGATGTTACTGATAGTAGTAGTGTTAAGAATGTTGTTAGTGAGAATGATAATATGCCCACTTCTGTTAAGGTTAATCCTAGTACTAGTCCTAGAATCTTAAAAAGGGGTGAGGTTTTGTGTGATGGTGGAAGTAATGCTAAGGCTCCTTTCTCTTTCAATAACATGGAGAAATGGCCTAGTTTGGATGGTAGTGGTAATGGTAAGGATATAGGTAAGAATGGTGAAAGTGTGGATGAGGTTAATATAGTTAATGATGATACTGTGATGAAGGAAAATTCTGGTCCTACACTTCCTTCATCATTTCTGAATGATGTCCAGGGTAGGAGTTTTAGTGGTAGTAACAGGTTGAAACTCTTCCCTGTGAGTGTTAATGATAAGGGTGATGAAGTGGTGGAAATGGATCCAGTTATTCTAGAGGGTAGTAGGAGTTGGAATATGACTTTGGTTGGGTATTTTGTGGGAATCAAGATGAGTTACAGGGAGATTATGGGTCATCTAAGGAGAATGTGGAGGCCATATTTTTTTGATGAAATTATCATGAATGAGTGTGGTTTGTATTTTCTTAAGTTCAAATCTGATGAGGGTATGCAATATGTATTAGAGAATGGGCCTTGGCTTGTTGATGGCACGCCGTTGTTTGTTCAAAAGTGGGAAGCGGGAATGTATATGAGTAAGCCAGAGCCAACCAAGGTTCCTGTATGGGTTAAGATTATGAATGTACCATTAGAGGCTTAGAATGTGGAGGGTATTAGCAGGATTGCTAGTGGAATTGGTTACCCAATCATCATGGACAGAATCACTACTTCTATGTGTGAGAAGGCCTGTAGGGCTAGTTTTGCTAGAGTTCGGTGGAGATTGATCTTTGCTAAGGGTCTAGTGGATCGGGTTGAAGTCAATTACAAGAGCTTAGGAAGGTCTATGAAGCTAAGGGTGGAGTATGTTTGAGACCTCCTATTTGTGGTCATTGCAAAGTGTTTGGCCATAATTATGTTGGGTGTCCTAATAGGGTTGTTACTGATGCTGAAAAAGTTGTGAGAAATGATAATGAGAGACAGAAAGCTGGTGTTGGTTTGAATGAGGGCAATAATGAGGGGAAGAATGATGGTGAATGGCAGAATGTGGGTAGGAAGGAAGCCACTAGGAAGGAAGGTGATAATATGGGTACTTATGTGCAAAGGAATTTTTATGTTGCTAGTTCTAGTAGAGGTGGTTTTGGTGGAAGGGGTAGAGGTAATGTGTATGGTAGAGGAAATGGAGATCAGAGGTATGCTAGAAATGAGAATAAGCAGTTTGTTCCAAACAATAAGGTTAGAGTTCCTAATGATAATCAGCCTGATGGAAGTGGTCAAAGTGATAAAGGTAAAGGTAAAATGGATGTGGATGGTGAGGAAGGTAATGGCAGTGGTAATAAAGATGGTTTGAAGAATAACAAGTTCTCTACTTTGGCTGATGAAACTGAAACTAAGAAAAAACTTGAGTGGGAAGCTACAAGGAGCAGAATTGATGATGTTTGTTCTAAGGGTTTGTCTATAGTTAAGGAGGAGATAGATGGATGGTCTGAAGACCTTAAACAATATTACAAAAGGAAATATGTTGTCCCCACTCCTAATGCTAATGTAGAAAGGCTAAGACAGAAAGTGGTTGAGCTGCAAAAACAAATCAATTATAGTAATAAATGGCTGTTGAAAGGTTCTAAAGAAAAGGCTGAAAGAATGTGTAAGGGTTTAATGGAAGAGAAAGGTCTAACTAAGAATCAAGCTTATACTAAGGCATATGATGAGGATTATAGAGATGAATTGAAGAGGATCAAAGACTTAGTGGTTAAAAGGCAAGTGGTTGAGGTTGAGCTTTTCATTGAAACAGACCAAGTTTTTTCTCTTTATGAGTTAGAGACTTGGACTGAGAAGATGCTTGACCTTTAAAAGTCTAGAGTTGGTTTTAATATCTTTGAGAAATTTCAGGACTCTTTAAAGATTACGGATGAGAATATGGTTGAGGAAGTGCTTGAAGATGTGGGTGGTAGTGCTCATTTCTTGGCTCAGGATGATGTTACTAATGTCCATGATGAATCTATTGCTGATATGCAAGGAGGTATCGATTCACACTGATGAGTGTGTAAATACTCATCATTTTTGGGTCAATCTGAACTGCAAAACGTTTAAAAATGCTCAGAAATGCATCAAAATCTGAAAATAGTCCAAAATTGCATTTATATGTTTGGATGCAAAATGTTTAAATTCGGATGAAAAATGAGCAAAGTTTGCATAATTGGCGATTTCAGTCCCCAAGTTTCTAAAATTGTCAAAAATAGTCCCCGAGCACTTATTTCAAAAGTAAAATCACCAAAGGTCCTTTTAAAATCAAAACTTGTCAAAATTAGTCCTTTGGTGAAAAATATCAAAAGTTTTGAGAAATTACAAAATTGATCCTTCAAGTTTCAAAATTGGCAAAAATGGCCCTTGGAAATTTGAAAATGTCAAGTTTAGTCCTTATATTATTAAACTTGTCACTTTTAGTCCCTTGGAGCAACTTTGCAAAATGGCAGCCTAGGTCCTTGTATTTTCAGAATTTGCAACAATAGTCCTTGTGTTTTAAAACCTTTAAACCCTTTTTGGACCTGCCAATACCACTTGTGACCCTGCCATTCTTTTTGAACCCCAGCCAATTACCTTTTTGGACCCCCTGCTTATTAATATCACCAGTCAAATATCTGGTCAAATCCCCCAACCCGCCAAAAGTCTTCTTCCCCACTTGCTAGCCTACAAACTCAGACAAACCCATTCCTCCTCCTCACCTTATCACTTTCCATGTTCCCCCACCTCTCCTAACACTCCAAAACACATTAAATGTTTCCCTCCCCAAGCACTCAACCCACAACTGCCAAATATCCAATTTGGCGCCAAAAAATTGATCCAAGGGCCAAGATAGCTTCAACCATCCAATGGCTGAGAAACAAGTGGGAACTGTTCAGAGATGAGAGAGAAAGAGTTTTGGATATAAAAGAGGCAAGAAGGAGCAAGAGAAAGGAGTCTACTAGTTTTTATTTTTTTCATCAATGTCGTTTTTATAATAAATGTTTTAGTTTAGTTGCAAATCTGTTATCTTTTGTTTTATTGTATCAACTTCAAGTAATATTATCGCTTAATCTAATTTTAAGCTTCAATTCCAAGTTGTGTTCACTTTTCATATTTCTTATTTCTTGTTGCAAATTTGATTTTCAAACTCCTATGCTCAACTCTTTAGCGACTTATTTTTAAGCTCAACAAGCTTATATAAACTTATTACATCTTTTACAAGCTTACATTCAAGTTTCAACCCATTTTGGTATTTGGTCAAAGAAAGTCAAACTGGGGCTAAAATGGAAATGGAGATGAAAATGGGTGATCAAGTGATAGATTTAGGGTGATTCGAGTTCATTGGGTTGAGTTAAATAGGCTAGTGGTTCATTGTAGTTCGTTTCAAGCCATAGTGGTCGTGGACATTTTGTAAGTCATTTTAAAGTTTCAATGCACATCTTGTAATTGTAGTTATAAATAGTTCTATCTTGTTCAATTAGTTGTATTTAAGTTGCCTAAGTTCAGTGTGATCACTAATTTTAACTAGTTAGGTGTTTAGATTAGTTTTACTTGCAAATCAATATTTAAAGGAGTGTTTGTATTTGGTACTTAAACTGCATTGGAGGTTGGTTCAGTGGGTAATGCTTGTGGTGTTATGTTTGTTTAGCTGTATTTGACTCATAGTTGTTTCAATTTTGTGCCTGCATACTGTCAAAGTCAAAATCCAACTCAACTGTCTTCAATTCTTTAACTGTTGTGATTTTGGCAAACCAATCACTTGTTTTGTGTTTAGAAATCTTAGAACTTGCTTGCTTTAGTTTCATTTTATCATATTACATCTATTTCAGTCATTAAAATCAGTTGCAAAGTTCATAGAAGTCAAACCTTTCAAATCCTTCAAAAGTCAAAATTTGCAAAAACTCAGTTTGAGCCCAACTACGATGATTTTTCATGGGTTCATTTCTGGGTCAAATCAAGTATAACTTGTGGCTTTAAAAAGTTCAACTGCTCTAGTTTATTGTTGTCATTTTTGTATATTTTTGTCAATTTTGTTTAAGCCTCAAATGGGCTTGTCAATTGGGACTTAATTGCCCTGTGCAACTGACTCAGTTAACACTGAGTCTGCACAGGGGTCTTGCAGCCCTTGCCACAAGCTCAGTTGAGCTTGTCTAGGTCCCATCTTTGGTTTACTAGTTCTTGGTCAGGTCTTATTTGAGTTCCAACAATTGGTTTGTAGTTTCCAGCTTATCTAGTAGCTTATTAATAAGCTGCAAAGTAGACCTTCATAACTATTTTTGCTCTTGTACTCATTTCATCAAATCTGTTCAATCAAGCTCATTAGTGGTTAAAAACAGTTGAGATTAGTTGCATTTCAGTACTTGTAGTATATTAGAACTTCTGTAAACAGTTGGTGCTTTTTGGTTCTCATTTGCTTATCTCAAAGTGCTTATTTATAAGCAATTTCAACTGCAGCTTCAATTCCCTTCACACAGCCATCTGTTTTTCCATTTTTCCTAGATTCTAAATATTATTTTAGACTTAACTTGAATTTTTTAGATTTTTCCAGACTGTTTAGTAATTTTCTTGATTTAATTCAGTTTTTAGCACTTTTTAATTAGCCTTTAATACAAAAATTAAGAAAAGTTTCAAAAAATAATTTTTCATTTTCTTAAGTTAAGATAAATATAAAAGTCAAAAAATATTTTTCCATAATTTTCTTAGTTTAAATAGTATTTTCTAGCATTTTAATTAGTTTTAAATAGTTTTAAATTAGTAATAAATATATAAAAAGTGTAAAAAATATATTTTTAGTTTTAAAATTAGTTTTATAATATTTTAGATTTTTCTCAATCTT
The DNA here is from genome assembly GCA_022545495.1 of Chrysanthemum lavandulifolium. NCBI lineage: Eukaryota > Viridiplantae > Streptophyta > Magnoliopsida > Asterales > Asteraceae > Chrysanthemum > Chrysanthemum lavandulifolium. Next base: position 210,289,467 of record CM040246.1, read on the forward strand.
AATTTTATTTTTCTAGCCTTATTTTGTATTTTCTTCTATTTTAGAGTATTTATAAATAGTTTAAATTAGTTTTTAATTAATAATAATTAAATAAATAGTTGTAAAAATAATTTTCCTTTTCTAATAATTTTCTTTTATATTTAGGATTGTAAAATGTATTTTCATATCCGTAGGTATTTTCCTTCTTTATTTTCACGTTTTATTTTGTACGTTTACGTAATTTTATTTAAACGTATGTTTTAGGTTTTAAACGTTCATCATTTTAAAAATAGTGATAGCGTTTATTTAATATATTTTAACTTTTAATTTTCTTAATTTGCATTTAAGTCGCTGTTATTTATAAACTTTTTCTTTAGGTATAGTTATCCATCAAAATCCTTTCCGATCACTATCCTTAGTGATCACTCTATCGTCTGATCAAGTGTTTACACACCATTGAGTCTCCGTGGGACATAACGACCCGGGAATTCATTATATTCTCCAGGACTTCATTGCATTTGTGTCTGAGCAGTTTTAAGTTTATTACGGTCGGCCATTCACAAGTGGTCGGCTTGAGTGATAAAGCTTGACTAGTTCAGCACAGATCACACACCCTTCTAATTTTAAATGTTAGTTAAGCTTGCTGCTTGGAATGTCAAGGGGATGAATTCTACCCTTAAGCAAGATGAAATAAAGGCATTGATTAAGAGAAAAAATTTATGTATGTGTGTTGTTTTAGAGACTCAGTTGAGGAAGAAGTTTGTTAATCCTATTTGTAACAAACTTTTTGATGGGTGGAATTGGGTTTCAAATTCTAGTGATAGTAATAAAGGGTGTAGAATTGTGGTTGGATGGGACCCTCTTGCTATCAGTGCTAGCATGATCTCCCATATTGATCAGGTTATGCATTTTGAAGTTACTTTTATTCATGATAGCAGGAAGGTTTTTATATCTTATGTGTATGCTGAGAATATGGTGATGGGTAGAAGAATGTTATGGACGAATTTATGTGAGCACAAGAAGCTAGTTGGTAATTTTCCTTGGGTTCTCCTTGGGGATTTTAATGTGGCTTTGAACTATGATGATAGCTCTAATGTTTTTGTTGATGGAGATAGGGGTATCACTGAATTTAAAGAGTTTGTTCAAGAGTTTGATGTGGAAGACCTTTCCAGTTATGGTATGTTTTACACTTGGATACAAAAAAGAAATGATCATGGTGAAGGTATTTTGAAAAAGTTAGATAGGGTTATGGGGAATGGTGACTTTTTTGCTGCCTATGAGTGGAGTTACGCTAATTTTCTCCCCTATTTGACTTCTGATCATTGCCCTGCTACTCTTGTCATTCCTGTGGTTAATAAGATTAAGCCTAAATCTTTTAGGTTTATGAATTTTCTTGCTGAGAAGAAGGAGTTTCTACCTGTTGTTAAAGACAATTGGTATGTTGAAGTGAAGGGCTTTTCTATGTTTATTCTAGCCAAGAGACTGAAGAACATGAAAAATTATATGAGAAGGTTAAATAGACAAAATGGGAATGTTTTTGAGAAAGTTAAGGTTCTGAGGAAAGAGCTTTGCAGAGTGCAAGAAAGTTTGAACAAGGACCCTAATAATGTTTCACTTAGAGAAGAGGAGATGATTTATTCAAAAGCATATCATGATGCAGCTCTTGATGAAGAGAGGTTGTTGAAGCAGAAAGCCAAGATTGACTGGCTTAGAGAAGGAGATAAGAATTCAGCGTATTTTTATAAGATTCTGAAGGGCAGAGTTAGCAGAAGTAGGGTTGAGATTGTGAAAGATGAGCATGGAAATGAGTTTCAAGGGGAAGAAGTTGCCACTCAGTTTGTGAATCACTTCCAGAGTTTTCTTGGTGCCACTGAAGAGGTCATCCCGATTGATGATTGTGATAGCTTGTTTATGAAAAGGCTTGACTCTCAGCTTGGTGAGAATATGATCAGACCGATGACGGATGAGGAGATTAAAGTGGCTATGTTTGGTATTAATGACGACAAGTCTATTGGTCCAGATGGTTTTACTTCAAAATTTTTCAAGAAGGCGTGGTCTGTGGTGGGTTCGGATATATCCAATGCAGTTAGAGAATTCTTCACATCTGTAAAGCTGTTAGGTGAGTTGAATACTAATCTTATCTCTCTTATTCCTAAGATTAGTGTGCCTATCCTTTGACTGATTATCGCCCTATAGCCTGTTGTAATGTTGTCTATAAGTGCATTAGTAAAGTCTTGACCAATAGGCTTAAAGAAGGTCTTGATAGCATTATTGATAGAAATCAGTGTGCTTTTATTCCTGGTAGACACATAAGTGATAACATTTTAATCACTCAAGAGCTTATGTGTGGGTATGACCGTAATTCTGGAAATAGGAAATGTGCCTTTAAGGTTGACATTAAGAAGGCTTATGATACTGTGGAGTGAAAGTTTTTGGAGGTGGTCTTACATAAGTTTGGATTTCATGTAATCCTGGTTAAGTGGATTTTGACTTGCCTTACCACTGCCTCATTTTCTTTATGTGTTAATAATGAGATCCATGGCTTTTTTAAGAGTAGGAGAGGGTTGAGACAGGGTGACCCCATCTCGCCATATTTGTTTACCATTGTTATGGAAGTCTTGAACCTTATGATTAAAAGGCAAATTAGAAGTGATAAGAAGTTTCAGTACCATCAATTCTGTAGCAAGCTTAGCCTTACTCACCTATGTTTTGCCGATGATTTGTTACTCTTGTGTCATGGAGACTATAATTCTGCTTGTATTCTTAGGAGAGGTATTGATGAGTTTAGTATGTGATCTGGTCTCTATCCTAGTGTTGAGAAAAGTATGTCTTTCTACTGTAATGTTCCTGATGATGAGAAAGTGAAGATTGCCCTTGCTTTACCTTTTAGAGAAGGTAAGCTTCCTGTTAGGTACTTAGGCGTTCCTATGATCACCCAACAATTACTTAATTTGGATTGTAGAGTGCTTGTTGAGAATGTGAGGAAGAGAATATTGGATTGGAAGAATAAATGCCTTTCTTATGCTGGTAAGCTTTAACTGATTGCAGCTGTTTTGTCATCTCTTAGTGTGTATTGGGCTTCTATGTTCATTATTCCTAAGCATATTTGTTCCACTATAGACAGAATTCTTAAAAGCTTTCTTTGGGGTAACAATGATGTTAAGAAAGGGACATCTAGTGTTTCTTGGAAAGATGTTTGTAGACCTAAGAGTCAGGGTGGGTTAGGAATTAAGACTACGAGTTTGATGAATGAAAGTCTTATGTGCAAATATCTTTGGAACATTGTCAGTAAAAAGGACTCATTGTGGGTTAATTGGATTAATGCATACAGGTTAAGGGGTAAATGTATTTGGGATATTGATGTTCATCACACTACTGGTTGGAGTTGGAGACAGATCATGAGGCTTAGAGATAGAATCAGAAGTCATATTGGTGTTAAGATAGGCAATGGGAAGAGTTGTTTTGTTTGGTTTGATAAATGGCACATTAGTGGTCCTTTAAGCAAGCTGATATCTCACAACTTCCTTGTGTCTAATGGGTTTGATGTTAATGATAAAGTGCTGGATTGGATTGATAATGGTAAGTGGGACGGGCCTTTGGATTGGTTTGGTAGGTTCGATGTGGTTATTAATGTTCCTGTTCCTGTTTTAAGTGATCTAGAGGATAAGGTTATTTGGTATAACAAAAACTATGAGATTGTTAATTGTAATGTTAAAGAGGCTTGTGAGATTATTAGAGAGAATGTTCCTGAGGTGATATGGTATAAGCATGTCTGGTTTACGCAATGTATACCTAGACATGATTTCATTCTTTGGATGGCTATAAAAGGTAGATTAAAGACGCTTGACAGCAGTAGTTGCTCTCTGTGTTCTACTGGTACTGATTCTCACAGTCATCTATTTTTTGATTGCCAATTTTCTAGTTTTTTATGGGACAAATTGAAAATTATGACGAGACTTGATAGTATTAGTAATATATGGGTTGAGGTTATTTCTGGAATCTGTATTAGGAAGGCTAGAAATTCCATTTGGAGCATCATCCAAAGGCTTGTTTTTGGGGCTTTTGTTTATTTCATTTGGCAGGAACGAAACTCTAGAATGTTTGGTGGTAGAAGCAGATCTGTTAATTCTGTTTTCAACCAGATTGTTAATGTGGTTAGGCTTAAGCTGCTGAGTCTTAATATCAAAACGTCTAATGAGGTTAGTAAGGATGCTGTTGTGTGGAGTCTTCCTAGTTTAGGTAGGAAAGATTTTGATGGGCTTATTGATGACATGGATATTGATGATATCACATAATGTGTTTGTTAAGTTTGGCTTGCATAAGTTTAGGAAGAAGCTTGTGCACTTTAGAAGTAGTTGGAGTCGGTATAGTTATCATTATGGGTATTTTTTGTCTTGGAGGTATGAAAAGAAGAATGGGTGGTTTGAGTGGATTTGGTTCTGTTGGCTATGCACTACAGAAGAAACCAGGCTCAATGGTTGGCTTATCTATTGTATTTATGGTGAAGAGGAAGGGCCTAATACTATGGTTGAGTTTAATCATTTGGGTTCTGTTAATACTCTGCGCTGGCTAACTGATGTGGATGTTTGGATGTATAAAGGTTATAGTATTTGGTCTTGCATTCTTTTTGATTGTATTGACTTTTCCCTGTGGTTTCTACTGTCTTCTAAGCATTACTGCAGGTTCAGGACTAAAGACCATATTCTATTTTGGTTCTTTTTGTTCCTGTTTGGGTTCTGTTTTATGTAGGATAAGTGGTGTCATAGCCTATATCTTCTCCTGGTCTTTTGCATCCTAGTTGATTGGCAAGATATCAAGTTGCAGTTTGGTTTTGGCACCACTATGATGGGGAGGTTCAAGGGAAAGATGCACTCTTTTCCTACCCTTAGGTTTTTCCCTTTGGGTTTTACTTTGGGTAGGTTTTTAAGGAGACATTTTCCCTTAAACTTGCTACTCTGGCACTCTCCTTATGGATGTTTTATGGATGATATTATTAAGTCTTGGATCACTGTTTTGGCTCCCAGTATGCTATCAAATGATGCTGCTTTATGGATGTGCTTTATGGCCTTGGATGCATGTTATTATGGATCTGTTATAGATGTATTTTGAGTTTTCCAGGTTTCTGTTTAACCGTAGTGTATGGTGATGTTTTGGGGTGCTCTGGTTGGTCCCTTTGCACTTCCAATGATTCAGAGTATGCTTTGGTTTTTCAGTCTAAACCTGGACTCAGAGTTGTTTGATTATGTAATAAATGTCCTTTGTTTTCCTGTTTTGTATGCATTCAGTTTGTATTTCGTTTATGTTTGTATGTTGAGCATGGGTATGTCCATAGCCATTGTGCTTTTTCAGCCAAAGTATGCTTTTAGGGATGTATCCTTTAAGTTTTTTGCTTTGGGCTTGTTTTGTAGTTTTGTTGCCATTTTGGCTCTTTCTTAATAAATTTACCATTAAGAATAATAAATACTTGTATAAATGTGATAACCTATTACATATAAAAAACGTACGTGATACTTAACCCTTAAACGTAAAAACATCATCTAAGATGTTATAAATTACTTATATAATGACAATCTTACAAAAATATTGTAAAATTTGAGGCTAGTAAACGCTCCATCAAGTGTCATTGTACACGTTTTAGCTATACATATGTAGGCGTTTCGATGATATAATTTCCGTAGTAGTTGGTGTTTATGCTTTAAGTTTTAGCCTTTTATATACCCAAATGTATCGTTATAACCATTATAGGGGCATAACACCAACAATTTTTTAAAATATTTAGTCATTTATGAGGGTTTCTTTGCAGATTATGGACCAATGATCAGATGCTCCTTTGGTTCTGTTATTCTGCTTGTGAGATCTGTTTGATGCAGGTTATGTGGTGTTCAAGCCTTGTTATCCTCCTTATATGTTGCAGCTCTGTTGATGTTCTTGTTTACAAGCTGCTGTTTGGTTTGGGCACTACTATGATGGGGAGGTTTAAGGGAAGGATGCACTCTTTTCCTACCCTTAGGTTTTTCCCTTTGGGTTTTACTTTGGGTAGGTTTTTAAGGAGGCATTTTCCTTTAAACATGCCACTCTGGTACTCCCCTGTTGGATATGATCTGGATGATGGTATTATGCTTTGGATCACTGATTTGGATTCCAGTATGTTGTTAGATGATGCTGTTTTATGGATGAAGTTTTATGGCCTTGGATGCATTTTAGTATGGTTTATTATAGATGTATTTTGAGTTTTCCAGGTTCTGATAAGCCTTAGTGTATGGTGATGTTTTGGGGTGCTTTGGTTGGTCCCTTTGCACCTTCAATGATTCAGAGTATGCTTTGGTTTGTTAGTTTATTCTGGGTCTCATTGTTTTTGGTCTGTAATAAGTTCTTTATGTTTTCAGTTTTGTATACATTCAGTTTTGTATTTGTTTTTGTTTTGTATGTTGAGCATGGGTATGTCCATGGCCATTGTGCATTTTAGCCAAAGCTTGCTTTTAGGGATGTATCCTTTTAGCTTTTTGCTTTGGGCTTGTTTTGTAGTTTTGTTGCCTTTTGGCTCTTTCTTAATAAATTTACCATTAAGAATAGATACTTGAATAAATGCTATAATACCCTCATAAATGACTAAATATTTTAAAAAACGGTTGGTGTTATACCCCTACAATGATTATAACGCTACATTTGGGTATATAAAATGCTAAACCTTAAAGCATAAACACCGAATACTACGGAAATTATATCATCGAAAACGCACACACTTTCTCTCTCTAAAAACCCTATGCCATTTTATTAAGTAATTCATCATCTATTTTAATCCATCCATTGAATTTTATTATTGTTTTTTGATTATGATTCTCCTGTTCATGATCTATCTAAACATATAAAAATCCCCAAATTCTCACCATTAGATCTTCCCACTTTTTCATTTCATTTTACCGTTACATATAAACACAAACCCACTGTTCATCGTTTATTCTCACAAATCCATTTATGCTAATCAAACGTTTGATTATGTAGATTCTATACATCATTTCGTGTTCGTCTCCACCTTAATTCAATCATGAAAGAACCTATTGTCATAAACCCTAATCTGATGCCACCTAGGCCATCAGATGAAGTGATTAAACCTAAAAGAGCTACTAGAAGCTCAAGTAATGATGCTAAGATGTCTGTGAAACATGGAATTAATGTGTCTAAACCTGCTGGAGGTGTATTTAAGAAGGGGTCAAAGAAGGGTAATGCTAAGCTCAGAGATTCTATGAAAGATATGGAGGATGTTGAGTATGAAGGGGATGAAACTGATGGTTGTGAAGAAATTGAGGAGGAGGTTGAGATTAAGGATGAGGTGAATGTAGGAAGTGATGAGGTTAGTGGTAAGGAGAGTACTGTGAAGGTTGGAAGTGGGGAGCAGAGTTCTAATCAAGCAAATGAGGTGAACAACAAAGGTAATGGTTTTGTTAATGATTTGGTTAAGAATTTCGAAATTTCTAGTGCTAGGCCTAGTGATGTTCCTGCTAGTTTATCTATGCCTGTTAGCTTGAATAAGATGGGTAGCTCTAGGATTGATGATAATGTAGCTAGCAGTAAGGGTAATCAAATGGGAAGTGAATGGCCTAGTTTAAGTAATGTTGTTGGTAAAGGGAATAGTGGTAATGAAGGAGATGAGAGTGGCAAGGATACTAAGATGTTAGACCATAACAATGGTAAAAAGACAATGTCCTTTGTTAATGCTTTTCAGGGGTCTATTGGTGGGCTTGGAAATAAGTTGTTTGAAATCCCATTAAGGGTTAATGAGTTTGGCAGGAAAGTGGTTGACAGGGATCCAGTCATTGAGGAAGTAAGTAAGAATTGGTTTTTGACATTGGTTGGTTACTTTGTTGGTGTTAGTATGAGTTATAGGGAGATTTCAGGGCACCTGAGGAGGATGTGGAGATCATATCAGGTGGATGAGATAATATTGAATGCGTGTGGGCTTCACTTTATCAAGTTCAAATCTGATGAGGGCATGAATTGTGTTCTGGAAAATGGTCCTTGGTTGGTTGATGGAAAGCCGTTTTTTGTTCAGAAATAGGAAGCGGGACTTTGTATGGAGAAGCCTGAGCCAACAAAAGTGCCAATATGGGTTAAGATTTATAATGTACCTCTAGAAGCATGGAACACTGATGGCATTAGTAGGATTGCAAGCAGTGTTGGTAACCCTATCATTATGGATAGGATTACGGTGTCTATGTGTTCAAGGGCTTATGGGAGGGCTAGCTTTGCTAGAGTGCTTGTGGAGGTTGATGCATCTAAAGAGCTTACTGATTCCATTGAAATCTGTTGCAACAAGTTGGGTAAGTCTATGAGTCTGAAAGTTGGGTATGATTGGAAGCCACCGTTGTGTACTCATTGTAAGGTATTTGGGCATGATTATAAAGAGTGTAAGATCAGGGTGTGGACTAAAGAGGAGTTTGCTAAGGAAGAAGCAGGAAAGGTTCCTAAGGTTGCTACCACTGTTGAAAAGAACAAAGAAAAGGAAGTATGGCAAGAGGTGAGGAAGTATGATAAGTATGCTGCTAGTACAAGTAGGTCTAATGGTGCTCAAAATAGTGGGAATGGGTATGGTTATAGAGGAGGGTATAATGGTAGAGGTAGAGGTGGAATGAATGGAAGAGGTGAAATGAATGGTAGAGGTGGGTATAATAGTGGCATGTATAACAGGAATGCTCCTGTTGTAGCCACTGCTGATAAGAAGTTAGATGAGAGTGTTATGGGAAACAAAATGAATGGGGATGAAAATGAGGCAAAGAAGAAGAATGTTGGGGTAATTGGAGATAATAAGAATAAAAAGGTGGAAAAGGAGGTCATTAAAACAAGTAATAAGTTTGATGTTTTGGGTAATGAGAAGATTGAAATGGGAAGTCTGGAATGGGAGGATATGAAAAAGAAGATTGATATGGCATGTAAGTTAGGAATGAAAATGTCTGATGAGGATAGAAATAAGTGGTCTGATGACTTGGTTATGTATTGGAAAGAATTGAAGTCAGCAAAAGTTAAGGAGAGTAAAATTAATGAGCTAAAGGGGAGGATTTCAAAGTTGCAAAAGGATATAGTGTATGGGAATAGGAATGTGGCAATGGTAGCTAAGGAGGAGGCTGAAAAGAAGAGTGTGGAATTGATGAAGGGTAATGATCTTACTAAGAATCAAGCGTTTGTAAAAGTGTATGATGATATTTATAGAGATGAGTTGTTAAAAGTTGCACAGTGGGTTACTGAGAAACAGAGAGCAGAAGTTGACTTGTTTTGTTTGAATGATCAAGAACTGACTGATGCAATCAAGGTGAACTGGACAGTTGATATGATTCAACATTATGAGTCCATCATGGGTTATAAGTTGGACAAAATGATGCAGGATAAGTTTTATGATGATATTATGGATGGTGTCAAAGGTGAAGTTGCAGAAGAGACACATGGTACTTCAAGATTCAAGGCTAGGAATGTGGTTTCAAAGGAGATGGAAGGTGACTGTTCTCAGATGCAAGGTAATGTTGCATCTTCATCTTCTCTTATTTAAATGGTGATAAAAATAGCTTCATGGAATGTCCAAGGGATGTGTAGTGCCCTTAGACAAACATAAGTTAAAATTTTCATTAGTAAGAATGGTATTAGTAAGTTTGGTGTTATTGAATCTCAGTTAAGGAAAAAGGTTGTGAATAAAGTTTGTAATGATGTTTTTGGTAATTGGAGTTGGGTTTCTAACTCTGTAGATAGTCCTAAGGGGTGTAGGATTGCTGTGGGATGGGATCATAACATTTTTTCTGTCCAACTGTTATCCCAAACTAGCCAGGTGATGCATTTTTTGGTTAATAGAATTAGTAAAAATAAGAAGATGTATGCCTCTTTTGTTTATGGGGAGACAAATGTTAAAGATAGGAGAACTCTTTGGAAGAATTTAAGGGAACATAATTGTATAGCTGGTAATTTCCCTTGGGTTCTGATTGGTGATTTTAATGTGATTTTGGATTATACTGAGCATTCAAGTGGTTTGGGGGTTAAAACCTTTGGAGTGCAGGATTTTAGAGATTCTATGGATAGTCTAAATATTGAGGATGTTAAAATTACTAGGTTGCTTTTTTACTTGGGCTCAAAAAAGGAGAGATCCTAATAGTGGTGTCTGTAAGAAGTTAGACAGAGTTATGGGTAATGATAAGTTTGTGAATGAGTATTCTGAATGCTTTGCTAACTTTATGGCGTTTGCTAGTTTGGATCATACTCTAGCTGTTTTAGTGATGCCTAAAGAGAAGGGTAAGAAAAATAAAGCGTTTAGGTTTTTGAATTATCTTACTGCGAAGAAGGGGTTTATTGATGCTGTTAGAGATAATTGGAAGGTGCCGGTTAAAGGATATGCTATGTATGTGTTGGCTAAGAGGCTTAAGTTTCTGAAAAAACACATGAGGAACTTGAATAAAAAGAATGGTAATGTAAGTGATAAGGTAGAAAAATTGAAAGAAGAGCTGGCTAGTGTTAAAGAAGCTTTGAAGAATGACCCTTCTAATGTTATGCTTAGGGAGGAAGAAGCTGTATATGCTCATGCTTATAAGCAAGCCGTCTTGGATGAAGAGCTTCTTTTGAAGCAGAAGGCGAAGATTGAGTGGATTAAGAAAGGGGACTTTAATAGTGCCTATTTTCATAATATGGTTAAAAATAGAATTGTTAAAAATAGGATTGAGGTGGTGTATGATGATAATAAGACTGCTTATCATGGGGATGATATGGTGGGCAAGTTTGTAAGTAATTTTGAAGACTTGTTTGGTTCTGGTGAGGTGGTGTTTCCTATTCAAGACCCGGATTCTCTTTTTATTACCAAGTTAAGTCCTGATGTTGCTGTTGAATTAATAGAGAAGGTGACACATGGTATTATAGCATTTATATACTTATATAAATGTAATAACCTATTACATATCACGAATGTACGTGATACTAAACCCTTAAACGTAAAAACCTCGTCTAAGATGTTATAAAGTACTTATAGAATGACAATCTTACAGGAATATAGTAAACTTTTGAAGCTAGTAAAACGCACCATCAAGTGTCATTGAACACGCTTTTAGCTATACATCTGTAGGGCGTTTTTGATGATTTTTTTTCTTAAAGGTAAATTATATTAAGAAAAGAAGCCAACAAAGGGCAAAGACAAACAAGCACAAAGCACTACAAAACTGTTAGGACACTTCCCTAACTAGAAATGCTAAGGCTACAAGCCAAAAGGCCAAGGATGATATCCATAACAACATAACCAAGAACAATCACAAAGCCAAAACAAATACATAAAACCGAATACAAAATGAACCCAACAACAAAGACCACCATATTCCTATAGCATACTCTGGATCCATAAAACAGAAAGGGACCAACCAAACTGTTCTATTCCACCACCATATACTATAAGACATATAGAGCCATAACAAGCTGGAAATCTTCAAACACAGAACAACCCATCTCATCCAAGGCCAAAGCATCCTCCAAGTGAAACACCGCAATCGAGATGAGGAGTGCCAAAGTGGCGACCAGAGGAGATCACCTCCTTAAAAACCTATTCAAAGCAAAACCACAAGGAAAAACTTAGAATAGGAAAAGAGTGTAACCTCCCTAGACCTCCCAATTAAATCTTCTCATATCATGAATCTTCTTGAGCATCCCGAACATACCAAACAAACTTTCCAAAGTATGTAGAGATACCGAAAATGCTCCACCAACCTGTATCATAACATTTCTGCAACCACCAACTAAAACACATAACAATTAGATCATTAGACCCATTCATAATCATAATCAAAGGATTCCAGATTCTATTACAAGCCCAGAATCCAGAACCCATAGACCACCACCCACACCAGCTAACAAACTTAAAACTATCCATCATCAATATTCTCTTTAAGAAGCTCTTCCAACGCAACTAGGAATAAGGACGTGACAATTCAACCACCAATAGGAGATAATTAAGGAGTAGTAAAACCTAAGTAAACACATCTTCAAACTATCATACGAGCACATTAATTAGACATAGACTACATACACCTTAGATTAGATAATTAGATAAGTAGAGTAATCGGTAGCAATACCAACCCCCCAAATTCAAACCACGAGATTCGTACCTTTCCTTTCCTTAAAAATTATAAAAGATAAAAATAATCTTCCTCAACCACAACCTTAGCGTAGTAACTTCTCACTAGCATTCCTATTCCCTAGAGAACGATATCAATACCGTGGCTTACCCTAATACTACACTACAACAATTAGGTTCACTGCCTGGGGTGTTGAAAACTTGCTCGACGAAAAGGAAGTTCCTTTGACTCCGAACGACGCGTGTAGCATTATCAAGTTTTTGGCGCCACGGGAATAGAATAGCTAGTTAGTAGTCCACCTCGTTTAGGTCTACTCACAAGATTCCTATCAAGTGAGATTATTTTTTCTTTTATTAGCTTCCTGTAGTCTATCCCCTTCTTCGTGTTTGTGTTCAGTAAACCCTTTTCATTTGTCGCTATGGCAAGTGGGTTGCATTTGAATCATTAAAAATGAGGATCAATTGAGTTTAGCGACTTGGTGTTCTAATGAATCGTGAGTGATCTTAGAGATATCCAAATGGAGCGGGTATAAGGTTGGATGGATTTGATAAATTTTGTGCTTGTGTGGCTTCTATTCAACGATCATTGTTAGAATCAACTCCTTTAGTGAAACCCTCGGAAAAATTTTAAGAAAAGCGTCCTAAGTATAAACCATCGGTTGTTACAACTTGAGGAAATGGATAAGGAGGATTTATCCAACCTTAGGCATCATGATCAAAAAGACCTAGTTTTAAGAACATGGAACCTAAACCCGAACAAGATTGTGAGATGGTTATAGTTGAAATACCTAGTTGCATGTGGGATAGATTTCAAACATTTAGGAGATCTAGATATAATGGAGAAAAAGGTGGAAACTCCAAGCCCACAAGCCCTACCATCACTTGAGGACACACATCACCTATAACTTTCCGGAAGAAGTCGAAGAGACTATAGGAGCCCGATTGATAGAGAACCTTTGGATCAAACGCCACTAGAGAATGTAGGTTTAGATGCTTGTTGTCGTGACCTCTCTCTTAGTCCTAGGGAAGTTCCTAATTTTGATGAACCGAGCCTCAACCAAAACCTTACCCAATGTTCCGTCTTTAGATGTGAATCTTGGAATTGAATTAGGCCCCAATCCACCCATCAAAATAGATAGTCCGGTAGTTGCTTGATAAAGGTGATAGATTCTAGGCCATGTAGAGTGGAAGCTAATATAGAGTAACCCATGACCTTACACTTATATCACCCATTCATGGTTGATAACAAGAAACACTATGGGTTTAAACCGAGTTTATTAGGTCAAGATGGATCCTTAACTAAGAATCTTTTGAAGTTGATAGAAGATGATCCATTTTAGGAGGAGATTTGATTCACTCGCTACACCAATAGACTTAGGTAAGGTTATAATGAATGGAGCACACTCCTTTGAGCATATAAATCACCCATCACCCTCTCCTCACGTAGCAAATTTCCACCCTAAGGGTGTGTATTGCTACTATCACCCGCACTTAAACTTAAGTGTAGGAAAACTTCCCTTTATCTCGTTAAATAAGGGTAGAGTCGGCTCGTGACTCGAACAAAAACAAGCGCTTCTTGGGAGGCAACCCATGTGTATTTGTTTTCATTTTCATTTGTGTGTCGATATCTTTTATTAATTGTTTATTCTCATGTTTGAATTTGTAAAATGCTTTATTTTGTCTTTAACCTCGTCTTAATTACATATAAGGTATTTTACATAAGGGATAAGTGTAGGGAGGATTACACGTTTTCAAAAAAACGTGAACATGAGAATTACGATTATTTAAAAGATATATATGTGTTTGTTAGAGTCAAATGCTTGTATCGAGTCATAATGGATGTTTTGCGAGAAAATTTTCCGATTCTAAAGATGTAAGTCTTCGAATTTTTCCGTAAAATCGAGACCGGTTTTGTCGAGGATAACTGACGGCATCGAGATCGCAACTGACGGCGTCGGGAAGGAGTAAAACAACATATTACTTTTTCTCGTTTTCTAAGCTACTAAAAAATATTTGGAATTTTCCGGGTCTTAATTTTCCGTAAATTTTGTAAACATCCATTCCACAAGCATTATATCTTAGTTTAAATCGAGTCTTATATATATTATTACCTCCGATTTTACGCGAAGGTTTCGTTTGTTTCTTCAAGTGTGCAGGTTTAATTTGTCAAGAAGAAGTTACATAAGATTGGAAGGAGCTTTTCACGCATAAATTCTTCTTGGAAAGAATTTAACCACTACTTCACACACGGATCCTACCGAGCTAATCAGGGGAGTACTAGTTTCTTTCGTTTTGATTACCTTCTATTATCATAACTTTGATACTTTCGGGAACATTGGGGACAATGTTCGGTTTAAGTGTAGGAGGAAAATAAAGCGGAACTTTGAAACTATGCTTATCCTTGATTATTTGCTTTGTCCAATTGCACTTTTGTAATAAACCATGAGAAAATGTCGGTTAGGGTAATTTTGGCACCAAATTTAAAATTTTCATGACATATAGGGTGGGCCATTAGTCTTAACAAAAGCGTCTCACGGATAGGAAGTTATATGACTAGCACAAAACCCTTTACCACCTAAATTCCACCCAAAATGTGAGGATCGCCTTAGATTAGTAGGAATTAAAAGCATTCATCTTTAATGCTTAGAGTGTAAACCGGTAGTATAATAGATTCTAGAACTTGTTTTGTGATGCATTCGAGATCGCTAGTAAGACTACACTTGTGTAGTTAGGAATAACTAAATGATAAGAGGCATTAGGATAACCCTTGTTTGATACGTAATATAATTACTTCTTCCACATCGGTTGAGTAATTCCCCACCCTTTGCATTATACTCATCTTTAGTATCGATACCCTAGTTAACCCCTCGAGCCTATCCTTTTCGCGGTTCTCGTGATGTTTCGGTTTTCGAATATCAATGAAGAGCATTGTTTACACCCCACCCCCACATGTACACCCAAATCGCCTTAGCCTACCTTGTATGCACTCACTTTTAGTGCATTATTGTTATCACCTTAAACCCTTAGTTCAATAATCTAGTTGCTTGCATGAGTTGCTAAGTCGAGTCATATCTTTTGTATACAGCTTTGGGACGATTGGGATTCATGGGAAAAGTTAAAGTTTATAAAATGACGGAAGGCGTTAAATTCAAATTCCTTTGTTTGCGTAATAATGTACCCCAAGTGTTTTGATCTTTTCAATTCGGGTCAAATTAGTGTTAGAGTAATAAAACTCAAGTGTAGGGATGTGGCTATAAATCCTATCATTTTGATGTTACCGTAGAGGATGGTAGAGTAAAAGTGTATGGAAAAAAAATCGAAAAAAAAATATAGAAAAGAGAAAAGAAAAAATATAGTGTTTTGATAAAAAAAAAAAAAAAAAAAATAAAAAAACGGCTACCATCCTACATCTATCCTTTAATTTTATGTTTGTTTATTTAGGTTAGCTAAAGTTTAGAGTGTCGAGTCTTGGCTTAGCAACGCCATTCTTCGTATGCTTGTAACATAAGAGATTTTTGACTTACCACCACTATATAGCCTATCCCACCAAACCCTTTGTTTCCCTACTAGTAAGCCTAACATTACAACCCTTTAAAGACCTCTTTGATAGTCTTTCCTAGGTGCTTACGCCTAAGCGACGGAGGTTTGATCTATTCTCAAGCCTATGGTAATCTATGTACTAGGACCGGTTAATGAGTGTTTATCTTCCATTTCCAATTTGTTATATTTCATATACACCCGAGAGAGATGTGAGTATCCAAACACCCTATGTGAGGTGCTAGTATGTAATTTCCGTGCTTGTTATGACTTTTGCGGGGCTTATATGTGTTGTGGACTGTTTTAAACCAATGCTTCATGATCTCTAACTTATAAATTAATTGGCTAAAAGCACATTTGCTTGAGGACAAGCAAATACCAAGTGTAGGGATATTTGATAAGGTTTTAAAGGTGCCTTTTGAGGGTCGTTTAACCCTTATTTGATCACTTTGTATCCGTTATTGCTTAATATCGTTCCTTTTCACTTTTAGGTCTCTTGAAGGCAAAATGCTGGAATGACACTTATTTGGACGAAAAGGCGCGATTATCTGAAGAAAATGGCCAAATTCGAATCGAGACACTCAAAGTCTGCGAAAACATAAGGTGGCGTCGGTGTTAAGTGTGGCGCCGTCGGAGGATCTTTAATGACGGGACGAAGCCAAAACTCCCATTTTCAAGTGACGACGTCAAGTTATAAAAGAGTAAGCGCCGCAACTCGCACGGCCTAGATGTAATCCAGACGCGCCGAAAGTCGAAGAGGACGGCGTCACAAGCATAACGTGACGCCGTCCGCAAGTCTAACATGGCCAAGACGAAACCCTAATGATGGCGACACGGCATCACAAAACATAAAGTGACGCCGTCGCATGTGTAATATTATATATAGAATCCGAATTTTTCAATTATTTAGTGTGTAGTCTTTTGGGTAAAACCTAAACCGAACCAAGGCTGTCTTGTACAAGATTTTAGGGTCCAAACCCTATCTTACACCAAGATAAGTGTTTACTTCATTAATACAATTATGTCTTTGATTAATTGTGTGTATGCTTGCATGTTTTCCATGTCCGGCTAATTTACTTGTGTGTTTGCTTAGGAATATGAAACTTATATATTGAATATTGATTGGTTGTTTCTTATCTTAGTTGGTTAATGATCTAGTAATGCGATAGGTCATTCGTTGTACTTAATGCTTGATTAAATCTTTGTGAACCTTAAAATATGACTCCTTGAGTAGTTGTAAGCTAAACCATCCAAAGAGTGCCTTAGAGTAAGAGTTTATTATCCCTAGTGGGTTTTGTAGACGAGACTCTTTGGTAAGTTCAAAGAGTTAGGGAGAAACGCATACCCTACAACCTTAGACACACAACGCAACTAGGAATAAGGACGTGACAATTCAACCACCAATAGGAGATAATTAAGGGTAGTAAAACCTAAGTAAACACATCTTCAAACTATCATACGAGCACATTAATTAGACATAGACTACATACACCTTAGATTAGATAATTAGATAAGTAGAGTAATCGGTAGCAATACCAACCCCCCAAATTCAAACCCGAGATTCTGTACCTTTCCTTTCCTTAAAAATTATAAAAGATAAAATAATCTTCCTCAACCACAACCTTAGCGTAGTAACTTCTCACTAGCATTCCTATTCCCAGAGAACGATATCAATACCCGTGGCTTACCCTAATACTACACTACACCGATTAGGTTCAACGCCTAGGGTGTTGAAAAACTTCTTTCGACGAAAAGGAAGTTCCTTTGACCCCGAACGACGCGTGTAGCGTTATCAGATAGTGTTTTGGAAAATATCCTAGAAGCTTTGAGATGCGAAAATTAGATTTTGATCAACTTTGATCAATTTTGAGGTGAGGATGATTTATGATCAATTTTACCATAATCAAAAGATTTCTAAGACTAGATGTGAGGGATCAAGTAGAAAATGAAGTGTGAGTTTAAAAGCGGAAGAGTAGTGGATTAAGGACGAAACGGTAGATTTACAATCATCTTAGAGTGTGATCTAGGTGAGTTGTGTATGAGTAGGAAAGATCAACCTATCTTGAAAAGGACTTAATTTTTCTTCAAGGCACTATGCTTAGCTTAGTGTGTGAGGTGTTCTAAGGGTATGTTTGAAATATAATGCTTGCAATTGCATTTTGCATTTGTGGATCCCACGGTTCCCTAAGAGTAGGGATCCGTCTAGTACAATCTTTGGTCCGCCCATCCGCTAAGGGGACCTTTACTAAAGGTATGCAATGATCTTTACAATGCATTATATCTCAAGGATAGTCTAAAGAGAGTTCTAATACTAAGATATCAAATGTAAAATGTTTTATTTCATGAAAGAAATTGGATTACATTGATAAAGCACGAGTACAAGAGATTTGATCCTATTTTGGAATACTATTAGTTTCCTTGAGTGTTTTAGATAGGAGGATCATTATGTGATTGATGAGTGTTGGTGGAATCAAGAATGAAGAAAGTCTTCATGAGAGATATGTTTAGTGGTTTCATCATCTTGTTCACAAGTACGTACAACTGACTTTGAAATTGAGGATGGAAGTGCATAACATTATGATAGAGGCGTCTCAAGAACATTTCATAAGGGATGATTTTATTCTTGGAGCCTTGAAGATTTTCTATTTGCCTTGTGAAGAAGTAGGCGAGATTGTATGGTTGTTGTGTTAGCAAACAGTACAACATGTGAGCACAACAAGCGGGAAGAATTTCTTGATTTCCCCTAAGACTCCAAACATTTTCACGTAGGATGAGTGCAAGAGGCTTGTACTCCTCTCGGATATCCCTTGTAAAGATAATGTTTGGATCGTGAGTAATATGGTCGAGGTTTGCATATTATGCGATTTAAATCTTCGGAGGGTATGTGTGAACAATATGGACTATTTTCTTCGAGAAAGTTGAAGAGAAAATCAAGAGACCAATCTTGGTGAAGGCACATTGTCCATGATTTGGAATCCGGAGGATGTGAGCAAAATGCCCAAGGTTAGAGCGAACTTTTGGTTTTTGATATAAAACCAAAGAGATAAAGAGCGATCCTCATTACGAATCGAGTTCGACTTGACGGAAGAATTCCATTATGAACCTTGGACATATCTTCTCGTTGATTTCAAGAATATATTCTAGTCCTATGGCTCGGAAGGAGGTATTGATACCTTCTTGAATTGTAGAGAGGTGTCACGATCGTCCTTCATGGAAGTGACGATT
Source organism: Chrysanthemum lavandulifolium (assembly GCA_022545495.1). NCBI lineage: Eukaryota > Viridiplantae > Streptophyta > Magnoliopsida > Asterales > Asteraceae > Chrysanthemum > Chrysanthemum lavandulifolium. The sequence continues at coordinate 210,308,296 of CM040246.1, forward strand.
TGAGATTATTGAACCCCGGACATGATTGCGGTGTGTTGGGCTCGAGGAGATGTTCGGAGTGTAGACGCTAGTGAGTGAAAAATCAAACTCATATTCATGCATCATAATTGAACCTACAGAAATGATAAGTTGATGAAAGAACATGTTTGTGATCAACCTATGATAATCTAATGTTTTTACTAGATTTTATTAACAATGGTATTTAACACTTTAACTTACTCAATGTTTTGACTTTCTCATGGATTTTAGTTTTGCATGAAAATTGTTTTCCGATGTCGGATCCCACGGTTCCTTTAAAAGGGATCCGCTAGTATATCTTCCGGGATCCGTGGATCTGTAGTAGCAGAAATGATTTGATAAAAACAAAGGTTTTACGGTTTTATACCACGAAATATGTTTTATCCTACATTTTCTTTTAGCATGCATACATGACTTCTAATGTATCACGAAGAATATAAAACATATAAATCAAAAGAAGTGACAAACACATTATGATAATAATAACATAGATAAACTAGATCATTAATAGTATTGCATTTAAATACTAAGGATGATACAAAGGATCGGGTATATAACCCCAATATAGATTAACAACACAAAGTAAATGTCTCCGTATGTGAACTTCATCATAGGGAACACAAGTGCGATGAGTGTTAGAGCGATGAGCACGAGTGTGATGTAAACCATGTTGATGATGAATCTCTTGGTTTCGATTGAGATGGAATGAGGAGGAAGATGAAGTTTTTGAATGAGAGGAAATTTTTGAAATTGGAAGATTTGAAAAATTGAGGGTTTGATGAGATGGTCGACGGTGGGAGTATTATAGGGAAGGAGGAATTTTTGAAATTCGTGTTTTGTTTTATTATTGGATATAAAAAGAGACAAAGCATAAGTTTTATATACCATGACTTTAGACGAGAAGTAAAACACGTATGTGAGACAAAGGCTTCCTAATGAAGCTTTGTGTAAAACATGTATAAGCAAAAAAAAATATTCATATAAATACCTAAAAAGGTGTACTTAATTATCAAGCAAAATAAAAAGAAAATCATACCTCTAGCGCACTTAGGAATGTCTTAACAAATGACGCAACAAATGTCACTTAGACGATTCCCGCTCCTTTGCTATTAAGATACCTTCTTAAGGAAGGTATTCTTGTTACCAAGCGACTCCTAAAGCTTGGTGGGTATGATCTTTGACTAATCAACATAACAAGGAAGATTAGTGCAATTAAATGAAAAGATAAATAAGAAAACTGTTGTTGTCAAATCAACATCCAAACATATAGTTTTAAAAGACATGATGTTTGTTTTTATGAAAAACCTTCTTTGTAGTTTTCAATTAACTATGGATCATATCAAGTTTTTAAAGTACAATATACTTCAAGAAACTTGGTAACGAAGCTCTGATGCCAATTGTGGAAAACTAGAAGGGGGGTTGAATAGTTTTGCCAATTAAAACTTCCTTTTAATTTATTTAGATTGACTTATGTCAATCTATTTGGATGTGTGTGTTGGATGTTGATAAACAAGCATATAAAGGTAAGTAATGAAAAAGATAAGAGTAAGAAGCACAAAACCACAACACGAGTATTTATAGTGGTTTGGCTACAAGGACACCTTCCTTGCCCTACTCCACTCCCCGAGTCACCTAATCGAGAGTTCGTAATCACTACACCAATCTCCTTATGGCGGAGAAGCCTTCACAACGTTTCCTACCCTTTTTCCGGTGCTAGGCTAACCACCGGGTTCTTTCACTCCAAGGTGAACCACACCTACACAACGTCGCCTACCCTTTATAAGGTACTAGGCTAAGTACCTAGTTCTTTCATTCCAAAGTGAACTACACCTTCACAACGTCGCCTACCCTTTATTAGGTACTAGGCTAAGCACCTAGTTCCATTGCAATGGAGGAACTACTACCACACTACACAAACGACTAATCCCAAAGGAGATCTACTCCTTTACAACATCATCAAGGATATCAATATCCTTGGATCTAATACTAGTCTATCTTGTACATCGAAACACACCATATCGAATGTACATCTAAGGTACCTTTCACTAATACCTTTGACTAGATCTACAAGACACCTTTCACTAATGGCTTATGTCTTCACTTCTAAGCACCTTTCACTAATGCTTCTTTGTCTTAACTTCTAAGCACCCTTCACTAATGCTTCTTGTCTTGACTTCTAAGCACCTACCACAAGTGCTTATCCTATAGACGATAGATACCCTTCACTAATATCTTCGTCTTGACACTTGAGACATCTTTCACTAATGTCTTCAACACTACACTTCTTTGAAGAAAGAAAGAGATCATCAACAAGAGGACTTCAATAGCCTTGATGATGAGGAAGCATGTCAACTCATGGACTTGAGCTTGCTCGACTTCAAAGGTGGTGATCTTGCCTTTAAGAGGAACCTAGAAGATCACACAAAAATAAAACTACAAACATAGATCTCTTGGATCTAAGGTTAGTGAGATTTAACTCGGGGAGAAAGTGTGTTAGAAAGGGATTGAAAGGGTGAGAAACAATGAAGAAATGGCTCACTATTTATAGAGGAAAACCTCTCATCGCTCCTGGGATCCCACGGATCCCTACCACAAGGGATCCGGCTAGCACAAAGCTAGGGATCCGTGGTACGCCTCTTTGCCCATGGGTATTTTGGTTATGGGTCATGGGTTATGGGTTGATCCATGGTTTTCTTTCTAGATTCAATGTATCTTAAGGATACAATGAACTTGGTCAAGTGGTATAACTAAAACCATGGGTTATGGGTCAAAACCATTTGCTAGCTTTTACCTATTTAGTATATACTTGTTTTTGCCAATTTTAGTATATACTTGTTTTCACCCATTTTAGTGTATACTTAGTTAAGTATATGTTATCCCTATATGTAAACACTAGTTGTTATACATATGTATATCTAAAGCATAAAATCACTTATACTTGTTTTAGTGTTTTATGTGAAAGCGTAAGTGTGTTAGAAAACTATTAGTTCAAATCATTTACGTATTTTATTTGTTTCGTTAAAATGATCTTACTTTTGTTATCGACAAAACTTTAGAAGATCGTACAATATAAATAAATGTTTTTATGGCTTATTTGTATTAACAAGGACTGTGACTTTCACTCAGATTACTTAAGCAAATTTCCAAAGACTAAAATTGCCAACCAAAAGCCAAGGGAGAATAAACCAGTTTGGAATCACTCACATAGGGTTAACCACGGCAATTTCTCAAAAGACTGTAGGTACCCTCACCAGAGAAGACCTTTTTCAAACCACCGGTACACTCAAACACTTTTCAAGGTACTGATAAGCCAAAATTTTCTCAAGCAGTACCTTCTCAAAGTACTGCTAGATTTTCACCCAATCAAGGTACTGCTAGCATTTTTTGGAATAGAAGCCCTGGGAGATCCAATTACTATCAATCTAGAAGGCGTTACACCTCAAATAGAGTACCTAGATCAATGAAATCTACTCAAAGGTTAAAACCAAATTGGGTTAAGAAAGAAATCTTGTTGGGAACAAACAAGACTTTCGACAAGTAATGGGTGAAACAGAATTTTGTTGAAAAGAAAAGAGAATTTTGATGAAAAGAGAGTTTTGTTGAAAAACCAACACAAGTTTTGGAACAACTAAAGATAATTGATCATGTGCTTAAAAAGCAGTGGAGATTACATACTTAAAGAATTTAAGTATGTCACTCCTAAGGGAACCAAGTCAAGTAATGGCTTGGGTTCCTAAAATTAACTAACTCTTTATATTTGTGCAGGCAACCCGGAAGAGGAGCTTAAAGATCATTTAATTGTGGATAGTAGTTGCTCGGAAGCATGACATGAGACAAATAGATTCTCGGATTTTAGATCTCATTTTGGAGGAAGAGTTGCGTTTGGGAATGATCCTAGTGGAGGAAGAATTCCGCAAAGGAACCATCAAGGCGGGAAGCATAGATTTTGAGAATGTTCGTTATGTGAAGGAGCTCAAGTTCAACCTTTTGTCAAGATCTCGGATCTCGTGACAAGAAGCTCCTGTGTTATTTTGACACGAATGTCTTATTCTTTCCCTAACTTCAAGCTTGTTGATGATACCTTGGTAATCCGAGAGTACCAAGAACCAATGATGTATCTGATGCGGATATGAAGAGTGTTAACTCTTCCGAAAGAGCAACATGTTTAGTAGCAAAGGCAACACTTGAAGAAGCACATATGTGGCATAGAAGATTAGGCCATGTGAATTTCAAGAATATCAACAAGTTGGTTAAAGGAAATTTAGTTAGAGGTTTACCTTCCAAAACATACAAGAATGATCACTCATGTTTGGCGTGCAAGAAGGGTAAACAACACAAAGCTTCATGCAAGAAGATTGAGGAAAGAACTATTAGAGAACCTTTAGAGTTGCTACACATGGATCTGTTTGGACCTGTTTATGTTGCAAGTCTAAACAAGAAGAAGTATTGTCTGGTTGTAACAGATGATTGCAGTAGATTTAGTTGGGTCTTTTTCTTGGGATTTAAAGATGAAACCTTTGATGCTATTAACGATCTTATATTAGCCCTTGAAAACCAATTGAGACTCAAAGTAAAAGGTATTAGATGTAACATTGGGACTGAATTCAAGAACAAGTTTATGGATGAGTTTTGTACCAAGAAAAGAATCAAGAGGGAGTTTAGCATTGCTAGAACACCACTAAAAAATGGTGTTGCAGAGAGGAAGAACAGAACCTTGATAGAAGCAGCCAGAACAATGCTTGCAGATTCTCAATTACCTATTCAGTTTTGGGCTGAAGCTATAAGTACTGCTTGTTATGTGTTGAATAGAGTATCAGTCACTAAACCTCAGATGAAGACACCTTATGAGTTGCTTATGGGAAACAAACCTAACATACATTTTATGAAACCTTTTGGATGTCCTCTGACTATTCTCAATACTATTGATGCTTTGGGAAAATTTGATGGGAAGTCAGATGAAGGATACTTATTGGGATACTGTACCAATAGCAAAGGATTTAGAGTGTACAACAAGGTCACCAAAAAGGTTCAAGATTGTCTTCATGTTGAAGTTTTAGAAGATCAAGAAAATCAAAAGGGTAAAGGTCTTGATTGGATGTTTGATCTTGATGTTTTGACTACTTCTATGAATTATGTTCCTGTTAGAGAAGAAAATCAAGTTGATTACAAATAATAAGATTTACAGTACATTGTTCATGGAGTCAATATTAGACCCGATGTTGTTCACGATAAAGAACCTATAAGCTGTTGAGAAGGAGAAAATCTTGATGAACCAAAATCCACTTTGTCTGCTGAGGATCAAGTCGTTCAAGATGAACTTAATAGGATGCTTTTTCAAGAAACAATAGCACAATATTATGAGGATGTACAAAGAAGAGCTTATGAAGAAACAAAGAAAAAGGGTTAGTCTACAAATTACCCTCACGGTACTTTCGATCACGGTACTTTGGATCAAATCATCTTTGCACCTATTGGCGATGCCGATGATTTGTATGATCCTAACATGCCTGGTTTAGAAGACACTGATGATGAATTAGACGATGAAGGTATTTTCTCAAATTCCAATGAAGGAGCTGATTTCACAAATTTGGATGATGACTTTGAAGTTCTACAGAATCCTACATTAAGAGTTCATAAAAATCATCCTGCTAGTCAAATCATTGGACCTTCTACTTCTGGAGTGCTCACAAGAACCAAGGCTAAAGGTTTCTCTAAACCACATAATGCTTTACTTAGCTTTGTGTATAAACAAAACAGGCTAAATCATAAGGATCATCAAACATGTTTATTCGCTTGTTTTATCTCTCAAGAAGAACCCAATAATATAGCTCAAGCATTAACCAAAGAGAGTTGGGTTGAAGAAATGCAAGAAGAACTACTTCAATTCAAACTTCAAGAAATTTGGGTACTATGTGATCTACCAGATGGAAAGAAAGTCATTGGTACAAGATGGGTTTTCAGAGTTAAGAGAGATGAAAGAGGGAATGTCATCAAGAACAAAGCAAGATTAGTTGCACAAGAATATAGACAAGAGAAGGAGTGGACTATATTGAAGTGTTTGCTCTTGTAGCAAGGATTGAAGAAATTCGAATATTCCTTCTTTTGCATCATATATGGGCTTTCTTGTTTATCAAATGGATGTCAAGAGTGTCTTTCTTTATCGCAAGATTACAGAGGAGGTCTATATCAAACAACCTCCTAGTTTTGAGGATCCTGCACATCCAAACAAAGTCTACAAAGTTTTTAAGGCTCTGTATGGTCTTCATCAACCACCTAGAGCTTGGTATGAAAAACTCTCCACTTTCTTATTGCAGCATGGTTACATGAGAGGAGCAATTGATAAGACTTTGTTTATCAAGAGAGACAAGAAGGATATCATGCTTGTTCAAGTCTATGTAGATGATATCATCTTTGGAGCTACAAAACAGTCTATGGTGAAAGAATTTGAGCAGCCGATGCAGCAAGAACTTCTAATGAGTTCCATGGGTGAATTAACTTTCTTTTTGGGGCTTCAAGTTAAACAATCAGAGGCTGGAATTTTTATTAGTCAAGACAAGTGTAAAACCCTAAAAATACGGAAAATATTAAAAGACTATTTTACCCCTGAAATTTAAAACTTCTAAAATACCTAAATTACGTTAATCTCATTAAATATGTTTCTAACTTAACTCGCAAATCGTAATTTGAGTAAATAAATAAAACAACACACACTCACGTCTAAACTATGAAACACGCGTTTTAAATTTTGCATTGGGCGATAATCTCATTAGTCGCAAATCAAAGACTCCACTTGAATAAAGGCCCAAACAAGCTTGGACTTGGCCCATTTCTTTTTCTTTCTTTCCTTTTGTTCGCCATATGCAAACCGAAACCCCTCCTCTTTTTTTTGTTCGTGACTTCCTTTTTGCAAACATAAAACCCTAGTTTTCCTTCATCCAAAATTGACGGCAACTTCATTTTTTCTCCTATGCCATTCGAAAATCAAACCAAGAAGGAGTTCCAAGGAGGTTATGATCATGTGGTGTCGATACAAAGGTATGGTAAGCGTAATATTGATCTAGGGTTCGTTTTGTTTATTATCAAGTCGCATGGTTTGTTTAAAAGGTGTATATAAATTTGTAAGACTGAAAATATGGAAGAGTAAACTTGATATGATGATATTAAATCAGTTTGTGTGGCTTACATGGGTCATGGGTGCGTTTGGGTAGGTAAAACATGTGATTACAATGGTTTTAATAAACCCTAAAACTGGACAGCATCATATGTCAAATTTGTGTGTGTTATAGATCCAATTTTATAAGTGAAATAATCTGGGTTTTTGTGGGAAAAGTTTATTCTATGTCTTAGTTAAGTTTTCCAAGTGGTTTGGTCGAATTTGGAGTTGTCTAAGTCGTATTTTGAATTTTACAAGATCAAGTGTCAAAGCCGAGAAAACAGGTGCAAATTTAGTTGGATTGTTTGATTTTAATTTTCAAACCATAAAGAATTGGGAGCTCTCCTTTTACAGGAGTGAATTTAAGATATAAATGAATTTCTCTGCGGTTTGGGAATTTTTCAAGGTGTCTAAACAGGTCCAATAAGTGTAAACTTTTAAGGTGTATTTTACGATCACTTTACGGACGGTCTCGGACTTATGATTTTCCGTAGGCCATTTAGCATGGAAATAGAACCCACCAATTTTGTAGAGTCTCTTAACTCATATGGGAACCTCGGAATTTTGCTTGATTTCATTTGAGCTAAGTAAGTATTTTATAAAATCGCTAAAATCTGGTCCGAATATGAGTTTAAGAAACGAAAGATAAAATATGATATCAATAGGTAACACACTTACAAATGCATGAAGCTTATAAAATAAAAATATACTTATAACTCTAAGAATGTTAATGCGATTAGTCGGTTATAGCTTTAATGATGCTAATAAGTATTAAACAAATCCTAATCCATGTAGATTCGTTGAAGGAGACGCGACGTTGTATCTTCGTGTTCTTTCATTCGTTTGCTTTTCTCTCATTTGCGTTAAGGTACGGATATTACGACCTTTTCAAGAAAGGTTCCTTATGACGTTCTTTTCGTTAGCTTTCCTATTTTCCTTATTAGGTTTCCGATGCCATTGCTATGAACCCTTTCTGATTGTTTGATCATTGCTTATCCGAACTTGTTTTATTGAACCATGCAATACCTGTTTTGAACTTGTATTATGAAGACTCTGATATGCATATTTATTGAACCTCACTAAGTTTAATTATGAACTTCTAGATATGAATGTATGATTTGTGATTGTGATATAAACTTCTACTTCTGAATATCTGAATATGAACCTTATATGATCTATCTAATATGTTATTTGTGACTTTGTGTTGATTATGATCTGTGTCAATAATAAACATTGTTTGACCTAAGATAGTTTGACACCCGAGTCAAAATAATAACTATTCATGGGGTTCCATGTCCGTGTCGTTGATGCACTTGACATGACTCTAGGGCGAGAGAGTGAAGTTCTGCCACGTCCCTTATCTCGTTATCTGTTATGAGCTCAAGTTATATTATATTACCAATATATGTTTGTCGGTATGGATGCATCCTAGATCGATCCTTATACGATATGATTTATGCGGTGAATGATGTAGGTGTGCAATCTGCGTCTTCATAAAACTACGGGAGCTAGCTACTCCGAATTATTTACGAGATTATTTCTATATAATTATGATGTTTCGATATGATATATTCGGACTCGTGGTAGTTAACTAAATCTTTATCTGTTATTTCTATGTTAAGTATTTCGATTATGATTCGGTATGTTCAAGTGTTTATAATTATGCGCTAGGCTTATTATATGTTATTATATGTGTTTACGCTTTTGAATGTTTACGTGACTACCGTCTATTATGCTAGGATATGATTAATATGTTTAAACATGATTCGCATCTTTGTCATCGATGTTATGTTAGTTTATCGTTATATGAATTCTTTTATACGTGAGATGAATGTGCTAATGTAAAAGTAAGTATCTTGAAAGTTGATAAGTACAATTGTTCCGTTAATCTGTAAACTTTGCCTATCGTTAGGGTACCTATCTGTTTATGATTTGGTGCGCCATGTTAAAACTCTCACGATGTTAAGATTCGATCCGAGCTGGTTTAGCTTATGATATCATTACGATAATTGCTAATGGCTATGTTATGTCTTTGTCTATTGAGTTATAGTTGGTCTCGTGTTTTCTCGTATGTGTGACTGCCATGTTTAAATTTCGCTTATACTAAAGTTTGATCCGGGAACCGGTTTAATTTATAATGTCGGCTGTTAACTTACTATCTGCTATGTTATGCCTCTAGTTCATTTAACTATAGTTTTTGTAAGGTGTTCTCATTGGTATGTGTGAATACTATATGTTGACTGCTATTTCCGCTGCTACAATATTGAGTTAAGTATGTTAATGTAGATTAATTGATTTGTATGAATGCCATGATTATTTTCTAGAAAGTGTTTCTGTTATCCTTTGAACATTCCGTTTGGCTTATATGAGCTCTACTATCTGAATGTATTGAATGTCTGGTTATTTTGATGTGTTTGAGTACGTGCCATCAATGTGCTATGTGTTTGTTCTTGATTGCTATTTGTTTTTCTGGATTTCTGTATAGTTGTGCTTCCGCTGAATCATGGAATTATCTTACTAGAAAGGAGAATTTTTTGGAGACTGTTAAGAGTAATTGGAAGGTTCCTGTTAAGGGGTATGCTATGTATGTGCTTGCTAAAAGGTTAAAATTTTTAAAGAAACATATGAGGGGTCTGAATAAGAAGAATGGTAATGTTTGTGAAAAGGTTAAAAAATTGAAGGATGAGTTGACTATAGTCCAAGAAGCTTTAAGTAATGATCCTACTAATGTCAGTCTTAAGGAAGAAGAAGCTGTGTATGCTTATGCTTATAAGCAGGCTGTTATTAATGAAGAGCTGCTTATGAAACAAAAAGCTAAGATAGAATGGGTTAAGGAGGGGGACTTTAATACAACTTATTTTCACAATATGGTCAAGGGTAGAACTGTTAAAAACAGGATTGAGGTGATGTATGATGAAAGTGGGACTGCTTTTCATGGAAATGAGATGGTTGATAAATTTGTAACCCATTTTGAAAGTTTCTTTGGTGCCTGTGATATGGTCTTTCCTATTGAAGATCCAGCCTCCCTGTTCACTAACAAGCTTGATCATGAGGTTGCTGTGGGGATGATTAGTGATGTTTCTATTGAAGAGATTAAGGTAGCGTTGTTTGATATTGAAGATAATAAAGCATCTGGTCCTGACGGCTACACATCCAAGTTCTTTAAAAGTGCGTGGAATGTGGTGGGGGAGGATACGTGTGCTGCTGTGAAGGAGTTCTTTTCAAGTGGCAAATTGCTTGGTGAGTTTAACGCTTGCATCATATCTTTAATACCTAAAGTTATTGCCCCTAAAAGAGTTGTTGACTACAGACCCATTAGCTGTTGTAATGTGATATATAAGACCATTAGTAAAGTCATAACTAATAGACTTAAAATGGTCTTAAATGGGCTTGTGGGTGTTAATCAGTGTTCGTTTATACCCGGGAGACAAATTAGTGATAATATTTTCTCTTAACTCAATAACTTATGAGAGGCTATAGCTGGAACACTTGGGGGGGAATTAGTAGGTGTGCCTTTAAAATTGACATACAAAAAGCATACGATACGGTTAATTGGCAGTTTTTAGATTTCATCTTAAAGCAATTTGGGTTTCATCCAGTTATGGTTCATTGGATTATGGTATGCTTAACCACTGCTTCATTTTTTGTTTGCATTAATGGTGAGCCACATAGGTTCTTTAAGGCGGGCAGAGGTTTGAGACAAGGGGACCCCATTTCCCCATTTTAAGGAGAGGTTTGGATGAGTTTTGCTTGAGTTCTGGCCTTCTTCCTAGCATGACTAAAAGTGATACATTTTTTGGAAATGTGTCTGAAAGTGTGATTGCAAGTATTAAGCTGGTCATGCCTTTTTCAGAAGGTCATTTGCCTATTAGATACTTGGGCTTAACAATGGTGTCTAAGAGGCTAGCTGATAAAGATTGCAAACCGTTGATTGAAATGATTAAGAAAAGGATCGGGGACTGGAGAAATAAGGATCTATCCTTCGCTGGCAGGTTACAACTTATATCCTCTATTTTATATTCGTTACAAGTCTACTGGTCTTCTCTTGTTATATTACCTGCTAGCATATGTAGTGAAATTGATAAGTTATTTAAGAAATTCCTTTGGACTAGGGGTGATTCTATTAGGGGTATGACTAGTGTGGCATGGAAAGATGTTTGTAAACCTAAGAGTCAGGGGGGTTAAGGTTGAAATCTGTTAAGCTCTGGAATGAGACACTTATGGCAAAACATATTTGGAATATTGTTAGTAGAAAGGAATCTATTTGGGTTAGATGGGTGAACATTTATTGGTTAAAGGGAAGAAGTATGTGGGACATTGAGCTAAATAGAGGACAGTCTTGGTGTTGGAAACAATTTTTGGATTTACGGGATAAAATCAAGGAGTTTGTTCAGGTTAAAGTTGGAAATGGAAAAGAGTGTAATGTTTGGTTTGATAAATGGCACCCTAATGGTCTGTTATGTAAGTTAATTAGCCATAGAGTGTTGGAACAAACTGATTTGAGCCTAAAGACTAAAGTGGTAGATATGATTCAAGACAATGAATGGACTTGGCCTATGGAGTGGGATGATAGGTTTAAAGAGGTCACTTGTGTTCCTATGCCTAGCTTAGTTCATGATGTTGAGGATAAAACTATTTGGGTGGATAAACTGGGTGTGGTTAAGGAGTTTTCAGTTAGAGAGATATGGGATGTTATGAGTGTTGAGTATCCTAAGGTCATTTGGTATAAACATGTCTGGTTTAATCAATGTATTCCTAGACATGCTTTCATTTTATGGGTGGCTATTAAGGGTAGACTTAAAACTATGGATAGAATTTCTAAATGGTTTGATGTGCAGAACAAGACATGTCATTTATGTAATCAATGTAATGAGTCTCACAGCCATTTGTTCTTCTCATGTCCTTATGCTAAAAATCTGTGGGAAATGTTGAAACCTATGGCCAGGCTTGATGGTGTATCTAATGATTGGGCTAATATTATCTCTTTTATGTCTAACACACCTGCTACTAATGCTATTTGGAGTATAATTCAGAGGTTAGTATGGGGAGCTTGTGTTTATTATGTGTGGCAGGAAAGGAATTTTAGATGTTTTAAAAAAGAATTCAGAGATGAAGAGAAGTTGTTTAAAATTATTGTGGGAATGGTGAGAATGAAGCTGCTGGGCTTGGATATAAAGATGAGTTCTAATACAGTTGAAGCTGCCAGGATTTGGGATCTTCAACAGAACAGGAAGGAAAATTATAGAAGAATGGTGGAAGATCTTCTTAAAGATTGTAGTATTAATGAGTAGTGTTAAATCTATGTCTTGGTTCTGGTGGTGGTCTATGGGTACTGGTTTATGGGATTGTAATAGGATTTGGGACCCTTTGATTATGACTAGGGGTGGGTCTAGTGTTGTTATTGTTATCTGGTATAGTTGGTTGGTGCAGGTATGTTATTATGCAGGTGGTGGTGTATGCTCAAGGTCTCTTCTACCTATGGAAACTGTCATGGTGTGGATAGGATGCTTGAGTTGCTTGATGACTTGGGTGGATCTGATTTGGGGAGGTCTAGGGGATGGTCACACTCTTTTTCCTACTCTTTGGTTTTCCCCTAGTGGTTTTACTTGGAGTAGGTTTTTTAAGGAGGAGACATTCACTAGACTGCTACTCTGGCACTCCTCTATGTTTATGGTGTGGGATGCTTTTTGTGATGATAAGTCTGTTGCATGCTCCCAAAGGATGGATGTTATTTGTGTCTTGCTTATGGCCTTGATGTTATGGTTCTGCTTATGGTTTTGTTATTTAGAGTTATCAATCCTATGTGGGAGGGCAGTATATTGTGATGGATTAAGACAGTTAGGCTGGCACCTTTCTTGTCTTATGGATTCAGAAGTGTACTGTTTTTCTCATGGGGTTGTACTCTATGTTATCTTACTTGTTATTTGTATTTTTTGTTCATTTTAGTTGTATGGTGGTTTTGTTATTAGTTATGGCCATGAGTATTTAGCCAAAACATGCTAGTTAGGGATGTGTCCTAACAGTGGATTTTGTTTTGTGCTTGTTTTGTACTCTTTCTCCTTTTTGGAGTTCCTTTTCTTAATAATAATTTACCTTTAAGAAAAAAAAGACCTTTATATAGTGTATGAACAGACTCCTTGAATCATTGCAACTCTTCAAGATATAGTTGTATCTGTTATATCTGAATAATAGAACATTCCATCTTTTATTGAGTCATCACAATGAAACTTAGATATTGAATTAACAAAAAAATAATAATTATGGAACTCAAGTTAGAGCTTCTAGATTGCAAAAAGTTCCTTATATTGTTTATGAAGAGACTCCCTGAACCATTCTAACTCTTCAACATAAAGTTATATCTGTTATAACAGGAAAAAGATCATTGCAACTTTGATTGAATCATCATAGTGAACCGATGTGGGCCCAGTGTTGATGAGCAAAGCTATTATGTTTCCGGAGGCCCAATATCGCGTGACAAAAGGGCCTCACTAAATGGGCATAACTTGAGCTACGGGGCTCCATTTTAGGCGAATGACCAGTCAAATCGAAGCTTGGAACGAGGACCACGTTGTAGTAAACTGACTTTGTCGGTTTACAGAACTTTCGAGCCCCGAAACACTATATTTTATGAGTTATTTGCATTTTAGTGTTTCCAGATTACAAATCGTCCCTTATATATTGTATGAATAAACTTCTTGAGCCATTACAACTCTTTTAGATACATTTATGTCTGTTACAACTAAAAAATAAGATGTTACATCTTTTATTGAATCATCACTATAAATCCTGGAGATTAAATTCACAAAAAAGTCATTCTGGAAATCTAGTTAGAGCTTCTAGATTGCAAAAAGACCCTAATATAGTGTATGAAAAGACTCCTTGAATTGTTGCAACTCTTCAAGATATAGTTGTATCTGTTATATCTGAATAATAGAACATTCCATCTTTTATTGAGTCATCACAATGAAACTTGGATATTGAATTAACAAAAAAATAATAATAATGGAACTCAAGTTAGAGCTTCTAGATTGCAAAAAGCTCCTTATATTATTTATGAAGAGACTCCCTGAACTATTCCAACTCTTCAACATAAAGTTATGTCTGTTATAATAGGAAAAAATACTGTTGCAACTTTTATTGAATCATCAAAGTGAAACTAATGTGGGCCCAAGTGTTGAGGAACACGCTATTATGTTTCTAGGAGCCCAATATCGCGTGACAAAAAGGGCCTCACTAAAATGGGCATAACTTGAGCTACGGGGCTCCGTTTTAGGCGAATGACCAGTCAAATTGAAGCTTGGAACGAGGAGCACGTTGTTGTAAACTGAATTTGTCGGTTTATAGAACTTTCGAGCCCCGAAACACTATATTTTATGAGTTATTTGCCTTTTAGTGTTTCCAGATTACAAATCGTCCCTTATATATTGTATGAATAAACTTCTTGAGCCGTTACAACTCTTTAAGATATATTTATGTCTGTTACAACTAAAAAATAAGATGTTGCATCTTTTATTGAATCATCACTATAAAACCTGGAGATTAAATTCACAAAAAAGTCATTCTGGAAATCCAGTTAGAGCTTCTAGATTGCAAAAAGACCCTTATATAGTGTATGAAAAGACTCCTTGAATCATTGAAACTCTTCAAGATATAGTTGTATCTGTTATATCTTAATAATAGAACGTTCCATCTTTTATTGAGTCATCACAATGAAACTTGGATATTGAATTAACAAAAAAATAATAATAATGGAACTCAAGTTAGAGCTTCTAGATTGCAAAAAACTCCTTATATTGTTTATGAAGAGACTCCCTGAACCATTCCAACTCTTCAACATCAAGTTATGTCATATAACCAAAAAAAAGACTGTTGCAACTTTTATTGAATCATCAAATTGAAACTGATGTGGGCTCAAGTGTTGATGAACAGGCTATTATGTTTCTGGAGGCCCAATATCGCGTGACAAAAGGGGCCTCACTAAAATGGGCATAACTTGAGCTACGGGGCTCCGTTTTAGGCAAATGACCAGTCAAATCGAAGCTTGGAATGAGGAGCATGTTGTGGTAAACTGACTTTTTCGGTTTACAGAACTTTCGAGCCCCGAAACACTATATTTTATGAGTTATTTGCATTTTAGTGTTTCCAGATTACAAATCGTCTCTTATATATTGTATGAATAAACTTCTTGAGCCATTACAACTCTTTAAGATACATTTATGTACATTACAACTAAAAATAAGATGTTGCATCTTTTATTGAATTATCACTATAAAACACGGAGATTAACTTCACAAAAAATCATTCATCAAATCCATTAGAGCTTCTAGATTGCAAAAAGACCCTTATATACTGTATGAAAAGACTCCTTGAATCATTGCAACTCTTCAAGATATAGTTGTATCTGTTATCTCTTAATAATATAACATTCCATCTTTTATTGAGTCAACACAATGAAACTTGGATATTGAATTAACAAAAAAATAATAATTATGGAGCTCAAGTTAGAGCTTCTAGATTGCAAAAAGCTCCTTATATTGTTTATGAAGAGACTCCCTGAACTATTCCAACTCTTCAACATAAAGTTATGTCTGTTATAACAGGAAAAAATACTGTTGCAACTTTGATAACATCAAATAGTCCTGAATATTAAGTGTCAATTTCCCCCGATAATGCTCGTTATTTATATCATTTATATGGATTTACGCTTGTTTTCCATTGTTTTCCACTTTCAGGTAAATTACGAGCATTGGAGCTAAAGAAACGCGGAAATGGAAATATATCTAAAGATTTATCACGGTATGCTATTTTGAAGAAGATACGACGTAACTTATCTCTCACATTACGCCGTAACTATTGCGTGACTCGGTATGCCAACTTATCGGAAGGTTACAACAGAACTCCTTCCGATGGTTCTGACGTAACTACATTAGGTCAAAAGAGGTTCCACGTCACGATACTTACGCCGTAACTCTTCGCATCACTTACGATGTAACCGAGTTTATTGAAGACTACGGCGCAACCACTAATAAGGTTACGCCGTAACAAGCGCATCCGGTGCATTTACGAAGAAATAGAAGGTTATGGCGTAACTCCTATATTGGTTCTACCAGTAACCGGATCCGCCTATAAATACCCCACGAATTCCAAGATTTCTAATCATCCCATTCCACACACAACACGAGAACGTGGGAAAAGGCTCAAAGCGGTCTTGGGAAGCATCTGAGTTGTTTCAAGGGAGAAGTCACTCCATTACGATAAGCATTAGAGTTTATATTTCTTTACTTTCAATTCATGTATTTCGTACCTTTGAATATTGAATTAATTTGCATGATTAATATGAGCAGACTAAGCACCTTTTGGTGCTAGCCTAGTTATGATTCCTTAATGGTTTTGTTTACGTTTATCTTTACTTCCATACAATTATTTCTAAGTGTATGCATGCATAGTTCATTGGTAGCCACCCTTGGTTCGGTAGTTTTGAATGGCGGTGAGGCTAATTGCCTAGGAGATATGACCAATGACCCTAGGTGAGCGGATGAGACGGAAAGGTAAGATATGACCAACCGACGACCCTTTCTACTTGTGCGATTTGACCAAGCGATCACCTATCGTTTGGATGAACTTAAGAATTGGGGGTGTAGTGTCTAAGTTCCTAACGGTCGGGCACTCACTATTATGAATCTAGCATGTAGCGATCTTGAATGACTTGGCTTAGGGGACCGGGAACAACAGGACTTATGATGATGCGCTGATTTCTCTGTGGTAGCATCTTTCTTGATAGGTTAGGGCGAATTGACCAAATGATGTCATCTCGAATTTGACCCCACCAAGTAATTGGAAGTAAGTAGGCGAGACACCACTATTCCTCTATTGATTTCCTTTATCCTTTATACGCTTTTATTTCATTACGCATTAGTAGTTTAATTACTTAAATCCCTATCGAAACCATTATTATTACGTGACACTAGACTTAGTAATAATCCAACACATAGCTCCAGGGACGACCTCGGCTTTACCGTTTACTACACTACACGCGACGGGTACACCGCCTGTTAGTGCACTAGGGTAGACCATAGGTATAGCGAGACACTATAAATATTAAGCCACGGTCAAGAAACCTTCATCAAGTTTTTGGTGCCGCTGCCGGGGAGTTATATTAGGATTGATATTAAGTCTTTAATTTCGTTTTAAACTTTTCTCACGATCATATTTCAAGATTTCAGGTACCATGGAAGTGGTTAACACCGATAACCTCACCCTTTAGGAATATTTGGCGTTGACAAGGGAAGAACAAGGACCAGGAATTGTTAGGCCAGCCATTGCAGAAGATGCTCAATTCGAAATCAAACTTCAATTCATGAGGGAATTACGCGCAAATCCCTTCTCTGGAAGCATCACCGATGATGCCCATGAACATGTAGACAACGTCGAGTACATTGTCACCCTATTCAAGATTCCCGAGTCTCACACGATGCTATAATGTTCTGAGTATTCCTATTTCTCTTACGGAGCTGCAAAAGATGGGTTGATCGATTACTTTGGGATTTGTCAACACTTGGCCTATCTTAAAAAATGTTTCATTCAGAGATACTGCCCTCTATCAAAGACGGCTAAGCAATTGGAAGAAATCAATAACTTCAATCAAGAGGGGGGTGAGACGTTATACTAAGCATGGGAAAGATATAACGAATTGTTATACAAATGCCCTACTCATGATCTCAACAGCCAACAAAAGGTAAACGTCTTCTACAAGGGTCTGAACATCTCCTCAACACAAATGATTGATTCTCAAGGGCCGATTCATAGTATGACACCCATTCTGGCTTTAGAAACTATTCAAAAAATGGCAGACCACTCTCACAAATGGCACAATGGAGGAAGCAACCGTAGCAAGAATGATGATATGGAAGGCCTTGCAGCAATAAAAAACAAATTAGAAAGCCTTGGAAGAGAAATGAAGTAGCTCAAGGAAAATGTGCATTCCATTCAAGTTGAGCAAAACAGGACTCCACCTTCTAAAGAATGTTCCTCCAACGAAGAAGTTAAGAGGATCAGAGAAGTTAACTATGGAAGAGAATTCCCTTTCAACAGCTACAATAATAACGGACCTAGATATCAAGAAAAATCCTCTGGGTACTACACGAGAATCAACAATAGTCCTCCTAAACCTAGCCTAGAGGAAATAATCCACCGGCACATCGAAGAATCTACAAAAAGGAGAGATAAACTCAAGGAGTGGATGGAAAAAGTATAGGAGGACACCAATATGAACCTACGTAACCAAGATGCTGCGATTAAGAACCTCGAGACACAAATTGGGCAATTGGCTAAAAACCTAGAAACAAGTAATGCTAAAGCCATTGCTGCGCAAGGCCATATTTAGCAAGATAAAGCAAAGAAAAGCAAAGGCACATCCTTTGTCACCAATGATCTTTCCGGGATTAACTACCTAAGAGAGGATGATAAATCAGAATACGACGAGGTCCTGCCAAGCCAACTTCCTAAAAAGCAGCAATACCAGGAAAGTTTTCTTCTCCCATGCACTATTGGTAACATAAAGATTCCACATTAGCTGATTTAGGGGCCGGAGTAAACCTTATCTCTACCACTTTATTTGAAAAAATCAAACTTACCAATTTAAAAGAAACAACTATTATGATTGAAATGGCTGATTCTTCTAAGGCTGTACCAAGGGGAATTGTGAACAATGTGCTTTTAAAAATTGGAAAATTTTTCTTCCCTACCGATTTTGTGGTTATTGACATGGGAAAGCGAAAGACTTACAACTTAATTGTTGGAAGACCTTTTCTGGCCACTTGTAGGGCTCAGATTAAGGTTTTTGAAAAACAAGTCTCTTTGGGAACTGAAAATGAACGAATAACTTTTAGTATGAAAAAGCATTTAAAACCAAAAATTGAAATCTCTAATAACATTGACGTTGTTAATGTTCAATCGCTGGATCCCACTCTACACTCTAATCCTATTACTAATGATAATAGTGAGAATATTGATAATTGTAAGCAGAAACAGGATGAAGTTTTCCAAAGCATTGAAGAAACTCCAGATCCAGACAAACAGTTTTGCAACTCGATGTCAACTAAAGATAGCAAATCGGTAACAACATGGCCACCGTTTACTCATCCTCAAATATGTGAAAGAAAGGCTAATGAATGGATATACACTCATAAGGGAGAGAAACATGATGTTGAGTTAGCATTGGAAGATTGGTACAAAATAAAATTTGGAAACTCAAAAACCATTAAGGGGCTAGTTAAGCGCTATAAGTGCAATCACGTCACTAAGACAATAGATGGTACAAGATCCAGCATCAGCATTACTAATAGTATTACTACTGAAGATGATGACCGAGGAAAATCATGTGATAAATAGCTTTCACATAAGTTTGGGACATATGGCATCAATAATTCTACTTAAAAAAAAGGCTCGACAATTGGATAAATGAATGCCGACGAATAATGGAAGTGGGGCAATTCCAAAGGCCCCCATAGAAACTCCGCGGCCCTGAGTCTAACTTAAAGACTCATAAATAAAGAAAAGTGATCTTTCGGGAGACAACCTGAATTATCCCTTTCTTTTATTTTATTTCCTTTCTCGTTGGGTTTGTGTTTTCTAACTATTTTTGCGGGAAGCGAGGAACTAATTACTGCTGCGATTCTTGATGCGAGCGAGTTACTACAGTAACTCATCTTGGTGATTACGCCGTAGCAAACTTTTAGCAGCAGAACTCTTGACGCATTACCAATTACGGCGTAATACCATCTCGGTGGTTACGCGTAACTACTCGCTTTGTAGCTCATTCCAAGTTTTGCCAGTTATGGCGTAACTCCCTCGAAGGAGTTATGACGTAATTTTCCTCTACTTTAATTCTTTCATTTTAAAAAACAGTAACCTTGTATTAGTTTTTAAATGAACTTTGTGGGTGTGTTCGCTGTAAACCCTCACGAGACTTCACTCGTCCACTTGAGACACCAAGTGGATTAAAAGGCTTGTTGTATATGCTAAATGCAACCGTGATTCCTACGAAAGTGAGTTATGTTTGTTTTTCGTTTTTCATTTTTTCTTTTAGAATTATGCTTGTCGGTATTGTGATTTCAAGGATTGAAGTTTGTTCATGACGCTTATCTGAAGGCACATTTCTTTTCATGGGCCTTCTTCTTTATGGAGCAAATTTGGGAAGTTCTCGCTCTAATTCTACCTTTCTCTTCACCTTTATTTTAATGCCTAGTACAAAAGGGACTTTGTACAATTCAATTGGGGGACGGGAGTAGAATTATCTCTTGAACTTTATTTCGCCCTCATTTTCTAGTTTATTTTGAAAAATTATGCCATTTTAAAATTTTGACATGTTTTCTTAACCTAACTGGATTAGACCTTAATGAAGCACATACAACACTTGATATTACATGGTGAGATTAGCCTTATCCGTTTCCAATATTTTACCCCAAATCCACCAAATTATGAGTGTGCTGGTAGCTTCTAAACTTTAGAACTTGGCCTTTGCATCATTTCGAGACCATAGACTAGGTATGTTGAATTAGCTCGATGTATTTGGACTTTTCAGTTTTAGAAGGAAATATTATAGGATTATCACCCAAACAGCCTACCATTGTGAGGCTTTAGAATAAATCATCTCCTCTTCTCTAAGAGAAACATTATTAGGGTCCTTGTCAAAACTTTCCTGCACTCTGCAAAGCTCTTTCCTCAACACCTTAACTTTCTCAAAAACATTCCCATTCTCTCTATTTAACCTTCTCATATACTTCTTCATGTTCTTCAGTCTTTTGGCTAGGATAAACATAGAAAAACCCTTAACCTCAACACACCAATTTTCTTTCACAACAGGTAAAACTTCCTTCTTATCAGCAAGGAAATTCATGAACCTAAAAGATTTAGGCTTAAACTTATTCTCCACATGAATGACCAAAGTAGCATGGCAGTGATCAGAAGTCAAATAGGGGAGAAAGTTAGCATAACTCCTATAATAGGAAGCAATAAACTCACCATTCCCCATTACTCTATCTAATTTCTTCAAAATACCTTCACCCGGCTCATTTCTTTTTTGGATCCAAGTGTAAAACATACCATAACTAGTAATGTCCTCCACATCCAAATCTTGAACACACTCTTTAAACTCAGTAATACCCCTATCTCCATCAACAAAAACATTAGAGCTATCATCATAGTTCAAAGCCACATTAAAATCCCCTAGGAGAACCCAAAGGAGAGTTACCAACCAGCTTCTTATGCTCACACAAATTCTTCCATAACATTCTTCTACCCATCACAATATTTTCAGCATACACATAAGATATAAAAACCTTCCTGCTATCATGAATAAAAGTAGCTTCAAAATGCATAACCTGATCAATTTGGGAGATCAAGCTAGCACTAATAGCAAGACGATCCCATCCAACTACAATTCTACAACCTTTATTACTATCACTAGAATTAGAAACCCAATTCCACCCATCAAAAAGTTTCTTACAAATAGGATTCACAAACTTCTTCCTCAATTGAGTCTCTAAAACAGCACACATACGTAAATTTTCTCTCCTAATCAAAGCCTTTATTTTATCTTGCTTAAGGGTAGAATTCATCCCCTTGACATTCCAAGCAGCAAGTTTAACTAACATTTAAAATTAGAAGGGTGTGATGCAATACCTCCTTGCATATCAGCAATAGATTCATCATGGACATTAGAAACTTCTTCCTGAGCCAAGAAATTAGCACTACCACCCACATCTTCAAACACTTCCTCATTCATATCCTCGTCTGCAATCTTTAGGGAATCCAAAACTTTCTCATAAATATTAAATCCAACTCTAGACTTGTAAAGGTCAAGCATTTTATTAGTCCAATTCTCTAACTCATAAAGTGAGAAAACTTGGTCAGTTTCAATTAAAAGCTCAACCTCAACCACTTGCCTTTTAGCCACTAAGTCTTTGATCCTCTTCAATTCATCTCTATAAGCCTCATCATAAGCTTTAGTATAAGCTTGTTTCTTAGTTAAACCCTTCTCTTCCATTAAGCCTTTACACATTCTTTCAGCCTTCTCTTTAGAACCCTTCAGAAGCCATTTATTACTATAGTTGATTTGTTTTTGAAGTTCAACCACTTTTTGCCTTAATCTTTCTGTATTAGCATTTGGAGTTGGTACAACATACTTCTTCTTGTAATACTCTTTTAAATCCTTAGACCATCTGTGACAACTCGTAATTTCAGGACATTTCATATAGACTAGATTTAGTCTACACATTGAATGAAATTACATGTTATATGCCATATGGTCTTGAGAATATGTTTGGTGCCTTAATACATAACTCATTTTGATGTTGACATCACATTTTACATCTACATTGCTGTCATAAGTATGTAGGCTGACGGATCCCTGACTTTTGCCTACACGGATCCCTCCCAAAGAGGAACCGTGGGATCCGTGAGATAGAAGACCTTTTTATTACTAATTTGAGTCTCATTTGCAGGAAATTATGCATCATATACTTGTTCTCTAACCTTTGTTTTGTAGATTGTCAATATACACATGAAGACTTTAACACCCTTAACTACAGGGAGCTTCTTGTCAAAGCAAAACATTGCAAAAACGCTTGCAATACTTTCACATAGGATTATATTACTACTTGACGTCCTCCTCACAAAGGAGCACTCGTCAAGGGGGAGCAATTTCATCATAGACGAAACTATTTGCAAACATAATTGCAACACACTCGCTTAGTCTTCCTAATTACTTAACGCCCTCACAAAGGGAAGCACCCGTCAAGGAGGAGCTAAGCAGAGAATTTTTCTCTACTCTTACTCTCTATTTTTCATATTTTTACTTTTCACATGTTTTTCTTAAAACAATGTGTTAGTTTCTTTTCGACGCTCTTTTTGTTTAGACAAAAAGCGAGAGAAGAGAGTAAAAATTTCAATTCAAACTTTTATGAATTTTATTTTTTCCTTAAAATAATCTTACTTTTTGTCATCAACAAAAAGGGGGAGATAAAAACGTTTATTTATATTTTATGATCTTCTATTGTTTTGTCGATAACAAATGTAAAATCATTTTAACGAAACAAATAAAATACGTAAATGGTTTGAGCCAATAGTTTACTAACACACTTACATTTTCATATAAAACACTAAACAAGTAATAGTGTTTACATTTTATAGAAATGCATATGTATAACAACTAGTTACTAGTGTTTACATAATATGAAAATGGGTATATATATATATATATATATATATATATATATATATACTAGTGTCAAAACCGTCCGATGGGACGGGTATGACTTATGGTTTTTATTTTAGGTTTTAGTAGAGCAAATATATACTAAAAAGTAATTAAAAGTTAAGTTAAATTAAACAATTTACAACTATAATTGATGTTACCATATATATATATATATATATATATATATATATATATATATATATATATATATATATATATATATATATATATATATATATATATATATATATATATATATATATATATATATATATATATATATATATATATATATATATATATATATATATATATATATATATATATATATATATGCGTTTTTATTTTTTATAAGTTAATTTTTTATTAATTTTATCTACATAATTTACTTTCCTAACGGGAAAAGGCAAAGCATGAGAATAAATTTTATAACACACTTATATAGTGAATAATGAACTTAACAAAAAAGAATATGGTTATTCGATAACTTAATGTATTTGTATCTTATGATTATTAATCTCGAGCCTTAGATATATAACCCAAATACATGTTTCATATCTCTTTCTCATAATTTTGTTCGTTAGTTGGGTTCTGAACTTTTTTTCTTTACTTTGGTTTATGTCCTATGAAAATTAATCGCCGATAACCAAATAAATTATACTCCTTAACCCATTAAACTACACTTAGGCTCTATGCTCACATTCACCTCCTTTAAAAACCTCCATATTAATGGAAAGAGCTTCTCAGCCACCTAATCATCATCATAAACAAATACTTAGCATATATTAGTTGTCAAATTTGTGATAAAGTGCTGGATTGGATTGATAATGGTAAGTGGGACTGGCCTTTGGATTGGTTTGGTAGGTTTGATGTAGTTATTAATGTTCATGTTCCTGTTTTAAGTGATCTAGAGGATAAGGCTATTTGGTATAACAAAAACTATGAGATTGTTAATTTTAATGTTAAAGAGGCTTGTGAGATTATTAGAGAGAATGTTCCTGAGGTGTTATGGTATAAGCATGTCTGGTTTACGCAATGTATTACCAGACACGCTTTCATTCTTTGGATGGCTATTAAAGGTAGATTAAAGACGCTTGACAAACTCTCCCGGTGGTTTAATGTGAACAGCAGCAGTTGCTCTCTGTGTTCTACTGGTACTGATTCTCATAGTCATCTATTTTTTGATTGCCAATTTTCTAGTTTTTATGGGACAAATTGAAAATTATGGCTAGACTTGATAGTATTAGTAATATATGGGCTGAGGTTATCTCTGGAATCTGTATTAGGAAGGCTAGTAATTCCATTTGGAGCATCATCCAAAGGCTTGTTTTTGGGGCTTCTGTTTATTTTATTTGGCAGGAGCGAAACTCTAGAATGTTTGGTGGAAGAAGCAGATCTGTTAATGTTGTTTTCAACTAGATTGTTAATGTGGTTAGGCTTAAGTTGCTGAGTCTTAATATCAAAAGGTCTAATGAGGTTAGTAAGGCTGCTGTTATGTGGAGTCTTCCTTGTTTAGGTAGGAAAGATTTTGATGGGCTTGTTGATGACATGGGTTACTGATGATATTGCATAATGTGTTTGTTAAGTTTGGCCTGCATAAGTTTAGGATTAACTTCATGCAGTTTAGAAGTATTTTAAGATGGTATAGTGTTCATAATGGGTATAATGGTTATAATCTGTTTTGGAGGTATGGGAAGAAGAATGTGTGGATTGATTGGTGTTGGGTTTGTTGGCTATGCACTACAGAAGAAATCAGGCTTTATGGTTGGCTTATCTATAGTATTTATGGTGAAGATGAAGGGCCTAATACTATGGTTGAGTCTAATCATACATGTTTTGTTAATACTCTGCGCTGGTCAGCTGATAAGGATGATTGGATGAGTATTGGGTATTGTTATTGGTCTTGCATTTTCTCTAATTGTTCTGACTTTCTGCTGTGGTTACCTCTGTTTTCTAAGTTTTGTTGCAGAGTCAGGACTAAAGACCATATGTTATTTTGGTTCATTTGGTTCTTGTATTAGTTCTGTTTTATGCAGGAAAAGTGGTGTCCAAGCCTCTATCTACTCTCTGTTTGTTGCAGCCTTGTTGATTGTCAAGTTCTCAAGCTGCACTTTGGTTTTGACACCACTATGATGGGGAGGTTTAAGGGAAGGATGCACTCTTTTCCTACCCTTAGGTTTTTCCCTTTGGGTTTTACTTTGGGTAGGTTTTTAAGGTGGCATCTTCCCTTAAACTTGCTACACTGGCACTCCCTTTATGGATATTTTATAGATGATGGTATGATGCCTTGGATCACTGTTGTTGGATTCAGTTTGCTGTCTAATGATGCTGTTTTATGGATGAGGTTCTTGGCCTTGGATGCATATCTTTATGGATTTATTACAGATGTATATTGAGATTACAGGTTTTCTAATAAGCCTTAGTGTATGGTGATGTTTTGGGGTGCTTTGGTTGGTCCCTTTGCACCTTCAATGATTCAGAGTATACTTTGGTTTGTTAGTTTATTCCTGGTCTCTTTGTCTTTAGGTCTGTTTTTGTTCCTTATGTTTTTTTAGTTTTGTATACATTCAGTTTTGCATTTGTTTCTGTTTGTATGTTGAGCATGGGTATGTCCATGGCCATTGTGCTTTTTAGCCAAAGTATTCTTTTAGGGTTGTATCCTTTAAGCTCCTTTTGCTTTGGGCTTGTTTTGTAGTTTTGTTTCCTTTTTGGCTCTTTCTTAATAAATTTACCATTAAGAATAAATACTTATATAAATGTAATAACCTATTACCTATCACAAACGTACGTGATACTAAACCCTTACTTTTATCTGTGAGAAACCTTACGGGAGAGCGTCCTTTGCTAGAGTCCTAATTGAGGTTGATGCGGCTGAAGGTTTGGTTGATTCTGTTGAGATTTGGTATAGAAACCTTGGGAAGACTTTAAAGTTATGGGTTGAGTATGCGTGGGCGCCTGCTAGGTGTGATCATTGTAAGGTTTTTGGACACTTCACTAATGATTGTGGTATGAGGGAATGTAATACTGATGCTAGTGGTACTAAGTCTGATGATGGCCATTTGAATAAATCTCGAGGTGTGAGCACTGGAAAGGAAGATGGTGAGTGGCAAGATGTGGTTAATAGAAGGAATAGCAGAAAGAATATGAATGGTAACATGTTAGGTTCTGTTAGTGGAAATAATATTAGAGGAGGGATGAATGGTAAAGGTAGAGGGGGTATTATAACAGAGGCATTAGGGATCAAAAAGTGAATAAGGTGCCAGTTAAAAATGTTAGTAAGGTTGTTAAGGATGATACTAGTGCTGTTGGCAACGATGATCAAGTTGGTAGAGTTGATGATAGTGTTGTTGCTAATGAAGTTAAAAGGAAAAGTAACAAAGATGGCATGACTGGTGGAAGTGAGAATCGTGATACCAAGAAAAACGAGTCCAAAAGTAATAGTAGTAGGCTTAAATCTGGTAGTGGTAATGGTAATATTGATAATGTGAATAGTTTTGAGGCGCTGGCTAAGGAGGATGATGTTGATGGTAGTGATGCTTGGAAAGATGTAAATACTCGTGTTGATGTTGCTTGTGACCTGGGCATTCCTGTTCTAGAGGACGTTCTTAAAGATTGGACTGATGAAATGATTGAGTATTATATGGACAATTGGAGAAGATGTCCTGCTTACAGCAAATCTCCTGATAAGACAACACAGTCATTAAATGCTGACAGCAGTGACAGAGTTCAGAGTATTGATGAGGTTTTAAAGTCAAGAATAGACATGCTTTAAAAAAATATTGTGCTAGGGAATCATGGTCTTCATGACTATGCTAAAAAGGTTGCGGAAAAAAGGATTATGGATGAATGTGCCGGTAAGAAGGTGCAGAGTATTTATAATGCTTTTTACTCACAAGCTTATAAGAATTGCTTAGATAAGGTTAGTAAGATAACAAGGGAGAGGGATATGCTGATAGTTGATTTGGTCATCAGCTCTAAACAAGCGCTCAATGATGCTATTAGAGAAGCTTGGACTAATGAGATGCTTTTGTATTATGAAAATGTTTGTGAAGGGATGGAGAAGGATAGAATCAATGGTCATTGAGATGAGGTGGAGGGAGATGTCAATCCCACTACTAACTTCATGGTTCAAAATGATGTGTCCAATGTACATGATGATGTGTCCAATGTGTAAACTATTTCTCTTTCTAAAAACCCTTGAAATTTTATCAAAGAATCATAATCTATTTTTAATCTATCCATCCAGTTTCATTGAAATTTTAATATGATGTTCTACTGTTCATTTGGAACATAAGGATATAATTTTCTCACATTTTCAACTGTTAGATCTTCTCAAATAAATTCATTTCATATTTCCATTTTACACCGTTATCCACCATTGTTCATCTTCTCTTCACCAAATCCACCTTCTACTAATCAAACCTTTGATTATGTAGACTCTCCTTTCTTCTTTGTTTCATTTTCTCTTTTAATTTCACCATGAGAGATCCTGAACCAAAAAACCGTATTTCAAAGATGCCTCCCAAGCTCTCTGATGATGTCATCCATTCCAAAAAGGTTACTAGAAGTAATAAGAAATCTAAGGTCATTAACAAACCTGCTCATGGGAGTGGTAAGAGGGTTTCGTTGAGGTTGAATAGCAAGGGTGGGAGTTATGTGAAGGGTATGGAACGATTGGTGTATGATGATGAAGGGAATAAGGTTGGGGAGCTCAAGGAGGAAGGTTTGGATGCTGATAGTCAGAGTTTTGACTCTAGGAGTTGTGGGGAGTGTATTTCTGTTTCTGAGAAAGAGGTTCACACAGCTTTTGAGAATGATATGGTAAGTACTTTGATTAATGAATCTTTGAATGATAATGATGTTGGTAAGGTTAATGTTCTTGATAGTAGTAGTGTTAAGAATGTTGTTGGTAAGGATGATAATATGCCCACTCTGCTAAAGTTAATCCTAGTACTAGTCCTAGAATCTTAAAAAGGGGTGAGGTATTGTGTGATGGTGGAAACAATTCTAAGGTTCCATTCTCTTTCAACAACATGGAGAAATGGCCTAGTTTGGATGGGTTGAGAGTAGAGACAAGAGCAAGATTTGACCATAGAGATCTTAGATTTATTTTGAAGTTTAGCTATTTATGTTTTCTTTTTGAATATTTTGTAAAGGCTTCCGCTATTGTATATTATTTAAAGTTCTGATATGAAACCGTATTGTGATATCTTTACCCTTGTCGGGTTGGGGTGTTACAATTTATGGTATCGAGCTCTAGGTTTTAGGACCCTTAGAGCTTAGGCTATGACTCGTGAGGATTGGGTAGACATTAGGTTTCCGTGCATTCGGATATCTTTCGATTCCTTTTGATGGTCGTTCGATTTGACTTGATATTCTTTTGTCTTCACCGAATTGGCCCTCCGCTCGCAGATCGAATTTTGTTATTTTGTTTTCGCCGTCCGCTTGTCGATCGTTAGATGGAGACTACCCGTGGAGCCGAAGAAGATAGTGCCGACCTCGCGTTCTTCGCAACGGTCCCTGTCTTTGGAGAGGTTCGTGAAGCGAAGCCACACTCGACCGCCGTGTTGGAGACATCGTGATCTGTCTTTGGAGGAGGCTGGACGAATCAACCAAAGACGCAAGCAGCGAAGACATGATTCAACCGGTGGTGGAAGGTTCATCTACTTCATATGATTTGGGCGCGACTTGTGATATTACGATTCGTTTGTCATGTGTTTTGTGACGGTTTGATATTCGCTAAGTGATTACGATCCGTATTGTTTTCTCGATTTGTTGAACTCGGTTTGAATCGTGAAGTTTATCGTCCGCATTTTGTTAATATCCCGTTTTCTTTTGGATCGTCGTAATGAGTCACGAGGAACCGTTTTATGCTAGTTGGTGGCCTCCTTTTCATTGTGATATGGTAAGTTGTCTGATATGTTATATGCTGCATGAATGTGTATCTGGTCTGTTATGGTATGTTACTTGCTATCTGTATGTTATCTGTATGTGATATGTTTTGTTGTGATTCGGTTATGTGTTTGCCATGACCGGGATGAGAATATGATGACAATAAGAACTTGTTATGTGATGCAAGTATTATGACGCTGATCAACGTGATGATACCGAGATCATATAATTTGAACTTATTGAAATTATATGACGCCCGGGAAATGCCTGTGGTTGATACATGAATGGACTTGACTTGTATCTGTTATTTGGCACTCCTCATGTTGTTTGAAATTTTGTACCTATTTGTGAGATTTCGTCGATATCTGTTACGTGTAAGTTTTGTGCGCATTGATCCGAAATTGTTATGATTTGTGTGAACTATGGATTTCTATGTTTGCTCTAAATGTGTACGTCTCTATGTACCCTTATTGTGATCATTGGATATTTCGTGAAGTGTTTGAGGAACATTAGATCCTTTTAGTTTGATTATCTGCAACTAGTGAGATCGTTAGGATTCATTCTGTCTATGCATATGATTGATCTCATCATTAGATATCTGATAAGTTAGAATTTGTCGTTTGATTTTCTGCATCTCATCCGTTATCTGCCATTACTTGATGAATATAGGATAGTCTGTTGTAAGTATTTGATTATTGTTTTGATTTCTGGAAAGAATGTGTTTGTAGATTCTGACAAAAATCCGTTTGTTCTGAGATGCGTTCCGTGTTCGTTTTAATTCCTCGAAACTCTGAAATCCGCATTTGTTTGCTGTCCTGTTCCGTCTTGTCCAATTTCGAGGACGAAATTTTCTTTTTAGAAGGGGAGAGTTGTAAAACCCTAAAAATATGGAAAATGTTAAAAGACTATTTTACCCCTGAAATTTAAAACTTCTAAAATACGTAAATTACGTTAATCTCATTAAATATGTTTCTAACTTAACTCGCAAATACGTAATTTGAGTAAATAAATAAAACAACACACACTCACGTCTAAACTATGAAACACGCGTTTATAAATTTTACATTGGGCCGATAATCTCATTAGTCGCAAATCAAAAGACTCCACTTGAATAAAGGCCCAAACAAGCTTGGACTTGGCCCATTTCTTTTTTCTTTCCTTCCTTTTGTTCGGCCATATGCAAACCGAAAACCCCTCCCTCTTTTTTTTGTTCGTGACTTCCTTTTTGCAAACATAAAACCCTAGTTTTCCCTTCATCCAAAAATTGACGGCAACTTCATTTTTTCTCCTATGCCATTCGAAAATCAAACCAAGAAGGGAGTTCCAAGGAGGTTATGATCATGTGGTGTCGATAGAAAGGTATGGTAAGCGTAATATTGATCTAGGGTTCGTTTTGTTTATTATCAAGTCGCATGGTTTGTTTAAAAGGTGTATATAAATTTGTAAGACTGAAAATATGGAAGAGTAAACTTGATATGATGATATTAAATCAGTTTGTGTGGCTTACATGGGTCATGGGTGCGTTTGGGTAGGTAAAACATGTGATTACAATGGTTTTAATAAACCCTAAAACTGGACAGCATCATATGTCGAATTTGTGTGTGTTATAGATCCAATTTTATAAGTGCAATAATCTGGGTTTTTGTGGGAAAAGTTTATTTTATGTCTTAGTTAAGTTTTCCAAGTGGTTTGGTCAAATTTGGAGTTGTCTAAGTCGTATTTTTGAATTTTACAAGATCAAGTGTCAAAGCTGAGAAAACGGGTATGAAATTTAGTTGGATTGTTTGATTTTTAATTTTCAAACCATAAAGAATTGAGAGCTCTCCTTTTACAGGAGTGACATTTAGGATATAAATGAATTTCTGGGAGTTTTGGGAATTTTTCCAAGGTGTCTAAACAGGTCCAATAAGTGTAAACTTTTAAGGTGTATTTTCTGATCACTTTCTGGACAGGTCTGGACTTATGATTTTCCGTAGGCCATTTAGCATGGAAATAGAACCCACCAATTTTTGTAGAGTCTCTTAACGCATATGGGAACCTCTGGAATTTTTCTTGATTTCATTTGAGCTAAGAAAGTATTTTATAAAAATCGCTAAAGTCTGGTCCGAATATGAGTTTAAGCGAAGATAAAATATGATATCAATAGGTAACACACTTACAAATGCATAAGAAGCTTATAAAATGAAAATATACTTATAACTCTAAGAATGTTAATGCGATTAGTCAGTTATAGCTTTAATGATGCTAATAAGTATTAAACAAATCCTAATCCGTGTAGATTCGTTGAAGGAGACGCGACGTTGTATCTTCGTGTTCTTTCATTCGTTTGCTTTTCTCTCATTTGCGTTAAGGTACAGATATTCTGACCTTTTCAGTAAAGGTTCCTTATGACGTTCTTTTCGTTAGCTTTCCTATTTTCCTTATTAGGGTTTCCGATGCCATTGCTATGAACCCTTTCCTGGTTGTTTGATCTGTTGCTTATCTGAACTTCTGTTTTATTGAACCATGCAATACCTATTTTGAACTTGTATTATGAAGACTCTGATATGCATATTTATTGAACCTCACTCAGTTTAATTATGAACTTCTAGATATGAATGTATGATTTGTGATTGTGATATAAACTTCTACTTCTGAATATCTGAATATGAACCTTATATGATCTATCTAATATGTTATCTGTGACTTTGTGTTGATTATGATCCGTGTCAATAATAAAAATTGTTTGACCTAAGATAGTTTGACACCGAGTCAAAATAATAACTATTCATAGGGGTTCCATGTCCGTGTCGTTGATGCACTTGACATGACTCTAGGCGATTGAGTGAAGTTCGCCACGTCCCTTATCTCTTTATCTGTTATGAGCTCAAGTTATATTATATTACCAATATATGTTTGTGGGGCGTATGGATGCATCCTAGATCTGATCTGTTATCCGATATGATTTGTCTGGTGAATGATGTCGTGTGCAATACGCGTCTTCATAAAACTCTGGGAGCTAGCTACTCCGAATTATTTCTGAGATTATTTCTATATAATTATGATGTTTCTGATATGATATGTTTTGGACGCGTGGTAGTTAACTAAATCTTTATCTGTTATTTCTATGTTAAGTATTCTGATTATGATTCGGTATGTTCAAGTGTATATAATTATGCGCTAGGCTTATTATATGTTATTATATGTGTTTACGCTTTTGAATGTTTATGTGACTACCGTCTATTATGCTAGGATATGATTAATATGTTTAAACATGATTCGCATGTTGTCATCTGATGTTATGTTAGTTTATCGTTATATGAATTCTTTTATCTGTGAGATGAATGTGCTAATGTAAAAGTAAGTATCTTGAAAGTTGATAAGTAAAATTGTTCCGTTAATCTGGTAAACTTTGCCTATACGTTAGGGTACCTATCTGTTTATGATTTGGTCCGCCATGTTAAAACTCATTGATGTTAAGATTCGATCTCGGCTGGTTTAGCTTATGATATCATTCGATAATTGCTAATGGCTATGTTATGTCTTTGTCTATTGAGTTATAGTTGGTCTCTTGTGTTTTACGTATGTGTGACTGCCATGTTTAAATTCGCTTATACTAAAGTTTGATCTGGAACTGGTTTAATTTATAATGTCGGCTTGTTAACTTACTATACGCTATGTTATGCCTCTAGTTCATTTAACTATAGTTTTTGTAAGGTGTTCTCATTGGTATGTGTGACTACTATGTGTTGATCGCTATTTCATTGCTACAATATTGAGTTAAGTATGTTAATGTATATTAATTGATTTGTATGAATGCCATGATTATTTTCTAGAAAGTGTTTCTGTTAGCCTTTGAACATTCCGTTTGGCTTATATGAGCTCTACTATCTGAATGTATTGAATGTCTGGTTATTTTGATGTGTTTGAGTACGTGCCATCAATGTGCTATGTGTTTGTTCTTGATTGCTATTTGTTTTTCTGGATTTCTGTATAGTTGTGCTTCCGCAGAATCCTCCATGATTCATTGAATCTCATTCCGTTACGACTTTGTTATTCATTTCTTTGTTTCAATTTTGTATTTGCTTTTTCTTTAGTTTTGTTACTGTTATATGCATTCCTTGGGCTTTGTAAGCTCGACCGCATTTTCTTTTCTGCGGCGGTATTAAGCATTCAAGATGAGCTTATGGGATAGCCGATCCGGGTTGAGAGTAGAGACAAGAGCAAGATTTGACCATAGAGATCTTAGATTTATTTTGAAGTTTAGCTATTTATGTTTTCTTTTTGAATATTTTGTAAAGGCTTCCGCTATTGTATATTATTTAAAGTTCTGATATGAAACCGTATTGTGATATCTTTACCCTTGTCGGGTTGGGGTGTTACAACAAGTATGTCACTGACATTCTTAAGAAGTTTAACTTTGATGCTATGAAGCCGGTCACCACACCCATAAAATCTATCAATTCATTGGGCAAGGATGAAGATAGTCAACCTGTAGAAGTCAAGCTTTACAGATCAATGATTGGCTGTCTTATGCACTTAACTACATCTAGACCTGATATCATGTCTGCTGTCTGTTTATATGCAAGATATCAAGTCTCACCTAAGGTCTCTCATATGAATGCAGTTAAAAGGATTTTTAGTTATCTGAAACAACAACCTAAGTTAGTGTTGTGGTATCCAAATGATTCACGTTTTCACTTGGAAGCTTTTTTAGATAGTGATTATGCAGGTGATAATTATGATAGAAGATCAACCCGGAGGATGGCGGTATCTTGGAAGAAGATTAGTTTCATGGCGATGTAAGAAACAAACTATTATGACAACATCATCCATCTGAAGCGAGAATATGTTCTTCTTTGCCAAGTTGTTAATGGACAAGTATTGTAGATGCGAGAATCAACTCTTGGATTATGGGTTCAACTTCAAGAATACTCCTATCAACATTGATAATGAGAGTACAATTTGCATTGTGAAGAATCCAGTTTATCACTCCAAGACTAAGCCAATTCAGATTAGGCATCACTTTATTAGAAATTGTTATGAGCATAGACTCATTAATGTTATCAAGGTCCACACAGATGACAATGTAGCTGATCTACTAACAAAAGGATTTGATGTTTCACGATTTAATCATTTGGTGGTGAGTATTGGTATGATGAACTATTAAGCTACAATTAAGGGGAGGACTTATTAGTTAGTTAGTAAATAGTCCTATGCATTGTTTTAGGGGAGGCAAACCAATGCCTTTTTGATGTTTTTGCCATTGTGAAGAAGAGGATGGAAAAGTAATGCTTATTGTTTATCTAAAAGTACGCTTTGGAAAATCGCTACGCGGAAAGCACTCTGCTAGTCTTGTCAACGTCTTGTTCCAACGGTCAAAAGATGGGGTAAAATTCAAATAACGGTAGCTGTATTAATTGGGCTGTGATTTTTTAAAATCTTACCTATAAATAACTACCCTTCGATTTTCCCTCTCATCTTTATACTTATCAATCTTTTCCTTATTTTCCTCTTATTCACATTCACTATTCATCAAACCATTTTCTCTTATAACAACATTCATGGCAAATCGAAACACAGTTAGTAAGCATAATATGGTGGCCAACTTAGATAAAACACCGGCCAATGTCGCGTTTCATGACATAATTGATTTTGTCACCGGATCATCAATCAATTATGCCCTTTTAGTCGATCCTGATGTTATTGAGCCCTGGATTCAATAATTTTGGGAAACTGCTAGATCTCATACGGAAGATGATGATTCCTACATTCAGGCTAAGGTTGCTGGGAAGATCATTAGAGTTAGTGAAGTCTCCATTCGAGAATATTTATTGTTTGATGATGAAGGCGGGGCTATTCGTTTTGATAAGCAAGTTCTTTGGGATACGTTAAGGGATATTGGGTATGAAGGGTCTTTACCTGAAACAACTTTCAAGAAACCCTTGTATAGTCCACACTGGAAGTACCTCGTTCATGTATTACTTCAATGCATAAGTTCAAAGAGTACTTCTTGGGAACAGTTTGGATCCAATATTGCATCTGCTTTAGTGGGATTAGCTACCAATCGCCTCTTCAACTTTTTAAAACTGATTCTAGATGGTATGCTATCTCACATCACCAATGGTTCACCGTTCCTTATGTATCCAAGATTTGTTCAAGTTTTTTTGAACAAACACCTTCAGGATGTACCCAAACCTTCGAGCTTGTTACCTGTTGTGGTACAACCACCAAAGATATTCACTTTCATGGCTAGGAAGAGTGATAAATTCTCTGGAAGGAATACACCTTTAACAGCTCACATGCTGGAGATAGTGCAAGCAGTTAGAGCTGAAGCTGCTGCAAGTGAAGAGCATGCACTTTCAGCATCACGAGAAGGTACTGCTTCTTCACAAGGTACTGCTTCTCCACAATGTACTGCTGCACAAGAAGGTACTGAAACACAAGGTACTGCATCTCCACACGATACTGCTCATGGTGATTTAGAACCTGAGGTAAACCCACCATCCTCTCCCAATGATTATACTTCCACAGATGGGTCTCAAACATCTGGAGGAGATGAGGGAAATATGGCTTCTGAGGGTCAAGTTTTGGATACCTATGCTTTGACAAGGGAGCTATTAAGGTTAAAGAAAGATCACAAAGCTCAAGCTGCACAACTGGTGAGGTTGAACAACAAATTTCGAAGATTGAAGAACTTTGTATGGCGATTAGTTCAACATCACAAATTATGGGTCAAGTCTCAAAAAAAGAAAGGAAGGAAGTTTAAGAAGACTTCAAAGGGCAAGAAGGTTCACAAGCATTCTTCATTCCAATTGGGGAGGAATTTGGAACAACGAATTTGAATGAAGATGCTCAAGCTTATGAAGATGTTCGATACTTTTGATGAGTCACAAAAGAAATTAAAGAAGTGAATTTCAAAGTATCGATGTTCAATTCAAATCTCGAGCCTCAAGTAACGATATTCAAATTCAAAATCTTGAGCCTCAAGGTCTTTGGAGTACAAAGTATTGGTGTACAAAGTCTTGGTGATCAAGGTCTTGCTCTTCAAGGAACCTATAGACAAGAGTGATTACACCAAGGAACTTATACTTTGAAGAAGAAGCTGCTCCTTCTAGTCCAATTCAGCAAAAGGAGCACACTGCAAGTGATGATGAGACAGTTGCTCAGATATTGCAAAATATGTCAAGACCAAGAGGTGTTACTATACCTGGAGTTGAAGAACAACAATCATCTCAAGTCATGCAATCTTCTCAACCAGTGTTAGATCCTAAAGACAAAGGTAAAGGTAAATTGGTTGAAACAAAGAAGAAGAAGAAGCTCACTTTGGCTGAAATAAGAGCTATTGAAGTGGCTAAGAATGAAGAAGCTGCTAAGAAGTTTCAAGCCGAATATGATGTTGAGGTTGCTCTACCAGTGAAGGAACCTGAACCTATTATATCTAAAAGACCTCAGAGTATTGCTAAGGAGAGGAATGCTATGATGGCCTATCTGAAGGGAAGAGGTTATACAGGTCTGCACAAACTGAAATATATAGAGATGAAAGACTTGTATGATTCTGTTAGAGAAGCCTAACAGAAGGAAGTAGAAGGTATTATATTTTTTGAAGATGATAAGAATGAGGATGCTAGAAAAGAAGTTTAAAAGAAAGAACAATCAAGAAGAACAACCATCAAAGAAGATTCAATTGAGAGCAGATATAGTTGATGAGTGAGGAATTATCTTAGAGTTGTAGACTTTGAGCATCCTAAGTCTGAAGATGTTGCAGAAAAGAAGTCAAAGATATCTACATTTGAAGTTGTAGAATCAAAGGAAGGAGATTATCTGATGTTCCATAGAGAAGATGAGAGTTTCAGAGTGTTTAGTTTGCTATGGGACATATTGCACATCATCAACAGAGATGATTTGTTTCATTTATACCAACTGGTGCAAGAATATTTTGAACACATTCCATCAAATGGAATTGGATTAGTCTTGCTTGGAGACCTCATAACTATCTAGGAAACATAAGAAACAAGCACTGATGAAATCTGGCATAACCAAGAAGTCTGGGAGATTACTAGCTGGAGATTCATTGAAGAATCTAGAGTGCATGTTTTGGAGCTGGAAGATGGGACCATGATTCACATGCTAGCAGAAAGAAGATATCCTCTTACAAGAGATCTTATGAGAAGAATGCTAGATCATGGTATGGAGGTTGAAGAAGAGAATGACACAGACTCTCATGGTCATTGAACTATTCGTAAATGGACAATTATGGTGATGACGATGCATAAATCTTGGTATGATTCATAATTGTATAAGTTTTGAAAATCGTTACTTTATTCAAAGTCTCAGCGATCAACAATACTTTAACCAAAGTCTTGCTTAAAGACAAAACCGATGAAAGACTTTTTAATAGAAAATAAGCTAACTTTTGTTAAAGTGCAAAATATTTTAAAACAAAAGTTAACAGCAACCAATGGTTTTTGAGATGGTTTTAATTGGTAAAAGTGCTTTACACTAACACAACAAAAAGGTTATCAATCCACCATGTCTAACAAAAGGATTGGCCAATCCATGAGCAAACGGCTCTGGTAAAGATATCTCAAATCCGTTGATGGTTGGCAACTTGCCAATAAGTTGTATGGTAATCAACTCACCATATCTAAAAAAGTGAAGAGTTGGCTAGCCCACAAGAAAAATGGCTTGTGGTAAAGGCTGTGGAAAAACCATTTATATGGTAATTAGTTCACCATGGTTGCAAAAACTAACTAGTGCAAAATGGTATGGCTTTTGGTTAAGACTTGAAAAATCCGTGGATAGCTGATGATTTGCTAAAAATCATATGGTTATCAATGTACCATGGTTTTACACACCTAAACATTGGCTACTCCAGAGTTAATGGCTTTGGTAAAGAGACATCAAAATCCATTAAATTTTCAATGATTCATCTCTCAGGAGTTAACATACACGGAAGTGATGAGAATAGTGAAACTTTATGATCGATGTACAATTTACCATAGGTTCTTGAGTAGTGAAAAGATGGAGATTCTTGATGATAGTTCTTGAAAAGGATTGCTTATAAAGACTACTTTGATGATGATAATACAAGCGAGAGTATAAAATAAATCAAGATAAAGACACAATCTTTCCTTGAAGACAAAGATGTTAAAGATAAAGATACAAAGGAACTTGAAATCAAGCAAGTAGAATTCAAGTTAGGGAGGATTGTTGGGATATAAAAAGAAAGTACTAAAGAAAGTCAAAGTCTTGAAGAAAGTCAAATCTTGCTAAGTACAAGTCAATCTTGCTCTACATCAAAATACTGCAAAGCTAAAGAACTGCTATATCATTTATGGAAAGCTTTTTTATTCTAGAATATTCTTAGTTTAGTTTAGTGTTACTTGTCGTACAAGGATTAGAGTTGTAAACCGACTAGGGTTATGCTTATGCCTATAAAAGGACCCCTAGATTGGCATTAGAGATATGTTCTCAGAATACGAGTTAGAGCTTATCAATAGTGAGTCATTTCTTCATTGTAACTCACACCTTTTACACATACTTTCTCTTAGTATTGTAAACTCTCTAACCTCATATCCAAAGGATCTTTCTATGTAGTTTTGTGTTTGTGTGATTCTCTAGGTTCCTCTTAAAGGCGAGATCACCACCTCTTAAATTCGAGCAAGCTCAAGTCCATGGGTTGCCAAGCTTCGTCATCATCAAGACTACTGAAGTTATTTTGTTGATAGTTCTTTCCTCTCTTATTAGAAGTGTTGTGTTGAAGGCATAGGTGAATGATAAGGATTTAAAAGGTACACTTTTGAGGGGTCATTTAAGCCCTTAATTGACCACTTTTATATCCGTTACTGCTTAATTTCCTTCCTTTTCACTTTTTAGGTCTCTTGAAGGCAAATTGCTGGAATGAAACTTATTCGGATGAAAAGGCGTGAATAAATGAAGAAAATGGACAAGTCAAGATCAAGACACTCAAGCTGCTGAAATTGAGGGTGACGGCGTCAGAGTTAGAAGGCGACACCGTTGCAACGTGCTCCAAATTTGTGACGGCTCAGTAGCGAAATTGCTATTTTGTACCCGACGGCGTCAGGTTTTAATTAGTAGGGCGTCACAACTCAGACGGCCTAGATTCAAATCCAGACGGCGTCAGAAGCTGAAGCCGACGGCGTCAAAACCATAAGGTGACGCTGTCACAAGATCGACGTGGTCAAGGTGAAACCATAATGGTGGCGATCCGACAGCGTCACATTTAAAGAATGACGTCGTCGCATGTTGTAACTCTATATATAGAATTCGAATTTTCAGACTTTTAGGAAAGTAGTTTTGTGGAGTAAAACCTAAAACCGAATTTTGGTTGTCTTGGGCAGTATCTTAGGGTTCTCACACCCTATTTTACAACAAGATAAGTAATTTACTTCATTGATTCAATTATTTCTTCAATTTTATGTGTGTATGCTTGCATGTTTTCCATGTCCGGCTAATTTACTTGTGTGTTTGCTTAGATCTATGAAACCTAGGTATTGAATATTGATTGGTTGTCTCTTATCTTAATTGTAATTGACCTAGGATTGCGATGGGTCATTCGCTGTGTTTTTAATGCTTGAGTAATCTTTTTGAACATTAGTTTATAATCACCTAGAGTTATTGTAGGCTAAACATCCAAAGATAACCTTAGAGTTAGTTTATGAATCCTAGAGATTTCGTAGGCAATAACCTTAAGGTAGTCTCAAAGAGTTAGGGAAAAAAAGCATACCCTAAGACCTTAGAAGACACAACGCGTTAAGAATAAGGACGTGACAATTCAACCATCAATAGGAGATAACTAGGGAGTAATAGCATCTAGGTAAACACATCTTTAATCATCATACGAGCACACATCAATTAGACATAGACTACCCCTTAGCTTAGTTAATTAGAATAGATAATAGTATAGTAATCGGTAGAAATACCAACCCCATAAATCCAATACCACGAGATTCGTAATTTCAATTTTCTAAAAAGTATAAAAAGATAAAAAATAATCTTCCTCAACCTCAACCTTAGCGTAATAACTTCTCACTCACATTCCTATTCTCCTAGAGAACGATATTAATACCCGAGGCTTACCCTAATACTACACTACAATGATTAGGTTCACTTCCTAGGGTGTTGAAAAACTTGCTCAAAGAAAAGGAAGTTCCTTTGACCCCGAATGGGCGTTGTACGCGTATCAAGTTTTTGGCGCCGCTGCCTGGGAATAAAATAGCTAGTTAGATTTCCACCTCGTTATGGTTCCCTTGCTTGATTCCTATCCAGTAATATTTTTTTCTCATTTTTAGCTTCCTCGTAGTCTATCACCCTTCTTCGTGACCTTTGTTAGTAGTCTTATCACTTTTCATCATGGAAGGTGATAATCAACCCCCACTCATCAACCCACCACCAAATGACCCACCAAGAGGCCCTACTCTTGGTGAATACTCAAGACCAAGCCACCTATGCTATAGGAACACCATTCAGCTTCCCGACCAAGCCCAAACTACGGCCCTTCGATCCGACACCATCCGGTTGGGGCAAAACGGATGTGCATTCCATGGACTTTGTTCTGAAGATCCTAATCAGCATTTTAAGGATTTCCTTAAAATCGTCGATTCCATCAACCTTGATGCTACCACTCGGGAGACCACGCTTTTGCGTCTCTTCTAATTCTCTCTAAGGGACCAAGCTAGTAATTGGCTTGAGCGACTTCCCGTCGGCTCCATCTCAAGTTGGGATGATCTCACCTCTCGTTTCCTTACCCAATTTTTCCCACCGGGGAGAACTACTAAGCTTAGGAATGAAATCTTGATGTTCCAAGAACATCAAGGTGAATCTCTCTATGAAGCATGGACTTGATTCAAGGACTTACTCCATACAGTCCCTCATCACGACATTGATCTTTGGCTTCAAGTCCAACTCTTTTATGATCATGTCAGTCCCTCCATCCGACAAACCATTGATTACGCCGCCGGTGGAAGGCTAAGTAACCTCAATGTTGAAGAATGTTGGGAAGTCATCGAAGATTTAGCACAATATGAAGAAGAAGGATGGGAAATTCCAGTAGTCTAGGAAAACGGGTTGGATTCCCGAGCACAAATGTTTATGAGTGTGGAGGCACAAGTAAATGAGTTAATGGAAGTAACCACCCATGATTATAAGCATGTGAACGCTGTCAAGGAATTTTTGCTCCCAAGAAAATCCCGGCAGGATGAATTCGAGGACATAATGTTAACATTTGTCAACAAGAAAGAAAAGGAAATAAAGCGCCTCGAAGCTCAAATGAGGAAAACTCACGACACTTTCCTAAGACTGGCTGACAACTTCATGCTGAAACTCCGTGAAGAAATCGCAGAGAACAATGTACCTAAAAAGATAGAAAAGGTATATGCGATACCGAAACTCGTTAGAATGACTCCCGAACCCTCTCCAATTCCATTAAGCAGGGCAACCCCTCTCAAGGAATCACACCCTTGTTTGAATTCTTGACTCAACACTCCCTGTTGCTTTCCTAGGGACATATTTATTGGAAGAGTTCATGTGTCACTTCCCGACTTTCCTAATATAACTAAACGTTCTTTTGGGTTTAAACAAGGATCAAAGAATCCTCATCCCCAATATTTTGATATTTCTAGAATCCCAATTGAAAGACAATTTGACATATGCGTTGCTTACCTTCATGGAGATTACGAATGGATTGACAAAATAAATCTTAAAATAAAAACCAAAATCTTTGTCAAAAATAGTAATCAGATATTTTATCCGGGTGGATTAATAAAAATAGTCTCTTTTGCAAAAATTTGGTCATGACGCCGTCACACTTAAAGGGTGATGCCGTCACAATGCCATATCAGACGAATAAGTACACCAACCATCCCTTTCATTCTCTACCCTACACATTCTATCCGCCCCACATCACACTACTGCATTTTCTTCACACCAAATTCACCATTTTGCTGCATCAATCTCCACAAGGTAAGTAATATACATTGATCTTTGTCTAGTCAATTGCTCTATTCCATGCTCAATTTTGATTGCCCCTCTCAATCTGAAAATCCCCAATTGATTTAATTTGTGCTAAATGTCGCCCATGA
This sequence comes from Chrysanthemum lavandulifolium, assembly GCA_022545495.1. Lineage (NCBI taxonomy): Eukaryota > Viridiplantae > Streptophyta > Magnoliopsida > Asterales > Asteraceae > Chrysanthemum > Chrysanthemum lavandulifolium. The sequence continues at coordinate 210,350,699 of CM040246.1, forward strand.
ATCTTGTTAATTAGGATTAAGATTAGGCGAATGGTAGTGCTATCATGTGAGTTTGATTGTGTGAGAAGCCTAGATGGCTTAGGGACTAAAACCACCTATCCAATGCACCATTGTTGCTGAAGCAGGGGTGTTTGGGTCAAGGGTTATGGTTAAAAACCTGGATTTTTCCCTCGCAAATGTCGGATTTAAAATTTTCTTGGAGTGACGGCGTCAGGCTTTGATTGTGACGCCGTTAGAACCTTCTGATGTCATTCTTATCAGCGCAAATGTTACTCATTTTTTCCCAATCTTTTTGATTTCCTGTTTCAGATGAGCAAGAGGACAAGAAGAACAAGGGGACAATCTTCTGGTACCCAGGAGAACATTGCTAACACTATTGCTGGGTAGGGAGTGTTTGTTGAGGAAGAGTGTCAAACCCGTTAAATGATTTGCTTCATCAGACCATTGACTCTGGGGCTGTTGTGGATTGGGGATTTCTAGAGGATCATGATCTGGCTAGGGAATTTTGGAACAGGTTTAGGAGGGATAAGTTCACTGATCCCCAGTGGGAGAGATTGTTTAGGATGCGTGAGCCCGTGTATGGCGAATTGGTACGTGATTTTCACGCATCTTATTCAATGGATTTTATTTCATGTCACGATCACATTGAATTTCAAGGTATTAGGATTAGGTTGGGTGGAGACTGGAGGGCTATGTCGGTACTAGAGTTTGGATTACGAGTGGGACTGTATGCAGCAAGGGATACTGAGAGCGATGTTTTTAAACCTAGCTTGGCAGCTGGGATTGCCCATATGGAGGACATGTGGGGAATTCAGTTTTGGAACACAATAGCCAATGGGGAGTATGTTACTGGGGGTGCCCTCACCTCGCGGGTCCAGGATGCGAATAAGGCTCATGCCACCGCATCACTTTCACCATAACAGGCGCGTGGCACGGCTCATCGTGTCACTGCGGATCTATTCTATCTCACATGTGTTGGACGAGGTGTGCCTTGTAACATCCCATTTTGGTTAGCCGAGTACTTGAGGACTGCTACTGGTGTGAGGTATGAGGATAGGGTGTATGGTGGTATGTTTGTCACCCGGTTGGCTCAGTATTTTGGCATCCTTGTCGGGGAGGTACCCGCGTACCTCAATGTGGTGGCAGCACCAAAGGTCGTCAGAGCTAAGTCCCTAAAAGCTATGGAGGTCATCATGGATTATGGTAGAGGCTACGCATGGTTCCCTGCTCGGCCCTTGATTCGGGAGTATGATGATGATGATGATGACGGCGGTGATGCCCGGCACCACGAGGGGATGGAGCGAGAGGCTCCGTTGGCGCCTCTGAGCACATGTCCAGTGGAGATTGGCAGCCACTAGGGAGGATGGATGGGCCGTATGGACACGTGGATGGCACAGCAGGATCAGAGAGCCAGCTGGACATATGATCATACCGTCAGACAGATGCAGCATCCGTCCATGCACGATCAGCTTGACCCACACCTGCAGATCGATCCATTCCCCGGGCGGGAGGAGGACTACCCGCCTTATGGATACCTGGGCCACCTCCCTCCTAGTTATGACTATCGTTATGGACCCCCTCCCCAGTGACTCATGTGTTTGCTTTTGGATTGTTTATGGATAATTATGGTTGGTTGTTGAAACAATTTTATTTGGGCATGTAATAATCTAGACTATCTTGACTTTGTGATGATGTGGTGCACTTAGAACAATTTGATGTGTATGTATATTTGTATGTGGTGTGATTTATCCATGACTTGTTTGGTTGGAATGTCTATTTATGTGTCGTATATCTTTTATTGACTGTTTATTCTCATGTTTGAATTTGCGAAAATGCTTTATTTTGTCTTTAAACTAGTCTTAATTACATATAAAGGTATTTTACAAGAGGGATAAGTGTAGGGAGGATTACACACGTTTACAAAAAGAACGTGAACATGAGAATTATGATTATTATAAAGATATACATGTGTGTTTGTTAAAGTCAAATGCTTGTATCGAGTCGAATGAATATTTTGCGAAATTTTTTCCGATTCTAAAGATATAAATTTTCCAAAATTTTTCCAAAAATCATGAGACCGGTTTCATCGGGATAACCTAAAGGCGTCGTGGTCGCAACCGGACGGCGTCGGGAGGAGAGAAATGACTTATAACTTTTACGGTTTTTGTGCTACTTATAAATTTTTGAAATTTCTCAAGTCTTAATTTTCCAGAAAATCTGCAAACATCCATTCCACAAGCATTATATCCTAGTTTAGTAGAGTCATATATAGTGTTACCGCCAATTTTACGTGAATGTTTCATTTGTTTTCTTCAAGTGTGCAGGTTTTATTTATCAAGAAGAAGATACATAAGATTGGATGGAGCTTTTCACGCATACATTCTTCTTGAAGAAGAATTTAACCACTACTTCACACGGATCCTACCGAGCTAATCGGGGAGTATTAGTTTCTTTCATTTTAATTACCTTCCATTATCAAAACTTTGATACTTTCGGGAACATTGGGGACAATGTTCGGTTTAAGTGTAAGAGGAAAATAAAGCGGAACTTTGAAACTATGCTTATCCTTGACTATTTACCTTGTCCAATATCATTTGTGTAATAAACCATCGAAATATCGGTTAGGGTAATTTTGGCACCAAATTTAAAATTTTTCATAACATGTAGGAGTGGGCCATTAGTCTTAATAAAGCGTCTCATGGATAGGAAGTTATATGACTAGCACAAAACCCTTTACCACTTAAATTCCACCCAAAATGTGAGGATCGCCCTTAGATTTGTAGGAATTAAAGCATTCATCTTTAATGCTTCGAGAGTGTATCGGTAGTATAATAGATTCTAGAACTTGTTTTGTGATGCATTCCGAGATCGCTAGTGAGACTACACTTGTGTAGTTAAGAATAACTAAATGATAAGAGGCATTAGGATAAACATTGTTTGATACCCGTATTATAATTACTTCTTCCACATCGGTTGAGTAATTCCCCTACAACCTTGCGTTGTACTGATCTTTAGTACACGATACCCCTAGTAACCCTCAGAGCCTATCCTTTTCACGGTTCTCGTGATGTTTCGGTTTTCCGGAATATCAATGAAGAGCATTGTTTACAATCTACCCCCAAATGTACACCCAAATCGCCTTAGCCTACCATGTATGCACTCAGTTTTAGTGCATTATTATTATTATACTAAACCCTTAGTTCAATTATCTAGTTGCTTGCATAAGTTGCTAAGTCGAGTCATATCCTTTGTACATAGTTTTGGGACGATTAGAACTCATGGGAAAAGTTAAATTTTATGAAGTGACAGGAAGGAACGTTAAATTCAAATTCCCTTTATTTATGTAATAATGTACTCCAAGTGTTTTGATCTTTTCAATTCGGGTGAAATTAGTAATAGAGTAATAAAAACTCAAGTGTAGGGAAGTGCCTATAAATCCCTATTATTTTGATGTTATGGTAGAGGATGGTAGAGTAAAAGTGTATGAAAAAAAGGGCTACCATCCTACATCTATCTTTAAATTTATGTTTATTTGTTTCAAAGTTATCTAGAGTTTAGAGTGTCGAGTCTTGGCTTATAACGCCATTCTTCTCATGCTTGTAACATAAAGATTTTTTACTTGCCACCACTAAATCGCCTGTCCCACCAAAACCTTTTTTTCCCTACCGTAAGCCTAACGTTACAACCCTTTAAAAGACATATTGGATAGTTTTTCCTAGGTGCTTATGCCAAAGCAATGGAGGTTTGATCTAGTCTCAAGCCTATGGTAATCTATGTACTAGGAACGGTTAATGAGTGTTTATCTTCCATTTCCAACTTGATATATTTCATATACACCCGAGAGATGAGAGTATCCAAACACCACTTGTGAGGTGCTAGTATGTAATTTCCGTGCTTGTTATGATTTTTGTGGGGCTTATACTTGTTGTGAATTGTTTTAAACTAATGCTTCATGACCCCTAACTTATAAATTAATTGGCCAAAAGCACATTTACTTGAGGACAAGCAAATACCAAGTGCAGGGATATTTGATAAGGATTTAAAAGGTACACTTTTGAGGGGTCATTTAAGCCTTAATCGACCACTTTTATATCCGTTACTGCTTAATTACGTTCTTTTTCACTTTTTAGGTCTCTTAAAGGCAAATTGCTAGAATAACACTTACTCGGACGAAAAGGCGTGAATATATGAAGAAAATGGCCAAGTCAAGATCAAGACACTCAAGTCTGCTGAAATTGAGGGTGTGGTCGAATTAGAAGCGGCACGCCGCAACGTGCTCCAAATTTATGACGGCTCAGTAGCGAAATTGCTATTTTGTACCCAACGGCGTCAGGTTTTAAAGAGTAGGGCGTCACAACTCAGACGGCCTAGATTCAGATCCTGACGGCGTCAGAAGCTGAAACCGACGGCATCTCAACCATAAGGTGACGCAGTCACAAGGTTGACGTGGTAAAGATGAAACCCTAATTGCGACGATCCAACAGCGTTACATTTAAAGAGAGACGCTGTCGCATGTTGTAACTCTATATATAGAATTCGAATTTTCAGACTTTTAGGAAAGTAGTTTTGTGGAGTAAAACCTAAAACCGAATTTTGGCTGTCTTGGGCAGTATCTTAGGGTTCTCACACCCTATTTTACAACAAAATAAGTAATTTACTTCATTGATTCAATTATGTCTTCAATTTTATGTGTGTATGCTTGCATGTTTTCCATGTCCGGCTAATTTACTTGTGTGTTTGCTTAGATCTATAAAACTTAGGTATTGAATATTGATTGGTTGTCTCTTATCTTAATTGTAATTAACCTAGGATTGCGATAGGTCATTCGTTGTATTTTTAATGCTTGAGTAATCTTTGTGAACCTTAGTTTATAATCACCTAGAGTTATTGTAGGCTAAACATCCAAAGATAACCTTAGAGTTAGTTTATGAATCCTAGACATTTCGTAGGCAATAACCTTAAGGTAGTCTCAAAGAGTTAGGGAAAAAAAGCATACCCTACGACCTTAGAAGACACAACGCGTTAAGAATAAGGACATGACAATTCAACCATCAATAGGAGATAACTAGGGAGAAATAGCATCTAGGTAAACACATCTTTAATCATCATACGAGCATACATCAAATAGACATAGACTACCCCTTAGCTTAGTTAATTAGAATAGATAATAGTAGAATAATCGGTAGAAATACCAACCCCCCAAATCTAATACCCCGAGATTCGTAATTTAATTTTCTAAAAAGTATAAAAAGATAAAAAATAATCTTCCTCAACCTCAAACTTAGCGTAGTAACTTCTCACTAGCATTCCTATTCCCCTAGAGAACGATATTAATACCCGAGGCTTACCCTAATACTACACTACAACTATTAGGTTCACTGCCTAGGGTGTTGAAAAACTTGCTCGAAGAAAAGGAAGTTCCTGTTGGATCGATGTATTCTAACCAAACTAACTTATATAGCTTGTAAGGACTTAGTAACCTCGGATAAATCGTAAGTTGCTAACAAAGAAACATTGAACTAACTCTATTAAATATGCGGAATTTACTTAACAAAGCTAAGAAGAATTAACTTTAACTTTAACGATTATATTAAAACTCTGAATCTGCTTTGTATACAGATTCTTTAACAACTCTAAAACTCTAATATCGTATTCTCTAAAAACACTAATAATGCACGTACATCTAATGCCAATCTAGGGGTCCTTTTATAGGCTTAAGGATAACCCTAGTCAGTTTAGAATTACAAACCTTGTACGTCAAGTAATACTAAACTAAACTTAGAACATTCTAGAATTACAAGATAATCCTTAACGATTTTGCATATCAGTCCTTTAAGCATGCAGTACTTTGATGAATCGAGCAGTACTTAGACTTCATTCTTTAGCAAGACTTTGACTTGATACTTTAACTCTCAAAGACTTTGACTTTATATATCCCAACAATCCTCCCTAACTTGACTTCTACTTGCTTGATTTCAAGTTCCTTTGTATATTTAATTTTAACATCTTTATCTTCAAGGATTGTATCTTTAACTTCAGATTTTGTCTTTGTAATCTACGTGCTCGTATAATCATCATCAAAGTAGTCTTTATCGGTAATTTTTCGGCAACATTCAAGAAGCTCCATCTTTTCAAACAACTCAACAACATATGACAATTTGGTACATCGGTTCATTTAAGTTTCATCTATTCTCATCACTTCGGATGTGTAAACTTCTGTGAGAGGTGAATCATTGAAATTTTAATGGTTTTGATGTCTCTTTACCAAAGCCATTAACTTTGGAGTAGCCAAATGTTTAATTTTGTAAGACCATGGTACATTGATAACCATATGATTTTTAGCGAATCATCAGTTATCAACAGATTTGATTTGTCTTTACCAAAAGTTGTACCCTTTTGGACTAGTTAGTTCTTTCAACCATGGTGAACTAATTACCATATAAATGGGTTTTCCATAGCCTTTACCACAAACCATTTTTTTGTGGGCTAGCCAACTCTTTACATTGCTGATATGGTGAGTTGATTACCATACAACTTATTAGCAAGTTGTTAACTATATATCGGATTTGAGATATCTTTACCAGAACCGTTTGCTCATGGATTAGACAGTTCTTTTGTAAACATGGTGAACTGATAACCTATTTTTATAACCATCTCAATAACCATTGTTGCTTTTAACTTTTGTTTCAAAATATTCTTTACTTAACAAAGTTTTCTTTCAAAACATTCTTGGTTTATCTTAAGCGATACTTTGATTAAAATACTATTTGTTCCAGTAGTACTTTGAATAAAGTACTTACTTTTCAAAAATTGATATATAAGTAAACATCATACCAGTACTTATGCTTCATCATCAGCTATTTTTATCCATCTGATAAACAACTCAATTAACACAAGAGTTGTTTCAGTCTCATTCTCGACCTCCATACCATGATCTAGCATTCTTCTCATAAGATCTGCTGTTAATGGATATCTTCTTTTAGCTAGCATATGAATCATAGTTCCATCTTCCAGTTCCAAAGCATGTACTCCTGATTCTTCAAAAAATCTCCAGCTTGTAATCTCCCAGTTCTCTTGATTTTGCTAGAGTTCATCATTGCTTGTTTCCTCAGTTTCAAAGATAGTTGTCAGATCTCCTAGTAATACTAAGCCAATTCCACTTGATGGAATATGTTCAAAGTATTCTTCGACTAGTTGATATAGTTGAAACAGATCTGCTCTATCAATAATATGCAGTATATCCCATAGTAAATTGAAAACTCTGAAACTTTCATCCTCCCTATGGAACATCAAAAAATCTCCATCTTTTGACTTTACAACTTCAAAAGTGATTATCTTTGTCTTCTTTACTGCATCAGCATCTTTTGATTTACGATTCTCAAAATCTACAACTCTTATATAATTTCTCATCTCATCAACCGTGTCTGATCTTAACTCAATCTTCTTTGATGACTGTTCAATTTCAGTTGTTCTTTTTCATTTTAAGCTTCTTTTAGTATCATCCTTCTTGTGCTTATCATCATCTTTAAAATATTTAATACTATCAACTTGTTTCTGATAAGCTTCTCTTAACAAATCATACAACTATTTCATCTCAAAATAATTCAACTTTTGTAATCATGTATACCCTTGACTTTTCAAATAAGCCATCATAGCATTTCTTTCTTTGGCCTTATTCATTGGTCTTCTAGGTATAGCAACTGACTTTTCTGATGTAACAGCTTCAGATTCCTTCACTAGTTGAACAATTTCAGCATCAAACTTAGCCTGTAGCTCTCTAGCAGCTTCTTCATTCTTAGCCACTTCAATAGGTCTTAACTCTGCTAAAGTTAGCTTCTTTTTCTTCTTTTTTCCACCAGTTTACCTTTACCTTTATCTTTTGGATCTAAAACTGGCTGAGAAGCTTATGGTTGTTATTCAGCAACTCCTGGAATAGTAACACCTCTTGTTCTTGATAAGTTTTGCAATATCTTAGCTATAGTTTCATCATCACTTGCAGTGTGCACTACTTTTGGTGTAACAGCTTCCTCTTCTTGTAGAATTGTTAAAGGACCAGCTTCTTCTTCATGTATGACAGTTGAAGGACCAACTTCTTCTTCAAAATCTAACACCCTTGGTGTAATTAGCTCTTGCATATAAGTTTCTTGAAGACCAGTACTTTGATCAGCAGCACCTTGATCATCAGTACCTTGAACACCAGTTCTTTCAGGCTCAGTACTTTCAATATTAACTTGTGCTTCAGTACTTTGAGGTTCATCTTTTTTTCTTTATAAAATTCAGCATCTTCTTTCAAATTCTCTTGCTCTAAATTCCTCCCCAATTGGACAGATGATTGCTAGTGAACCTGTTTGCCTGTAGAAGTCTTCTTAAAAAACTTTCGTTTCTTCTTTTCAGCCTTGACCCATAATCTGTGATGTTTTACTAAAGGCCAGACAGACCTCTTGAGTCTTCTAAACTTGGTCTTCAACTGGGCTATCTGTGCAGCTTGAGCCTCAGTTATTTTCTTCAATCTTACTAACTCCCTTGTCAGAACATAATTATCTAGCACTAATCCTTCAGGGGGTATAGTAGCTGCATCTCCTCTAGAGGATGATGATGGAATAGAGATATCTGGTTCTGACGCAATAGGTGGAGTATCATGGTGAGATGAGGTAGCTGAAACTGTAGTACCTTCGTGTGCACCAGTACCTTGAGAAGCAGTACCTTGAGATGAAGCAGTACCTTCTCTTGTATCACTAGCTGCAACCTCATCTCTAATTTCTTGAACAATTTCCATCATTGATGTAGTCAATGGAGTGTTCCTTCCAGTAAACAAATCACTCTTCCTAGCTATGAAGGTGAAAATCTTGGCAGGTTGTATCACCACAGGTAATAAGCTTGAAGGCTTTGGTACATCTTGAAGTTGTTTAATCAAGAAGACTTGAATAAATCTTGGATACATCAACCAACGTGATCTATGAGAGATGTGAGATAGCATACCATCTAAAATTAGCCTTGAAAAATTGAAAATACGATTTGTAGCCAATCCCACCAGTGCAGATGCTATATTAGATCCAAATTGCTCCCATGAAGTACTTTTAGAACTAATACAATGAAGTAGAACAATAATCAAGTACTTCCAATTCGGACTAAATAAGGGCTTCTTGAATGTCGTTTTTGTTAAAGACCCTTCATAACCAATGTCACGCAACGTATCCCAAAGAAGTTGTTTATCAAATCGAATAGCTCCTTCGTTATCATCAAATAATAAATCTTCTCTAATTGTCGCTTCACTAACCTTCACTATCCTTCCAGCAACTTTAGCTTGTATGCACAAATCATCATTCTCCATGTGAGTCCTAGCAGTTGCCCAAAACTGTTGAATCCAGGGCTCAATGACTTCTAGTTCAACCAAAAGTGCATAACTAATTGGAGACCCCGTGAGAAAATCAATGATGTCATGGAATGCCACATTAGCTTCAGTTTTATCCAAATTCGCCACCATGTTGTGTTTAGAAACGGTGTTTCGGTTCGCCGTTGATGCTTGTAAAAGAGATTGATTTGATGAATAATTAATTGTTAGAGAGAGAGAGAAATATGGAAAAGATTTTAAAGTATAAAGATGAGAGGGAAATGCGGAGAGTAGTTATTTATAGGTAAGATTTGAAAAATCACAGCCCATAATAACAAAGTTACCGTTATTTGATTGTTACCCCTCTTTTTGACCGTTGGAACAGTATGTTAATAAGACAAGCAGTGCTTTCCACGTGTGCAATACTTTCCAAAGCAGTACTTTCAGTGCAGTACTTTCATATGACAAAACAGCAGTACTTTTCCATCCTCTGCTCGATAAAGACAAAAACTTCAAATAGGCATTGTATTGCCTCCCCTTAAGTAAAGCATAGGACTGTCTCACTAATTAATCAGTCCTCCACCTAAATGTAGCTTAGTAATTAATCATTCCAATGCTTAACACCAAGTGATTGAATCGTGAAACATCAAATCCTTTGGTGAGTAAATCAGCTACATTATCATCTGTGTGAACCTTGACAACATTAATGAGCCTGTGCTCATAACAATCTCTGATAAAGTGATGCCTAATCTGAATGTGCTTGGTCTTGGAGTGATAAACAGGATTCTTCACAATGCAAATTGTACTCTCATTATCAATATTGATAGGAGTGTTCTTGAAGTTTAACCCATAATCCAAGAGTTGATTCCGCATCCACAAAACTTGTCCACAACACTGCAAAGAGCCACATATTCGCTTGAGAGATGATGTTCTCGCAATAGTTTGCTTTTACAATGCCATGAGACTAATCTTCTTCCAAGATACTAGCATCCTCCAGGTTGTTGACCTTCCGTAAGAGTGAAGACTCTTCATATCCGACTATACACATCATTGGTTCTTGGTACTCTCGCTTTACCAAATTGTCATCAACAAGTTGGAACTCAAGGAAAGAATGAGACATTCGTGTCGTTGAATAACACGTGGTGCTTCTTATCACGATCCGAGACCGACAAAAGGTTGAACTTGAACTCCTTCACATATCTAACATTCTCAAAATCTATGCTCCCCGCCTTAATAGTTCCTTTGCATGTACCTCTTCCTCCACTAGCATCATTCCCAAATGCAACTCTTCCTCCACAATAGGATCTAAAATCGACGTAATCTCTTTATCTCTGTCATGCTTCGAGCAACCACTATCCACAATTAGATGATCTTTAAGCTCCTCTTCCGGGTTGCCTGCATAAAGATAAAAGAGTTAGTTAATTTTAGGAACCCAAGCCATTCTTGACTTGTGTTCCCTTGTGTAGTTACATACTTAAATTCTATAAGTATGTAATTCCCACTATCTTTAAGCACATGATCAATTATCTTTGGTTGTTCCAAAACTTGTGTTGGTTTTTCAATAAAAATCTCTTTTCATCCAAGTTTTCTTTATTATTTTCAACAAAAATCTCTGCTTTCTCTCACTTGTTGAAAGTCTTGTTTGTTCCCATCATATTTTCCTTCTTAACCCATTTAGTTTTAAATTCGTGTGGAGTCCCTTGATCTAGCTACCTTCTAGATTGATAGTAATTAGATCTCCTAGCGTTCCTATTCCAAAAGTGTTTGGTGAAATCGAGCGATGCTTTGAGAAAATCTTGTTTTGGCTTAACAATACCTTGAAAAGTGTTTGAAGGTACCGGGGTTTTGAAAAAGGTCTTCTCGGTGAGGGTACCCATAGTCTTGTGCAAAGTTGTTATGGTTAACCCTATGTGAATGATTCGGCATGGTTTATTCTCCCTTGGTTTTAGGTTGGCGGATATGTTCTTTGGGAATTTGCTTAGGTATTCTGAGTGAAAGTCACAGTGCTTAATCAAATGATCAGGACTGTAACAAACAAAACACAATTTTTGACCCATACTCCCAAAATTTCTTCCTTTAGGTTTATGATTAAAAGTATCCTGCCTTTTGGTGAATGATGAAAACTGTTTTGACCAAAATTATCCCAAAAAGGTTTAGCAGTATTTTGAAAAGGTTTTCTTAAAGGTACTGCTGAACTTGTAGCAGTACTTTGAGATGAAGGTACTGCTTGACTCTTAATATCAACCTTAGGTGTTTCAATTGTTTGTTTTGGGGTTTTAGAACTAGATTTTCCTATAAGCTTCTTCCTAAACTCTAAGTTGTCTACTCTAAAATGAGAAACATCTGCCCTAAGTGGTTGAAAACTACCAGTGGGATGAGGGATTGCATGATAATCATTGTCTTTCTAAAACTCTAGAGGTGTTTGACTAATTGATTCCCCATCACTAGATGTGTTATCTACATAATTGATGAGTTCATCATCACTAGTGAGTATATCCTCAGAATCAAATTGTTCCTGATTACTAGGTGGACTCTCTTCTATGCTACTAAAGTCCATACCAAATCGTAGGCCAGTTTTAATGTGTGCTCTTTTCTGTTTTTCTACAAAACTAATATGTGAAAGGCCAGATTGTCCCCAAGCAGCAAACGTTTCTAGCAGTTCATCCCTTTCCTTAGTTAGCTTCTCAATTTCAGAAATCTTACATCCTAGCTTCCATTCACTTAATTTTAATTGGTAATCCTGTTGTTCATACTTTTGAGCCCAATCCATTTCATTATTTTCATGTGTTATTATTTTGGCTTCCATAGACTCTAAAGTAATTTGATAACCAGCTACCTCAGACCTAGCCCTATTATAATTATCTCTTTCAGTAACATAATCATTAAGCACTTTTTAATAAAAATTATGACACTTAGAGCATACCTAAGAGATAGGGGGTAAACTTGATGAAGTAGCTACCATAGCAAGCATAACAGTTCATCTTCATTCTCCATGCTCCAATCAAAGCTTCCTAGACCATCTCTGGATTCCAAAGCGGACATGTCCGGTTCCTCATCAAAAGCTATGCTCCAATCAAACTCTTCCACCGAATCTTCCACTGCTACCATACAATAGGTTCTTGGTTCATCATCAAACTCGGACTCGGTCAACCTCGATAAATTCTCATGAGCAACCAAAGCTTTTGTTTGAGAATAGGAATTTCCTTTAGTTCAAGCTTAGGTTTCTCGGTCATCCTGTTACGATATTTAGCAAACTTGCATTCCCTTGCAAAGTGTCCGGTCTTTTGATGATTAAAGCATTCAATCTTGGACTTATCAAAAGTGATACCCTATTTTGGTTTGAAGTCGATGCCTCTTCCTATTTTCTTCATGAATTTCTTGATCCTTGCAGTGATCATAGCAACTTGCCACCTTATATCAATCTCTTCAAGAGCATCCTCTTCAATCTGTGACAAATCCTCTTCATAGGTAACAGGTAACGTAGCTTGCTGAGCAAAGAATGAGCATACAACTTCATCAGAATGGATTGTGCTTGTTGTTGATGATGAGGGGTTGGTCATGGTTGTAATAGAGTGAGCAGGATAGCCAGTACTTTGAGCAACAGTACTTTGAGTAGGGTAAGTAGTACTTTTAGTGGAAGTATTGCCCCTCTTTTCAGACGATACAAAAACTATACTGTGAGACTTTGAACTTGTTTGGCCATTCATCTCATGCTCATACACCTTCAGATGGTTGTAGAGATCATCAAAGTCTATAGTGTCCAAACCAGGTTGTCCTCTGATCATAGTAGCAATTACATGCCATGTAGATGGAAAACTCCTTAAGAACTTCAGATTGGCATCTTCAACAGATACCTTTGCCTTGTATAACTCTAGCATGCTGAGGAGAGTTTGAAATCTATCATAGGCAGCATCAAGACCTTCTCTTTCACCAACAGTGAAAGTTTCAAACTGTTGCTTCAACTGATTTCTATGCATCTTTTTGGAAGCATCATTACCTCCAAACCTTGTATTGAGAGCACCCATAAGCTGTTTAGCATCCTTAGCATCATCAAAACTTAAGTAGGTGACCATCGGTATAGCGAACAATAGGATGTTGAGAGCCTTTTCTTGATTCCTTATTGTAGCTGGCGGCAAGATGACCTTAGGAGGTTTAGGTTGTCCAGAATCTCACCGGTTCTGCAACAACTTCATTACCATTGACAATTACATTTCATAGTGCATGGTCTCATAATGGCAATTTCATCGCCTCATCTTCATGCTCCATAGATCGTACTCTCCTTCTTGATGATTGGTATTCGAGTGAGGTGATGGATGGTGGTGGTGCGACAATCGACATCTTTAGGGTTTGTTGTTTAACTAGGTTTTAATGGTTTCTTCTTAGTCGAGTTTCCACACAAGCTCGATACCACTTGTTGGATTTATGCATTCTAACCAAACTAACTTATATAGCTTGTAAGGACTTAGTAACCTCGGATAAATCCTAAGTTGCTAACAAAGAAACACTGAACTAACTCTATTAAATATGCGGAATTTACTTAACAAAGCTAAGAAGAATTAACTTTAACTTTAATGATTATATTAAAACTCTGAATCTGCTTGTTATTCAGATTCTTTAACAACTCTAAAACTCTAATATCGTATTCTCTAAAAACTCTAATAATGCACGTACATCTAATGCCAATCTAGGGGTCCTTTTATAGGCTTAAGGATAATCCTAGTCGGTTTACAATTACAAACCTTGTCGTCAAGTAATACTAAACTAAACTTAAAACATTCTAGAATTACAAGATAATCCTTAACGATTTTGCATATCGATCCTTTAAGCATGCGATGCTTTGATGAATCGAAAAGTACTTTGACTTCATTCTTTAGCGAGATTTGACTTCAAGATTTTAACTCTCAAAGACTTTGACTTTATATATCCCAAGTTCCTTTGACCACGAACACGCGTTATGCGGCGTATCGAGAAAGATGTCAAACGGGTCAAGTCGAAGGCATTAATGAAAGGTGCCGAGGGGTCGTGTCAAAGGCATTAGTGAAGGGTGCCGAAGGGTCGTGTCAAAGACATTAGTGAAAAGTGCCTAGGGTGTACATTTGATATGGTGCATCGATATACAAGATAGATTAATTTGGGTCGAAGGATAGTGAGATCCTTATGATGTTATTATAAGGAGTATGTCTCCTTTGGGATAGGTGTTGTGTAGTGTTGGGTAGTAGTTCCTCCTTTGTAATGGAACTCGGTATCTAGCCTTGTACCGGATAAAGTGTAGGCGACGTTGTTGGAATCACTCCTTAACCTTAATTCAAGTGTTAGTAATTCATATGTAATAGTTAGCTTAATATGGCCTTTATGTTAGTAATTAGCCTTAGGATTGTGTAGAAGGCCCATAAGCCTAGGCCCAAGCCCATATAGGAAAGGAATGGAACTTGGATGTTGCCCTAGTTCCTTCCCCAATATAAACACATGTAAACCTTCCTTAGAAGGTTGGTTGTTCTCTTTTCTATTTCACTCTATGCTTTAACCTTTCTCTCATTATTTCGTGTGTTTGGATAAGGGTTCAACCGATCATCTCTTTTCTATTTCTTCTATTGATGCTTGTGTTACTAATATGGTGACCTAACAGTGGTATCATTCGCCAAATAGTTGGGTGAAATCGTTTTGTTTTTGAAGTTTTTATGGTTTACGCGTAAGGTTTCGGTACTCAATCTTTCATATGCTTAAAGCTTTCATTTTTACACGTTACAATCCAAGATTCTTATACTTTCAAGGTTATTAGGTGTTAAAGTTTAAGTTTTTGGCAAAAAGTTTAAAACTTTATGCGTTTTTCATTGTTTTTAAGCTTGTTTTGAAACGTTTACCTCTTTCTACTCGTAAGGTGAAAAAGAGTTTTGGATCATCAAGTTTTAAACTTTCTTGTTATTTTGGTGATATTGAAGCTATTTCATCATAAAAATCAAGTTTCTAAACACTTTTGGGCATAAAATCAGTTTTTAGTATTTTTCTACTCGTAAGGAAACTCTAAACTTACGCATAAGATTTCCTTGGTTTGATCTTCAGTTTTCGTGGTTTACTCAGTGTTTTCTTGCTTGGATAAGCCTAAAAACACTTCGACTTTGGATATCCTTTGCACTGTGATAGTGTAAAAGATTTTTTTGGGCAAAACCCTATTTTTACGCATAAGCTCAAAACTTACGCATAGAACTCATTACGCATAAGATTCTTCTTACGCCTAAGCTCCGTCTTACACATAAGCTAATCCTACGCATAAGTTTTCTACGCCCTAACTTTCGTTTCGCCTAATCTTAGTGTTTCTCATTTCACGCGTAAGCTATTCTTACGCGTAATTCTCATTGTTACGTAAGGTGGTGTTTTTACGCGTAAGCTTCTTTCTACGCGTAAGGCACTTTCTACGCATAACCAGGTTCTACGCGTAAGGTTTCCTCTACGCATAAGCTGGTTTTCTATGCCTAAGCACTTCTTCAACAAACAACAAGTTTCATTCGACTACAAAGATCCATCAACACAAGTTATCCAAAAAAAAAAAAATTTAGGGGAGGCTAAACGTTCAATTTTTACGCAAGATTCAAATTTTGGTTTAAAAGTGAAAATTTTGGTCAAAAATTTAAATTTTTTGGCCCAAATTCGAATTTTTCGGGTCAAATTTGGCGTCAAAATTGTCATAACTCAAATTTTTCTTTCAACCTTAGAATTGAATTTTATAGTGAATTTCAAATTTTGGGAGACAAAAGTTTTTAAATTTATTTTTGGAGGGAAATTTTGAAAATCACTATATCGCCCTCTCAAGTATGCTGACTTCACAAATCTCCTCACCTTCCATCAAACCTTCATCATCAAACCTTTCTACTGATGATTATGAAGATGCAAAAGCTTATGAAGAATTGATCGAAGGATGGATGGTTCTGTCTGAAAAATACTCAGAATATATCAATTTCAAGAGGCAGACTTCATCTCGAAATCCAGCAGTCGTGCAAGGTGAAAGAGTTGATGTACATGAAAGGAATGCTCAAATGGACGTTGAGAATGTTGTGATTACTGCAACTGTTGGTAATGCGGACAATGAGGTTGTAGCATTGGAAAAGCAGGATGACATCAGCAGATCTGGAGAAGATCTCATACTTAACTACGACATCGAGCCCAACTGTGATGACTTTGGAAAGCTCTAAGCCAAAACTGACATTGGAGTCTTTATTGGATATTGTGAGAATTCTAAAGGTTATCGGATCTGGAATTGTCGTACAAAGCAAGTTATGGAAACGATTCATGCTCATTTTGATGAACTCATTGAAATGGCTTCGAGCATATGACTTGGAACCTGGTCACAACCGCTTAAACTTCCCCAAACCCCATCATCACCGAACTAAGCCCCGACACACATCAACAAATGGAAAGGCTATTTGCTCCTCAGTCGATGGACGATATTGATGACCGTGCTCGGTGTATCCATTGTTTCATTGCTCAACTTGATACTACTCTTATACGATAAACTCGCTACAACAACTATTGTTGAAGAAGCACCACCGATTGACTCTACAACAACAGTTGAACAAACTGCTTCAATGACGTCAACCATTGCGATGTTCTTAATGAAGTACCCCACTGCAGATTTTG
The DNA here is from genome assembly GCA_022545495.1 of Chrysanthemum lavandulifolium. Taxonomy (NCBI): domain Eukaryota; kingdom Viridiplantae; phylum Streptophyta; class Magnoliopsida; order Asterales; family Asteraceae; genus Chrysanthemum; species Chrysanthemum lavandulifolium. The sequence continues at coordinate 210,367,662 of CM040246.1, forward strand.
ATCCAAACGCGTTCTTTAACCCGTTTGCCAATGAAACACTGCACCGATGTCGCGGAATCATCAACAAACCATTTGAATCCTCAAAATCGCATAATGTACATCAACATCAACCCTTTACACATCGTTGGACAAAAGACCATCCTCTAGAGAATATTATTGGCAACCGAATCAACCGGTCGTTACAAGACAACGTCTTCCACGAGATGGTGAACATTGCATTTATGCTCTCACCGTCGCTAATCGAACCTAAAACATTAAGGACGAATGACAAAAGACACCGGATTGAATCCATGCAAGAAGAACTCAACCAATTCAAGCGTCTTGAAGTATGGGAACTTGTTGAAAGACCAACAAGGGTCTTCGTCATTGGTCTAAAGTGGTTTGGAAAAACAAATTGGATCTTTGAAGGAGCGAATCGAAATAAGTCACGTCTGGTGGCTAAGGGTTATCGTCGGGAAGGGTATTGACTTTGAAGAATCATTTGCTCTGGTTGCTCGTCTTGAGGCTGTTCAGATTTTTCTGGCATTTGCGGCTCACATGAACATCACGGTCTTTCAAATGGATGTCAAAACTTCATTTCTCAATGGAAAAATGAAAGAAACGGTCTATGTAAGCCAGCCAGAAGGATTTGTTGATCCAGAGTTCCCTAATCATGTCTACAGACTGAAGAAAGCTCTCTACGGTCTCAAACAAGCCCCTCGGGCGTGGTACGATAAGTTATCATCCTTTCTTATTGAAAATAAGTTTACCAAAGGTTCGGTCGACCCGACTCTCTTTATACAATATCACGGGGCTCACATCCTAATCGTTCAAATTTATGTGGATGACATCATTTTTGTTTCAACACATTTAAAATACTCAAATGCTTTTGCTAAACTTATGACAAAACATTTTGAAATGTCAATGATGGGTGAACTCACATTCTTCCTTGGAATGCAAGTTCATCAATCACCCCGTGGTATTTTCTTGAGTCAGTCCAAATATGCCCTTGAATTGTTACACAAATTTGGAATGCAAAACTGTGACACCTATGCCACACCAATGGCTCATACCAAGAAGCTAGACGCTGATTTACATGGGAAATTGGTGGATCCTACAAAATACCGTAGTATTATTGGGTCTCTCATGTATCTAAACACTAGCATGCACGATAATGTCTTTGTCGTATATCTTTGCTCCCGTTATCGATTGCGACCAAATGAAACCCACCTCTACGAGGATAAAAGAATCTCCGATACATCAAGGAACCATTAATTTGGGGATACGGTATCCAGAAGGATTCGGTTTTGAACTAATAGCTTTTTAGAACGACCACACAGGATGCTTAGACTCGGAAAAGTACTTGAGAGCACTACAATTTCTTGGTGACAAACTCGTGTCTTGGCAATCGAAGAAGAGGATTGTACATCGCCGACCTCAACCGGGCGAGAATATGTAGCCATGTCATCGTGTTGTGCTCAAGTCATTTGGATGAGAACACAACTCAAAGACTATGGTTACGTATTTGATGAATCTTGATGTCTTTGCGACAATCGAGTGCCATTGCGATCTCGCAACTCGGTTCCGCATTGAAATCAAAGCACATCGATCTTGATATCACTTCATCAAGGACCACGTGGAGCAGTCTTGTTGAATTATACTTTATGGGTACAAAATACCAATTGGCAGATCTTCTCACCAAAGCCTTAGCTCCTGCTAGGTTTAATGAATTGGTCCACCGGATTGGTATGCGGTGTTTGACTCAAGAGGAACTGGATGAACTCTTAAAACATTCTTAAAAACCAGTCAAACATCAAAACCTCTTTTGTAAATATTTTTCAAAAACAAAATACAAAATATAAAATCAGATACAACATCAAAAATATTCTTCTATCTATTTTTCTCTTAACATGCCAAGTACATTTCTTCCGTCAACACTCTAATCTTTCAAACTTCAGTATTTTTTCCGATCCAGTGTTGAGGGAGATAAGATTTAATACTTAACTTTTTCAAAATAACTGTTTACTTGCATGTTACATTATCCCGATTGTTTCTTTAAATGGTGGTCATATTTCTGGTTTCTGACACTCCTCGGACTAAAATTTATAAACTTTCATTATTTCTTAAGTCGAGGGGGAGTGTCGTCAAAGTTATCTCCAAATATTCTTCGTTTGGTAACCAAAATGGAAGTTAAAGGCTTTGGATGAAAATGGAAAAGGTGGAGGGACTAAAACTGTCAAAATCCGAAAGTTATTTCTAATAAACATCCCACCTAACTCATTCATCACATTTATTATTATCCAAACCTAACTCATCCTACGCATATTAATCAAAGTTCAAATCCGTGTTCTAGATCAACAATTTGTAAGTGTTTTCTCAATCTTTGGGTTAAAACAAACATTGGTTTTGAATTTTATACGAATCCAACGGTTAAAAATCAAGTTATGAAGATTGTTGTGTTCTACGCGTAAGCTATGAACACAACCTCTTCATTTGGGTGTTTGTGGTTTAAATAAAAGTGTCAAAATGTTTGTCTAACATCATTGAAACCTTTTTTATCATTTAACACCACCCAGAATTACGAATTGAATGATTCTTGTTATTAGGGTTTATGCGTGGGTTTGGGTATTTTCAAATGTGAATGTTTTTGGTCAAAAAGATAGTTGTGTGATGTTGTTATTATAGTGAATTGATGATATCTACGCTCTGTAACAACCCAGAAACACTAATTGATTGAGAATTAGAAATTAGGGTTTAATGTTCTTGAGATTTGGGTACTTTTGATTCACTGCGAACTTGATGTTAAAACTTGATCATATCACTCACATGACTACTTAGAACTACCAGAAAAACTTTGGTGCATTTTCTATGGCTAGATTTCATACGCGTAATTATTGAACTTTAGGGTTTAAGTCTACGCATAAGTAATCTTACGCCTAACTGCTTGAATGAGTATTTGTGATGAAATCTGCTATAATGTGAATGTATGCATTAAGATTGATTTAATGATGATTTTATTTCAGGTTTGCAACAAGTAAAAATCAGAATCAAGGTTGTTATACATCTACGCATAAGGATCACCTTACGCGTAGAGAGTTATGCGTAAGAGTAATCTTACGCGTAGCATTTACGCGTGAGGTTCTACCTAGGGACTCGCATATCACCGTGAAGGATATGCGTGGCAATGGACTCTATGCATAAGGTCTACTCTTGGGAGTAAGCCTTACGCAGAAGATTTTATATGCGCTTCTGGCGTAAGCTTTCGCATAAGGTCCCTTGTTCCTACGCATAATATTTCTTACGCGTGAAGTCGGGATCCTCGCATAAGCTTGTGTCTCGCGTATAACTCCCATTTACGCATAAGCTACCATTTCTCGCCTAAGCCTTGATCAAACCTTCATTATGAATTGTTACGCGTGCAAACTTGTAAATAAATAAATCATAATGTCACGAAACCAATAATGTCACTAATAAGCTTAAACGTTTAATATGTTGTGAAAAATATGAGATAACATAAACTTTAAAACCTAAAGTTAACTAACTCTCAAAACTTATCACGACATCATTGGACTATTGAACAAACAAGTGATTTTGGACTCGTAACAATCATTGACATATCTCATTCAATTATTAGACAATAAAACCATACATTGACTAACATAATGTCTTCGATATGTTGGTTCTTTTGGCTAAATGTATTTGAGATCACGACATGGGCGCTCAAATGAATGTGGATGCACCAAATGTACTCACCATTGCTAATATCTTCCCTTATGGCTATCCTGAAGATTGGAAAGAACAACCTTCGTGTTGACTTTGAAACCCTCACTTTCGCCGAATCTTCTTGTCTCATTCTTGTTGACATTCGAAGAACCATCCTTATCGAACATGCTCACCAATTACGCCCGCGATCTGGGAGATCTACATTCGACGATTACGGAATACAATACAGCAGATCAAAGGACAATATCTTTGTGGCGGTGACACTCAATCACAAGCAAATCACCATCACTCCTGCGATTTAAGAGCCGTTCTCCTCATTCACGACATCATACCAACCGAATACTCTGCGCACCTCTTGAAGAGGCGTCGCAATTTTGATTGATATTGGGTATGGCGAAGCTTCGAGGGGTTATTACTAAGCATTCTCACGTGGATCTAAAGAACATTCCTCGAGCCTTGAGAACCCTTTATATCATCATCACAAAATCCGTTTACGGTCGTAGACGGTGACTATGAGCATCCCAAGCTCGTGGGCGCAAATCTTTTGGGCTCGATCAACATGAAACACATCGAAATTGAAGCTACGATATGGGATGACATGATGACATTCCTCAAAAGCTTGGCTCAAAGATTCCTTATATCGGATATACAAAGCTGTTTATCCAAAGAGCACTTAGATATAACCACGATATCCCCAAGAGAATCAATGATCACGATAATCTCGACATGTTGTGCGAACCCACTCTACGGTCATATTTAAGGAGTCAACTACCAAGAAACAAGGTGCTGTGTTGCCAGACCACCTTCTCTCAAATGAACTCAAAAAAATCAACTCTTACAAAAGGTATCTGAAAGCTGTGCAAGAGAACACAGTTGGTTTTCTAGATGAAAAATCTTCGGCACACCTACCGGAAAACCAGACGAGGAGTGCAGAGCCTTGCCATAAGCACTAAGTCAACAATAGTTCAAGAGGAAACCTCCAAGAAAAGGAGAGTTCCTTCTCAATAAGTTGTTCCTATTCCTATTCCCAAGTCCGAACAAGAAAGCTAGCGGACAAGGACTCGAGGTCTTGAATCGATGAAGAGATTACCTACTGCAAGCGCAAGGATGACACTTCATCGTCAAAACCTCCTAGTCCACCCGGCGAGATCTGAGCAAAGGGAAGACTCGGTGATTGAGCACGAAGAGGAAAGTTCAGATGAAGAGCCACTGGACACTGATTACAGGAAGAAGTTCAAATTCGTTAGACTCCAACACGTTGTGAAAGAGTTTGCAAAGGATCAAATGGGTGGCCCCGGAGGGTCAACTGGTGGAGTTCAAACTACACCAAGTCCTGATGCGGTTAATCAACCCGATAAGGGATCTGGTGCCACCACCTTGGAGCAACAACAAAAGCGCGTGGAAGATTCTATTGATTATGAATTTGAGGAACCGAAGCGGAAAAGGCGAGAAAACAAGCTAGCGATGATACAAAGATTGATGAAACGGAAGATTATGATCGTTTTCTTCTAAACAGTCCGTCCGTTCAAGGAGAAAACTTACGAGCCACCAAAGGGCCCGAGTCTCCCACATCTCATCATCATCGATTCATCTTCTCACTCTTCACCACCACCATCAAAGGATCAACCAAATCAACATCCAAATCGGTGAAGAAGCCAACGGCATCTTGGATCTCTCAAGCAAAGACCGAATCGTTAAAGGTCATTAAGAAGGTCGAGAGAAAGATATTACAAAGAAGAAGTTAGATTTTCTTGTCGACCGGATACAATATCTTCATGATGAGAAAGACAAGATGCAAGTTGAAAGGGAGTATGTCCGAAGCTCACGAAGATGATCTTCAAGGAAAATGGATGAGATGATCAAAGGATACACTCACAAGTTCTTTCTTGACATCGTTCCTGGAGTTACAAAGGAGATGTTCACCAAACAACTCTATCCGAATCTACTTCATTTGGCCAAGCAGACTATGAAATCAACACCAATGCACGTGAACATCAATCCAGTTGATCCCATAATCTTCTCAGATGCTGAATTGGTCAACCGATTGGTAGCTCAAATGTCGAAACTCTCTGCAACATTTGCCTCCTACGAAGGTAAATTGTTTGAAGCATTCTTTGGAATACCAACTCAAGTCGCATGCGGAGAAGAAGTTGAAAGGCCTAAGCGTCCAGAGGCGATGAAGATAAAGACAAGGATAAGGATAACGAGCCCAAACGTCCGAAGAAGTCGGTGAATCATCTTCATGCAACCTCCACCCCAACGGACTCCACTCAACAAAGATCTCCTCCTCATTCTTCTCTGGATAAACCTCGGGATTACGAGTTACCACCCAGACTCATAAAACCGGTGATTACTTTGAGTATCTGGGTGGTGACGATGAGAAGTCTCTGAGCCCTAACAACAACCCATCTCTCGACACGACCAAGAAACAGAATCCTCCTCTAGGCCAAAGAAAAGAAGAAGAAGGCGCCTATGGTGACGTCTTATCATGGTGGATGAGGGTAACATCAATTCGATCGGTTCTCGAAGCTTGTTGATTCTACCTACCCACTTTGAAGGTCAAGATCACGGTGAAGGTCGTACATTAGAGCATGCTAAGTTCTTGCAAGAAAATTTCCGTGTGAAAAGATGGCCAATCCGAGTTGAGCGAATCAAGAATGAAGCATTTCAAGCTGCTCAAAGACGATTTCGGAAAGTGCTATTGAAGTTGAGTATCACCTTGATAATATAGCACGAGCTATGTCTAACAACATGGATTGGCTCAACCTCAAGGAAACATCGACTTCACCAAATGGGACAACCCTCCATATTACACCGACTGGTCTAAACCTCTACCAACAATTGGCCAACCGGATCGACCTAGGATTCCATTCCGATATTTCTTCAACAAAGACTTGGAATTTCTTCTTCACGGTGGCGATGGTTCAAGGAAATCGCTACATCATCGACACTTCCGTTCCGTGACCATATACTCTAAGCGCATAGCCATCGAGGAAAGAGCTAACCACATATTCTCCAACAATGTGGAAGAGTATGACCGTGATGCAATGTATGGGATTCACCATTGGCGGAACGCCGACGAATCTACTACGATCGCCAGTTGAAGTCTCAACATGAAGTGTTCGGTACTAAAGCAATCGTGGCTATTAAACATGTTGATCTTTCGTCTAAATGGGACTACACTTTCCTCAAGAATATCGTGGTCAAAAGGCAAGGCGAAAGGGATTATGCATTCTCGGCGGACTTTGAGAATTTGTCTATCAACGACATTGAAGACATGTACCTTGCCAAAGTGCGAGTGGTCGCATGAGACAATTCTCGATGAAGTGCAGCGTGAATACATCAAGTCCTTGCTTATCTTCATCGGAAGAATAGTAATCAAAGAACGTGAAGAAGATCTCGAGCTTGCGGTTGAATCATATCGGACCCGTGTCAACTTCACTCCACCTCGGCTAGATCTTCCCGACATCAACCGGCTTCCACAATACACTCTCATCGACCAACCATTCGAGATGGTTTACCTTAGTGAACTACAACGCAATCGCTATGATGGCGTGTAGAGATCTTCACAAGTTTGGGGATCACACACCGAAGAAGGTTAGGGACGGATTGGCTTATAGGTTGAAGGACATACATGAAGGAATTAGGTCACTGGCGATGGAATTCTAAGGAAAGGCGGGATGTGAAGAGAATCATCACCGAGATTGATGAAAGGTTGTATCGGCGGGACGATTCGAACTCGGAGAGCTTTGTAGGTGGTCGTCCCGAGTTTCTCTCGCCGGCTATCAACGCCTGCATTCGCATTCTGGCAAGATTGATGGACTTCACGGTACCCTTGAACCGCTTCTATTTCATAATATTTTGGATGTGATTTAATTATGACAATGGCTTGTGCACACATAACGATGTACAACCTATTCTTGTAATGAAAGGACCACGTAGTGCGCTTGATTGCCACAATCCTTATAAAAGAGCGAAAGCTTCTTATTTTTGAGTAAAACTTATCAAACCTTTCATTTTTTAAGGTTTTGCTCAAAAGAACAAGTACTTCCTACGTTTTCAAAACCTCAAAAGTTAGTATTACTTGTTGACGGGAGTATTTGAATTAAAACTTTGTTCACAAATTGTTCACAGTGGTCATCTTCCATAAAACTCAAAATGGTCATATTTATTCTCAACATTTCGTCAAAAATAACATTTATATGCCATTTTGAGGGGAGAAAATTTATGTGATAAGAAATATGTTGTGAATTGCTATTGAATTCTCGGTGAAAAGACTTCAACCCATGAATTGACGAAATCGAGCAGTCATACATCGAAAAGATTTGTCTTCAAGACTTATCCAAGTAGATCGTACCTTTCAGAAACTCGATGACATGAACTTTGTGGGTTTGACAACCTTTGGGGTTGTCCACATCTTCAAGGTAGTTATTAGAGCTAGTTGTCACCTAAAACCGGACAATGTATCTCTTTAACTATACAACGTAACCGTGTCTCATGGGGATTGTCTATCTTGAGTCGATCAATTCAAAAGTGCGAACTCTTTCCTCATTGTGCGATTTCCGTATAAACTCATAAGCACATGTGGAGGAGGAGTATTTGAAAATCTAAAACTCTTGAAGTGTTCAAACATGTTTTCGTTCACAAAGCGCGAGAGATTTTCATGAAAATGATTTTATGGCAATGGAGTTATAAGGTGACTAAGGTTAGAATAACCGTCTATTATCCTTGAGCCGGAGGGATCTACCAAGGACATCACAAATAGTTAGTACTTAGAAGTCCTTAGGTATGATTATAAAAGGAGAAAATGAGAATCGGAGAAAGAAGGAGTTGAAGAATTAAAAGAAATGCAAAGAAAAGGGTGAAAAGAAATAGCCCTCAGATTATTCAACTTAGCGGACAAGGGTTCAATTCATATACTCTACGGTTGTCACTTGATGGCGCCGGTATTGAAGATTAAAAGTCGTCATGGACCCGATGACGCATGCACTAAACCTTCTTAACCACTCAAGTTTCTCTCAAAAGAAGCTTGTTTCATTCTCACAGGAACCCTACGTAAACTATCGACCTTCTCTTAGAGATTGTTGGTATTGAAGAAGGAGACCCTCTCCTAGTCTCCGCTCAGGGAAAACCAAAAGCACTCATCGAGTCAGAGCCACGAGATTCATCAAAAGATCTCTTAGGTACACTTGACATTTCATCACTTGTTGTTCAACAATAAGAACATCGGTGGTAAGTTATCGAGTCCTACACGGATCTTAGCAATTTGTCGAGAACATTTATGAGGGTTCACATCTGTGATCCTTAGTGATTGAATGGAAACTCCGCGGTGTCAACATCAAACAAACCACGGCAGTCGCCGGTAACTCCCGTGGATTATTCTTAGTGGTCTCAAATGGTCTACAATCGTGAGGTGATGCTTGGTATACCTCAGCGACTCATCTGAATCGTGGGTGTACTTGGTACATCGTGTTATCTCACTTGTGGGACTCGGTTCGAGAAGCGGCCTTTGTGAGAATTAGAGTTGTGTTTTCACACTATGTTAACACTCTCAAGTTCAAACTTGTAAGTGCGGAATCCGCTTATTACTAACCTTTCTTATGTTTACTTCTTATGGAAGCTACGGGCGGAATGATCATCTGATTCTCCACATGCTCATACCAACAACATCACTTATGGAAGTCTCTCACAATCAAAGGCAACACAAAGTCGAATGATTCTACAACAAAGAATCTACAAAGTTTAAAGACTTATAGAACTTCATCAACAATAATCCAACGTTAAAGGCGTGTGAGCATGTTGGAGAAAGGCGTGGAGACTTTGGAGCATCGAAGCGGCACTGATGCGGACTACCACACCATACTATTACTTTTAAAGAACAAAGAACAAAAGAAAAAGAAAATGAAGACGTCAAAGCATAATACTTCAAAAAACAATTTCTCTACACTTGGGAGATTGTTGAATCAAGACATCTCTTCTCACAAGAAAAAGAATGTCGAAGACGTCAAAGCTACTATTACATCAGCACCTACAACGTTAACACTCATTTCATTCATCACTAGCACTTGAGGGAGATTGTTGGAATCACTCCTAAACCTTAATTCAAGTGTTAGTAATTCCTATGTAATAGTTAGCTTAATATGGCCTTTATGTTAGTAATTAGCCTTAGGCTTATGTAGAAGGCCCATAAGCCTAGGCCCAAGCCCATATAGGAAAGGAAGGGAACTTGGATGTTGCCATAGTTCCTTCCCCTATATAAACACATGTAAACCTTCCTTAGAAGGTTGGTTGTTCTCTTTTCTATTTCACTCTTTGCTTTAACCTTTCTCTCATTATTTCGTGTGTTTGGATAAGGGTTCAACCGATCATCTCTTCTCTATTTCTTCTATTGATGCTTGTGTTACTAATATGGTGACCTAACAGATGTTGTGATAGGTTTGGTTCTACCTCATAAAATAAAATTATACTAATTTTAGTATAATTTTAGGATTGATAAACATCACCCTTTTTAGGCTTTTCATTCACAGGAACATTCGGAACCCAATATTTGTGTCCATTTGGTGTGGGAATAAAATTCGGGTCAATGTCATACACATCGACTCCTTTAGCATCTACAAAAAATCAGAATCAAAGCCTTATAATAGAGTTAATTGCATTTTGGTTCACGTGGTTTGGCAAATGCAGATTTGGTCCCCAAAACTTTGTGCACTGGAGGTCCTCATTTTAAGTTTTCGTTGCACGTTTGGTCCTCGGCCAGTTAAATGACTAAAATACCTTATCTTCTTCCTTTAATTTTCTAATTACTTTTCTTTTTATTTATTCTTTCCAACTCTCCCTCTTCTTTCTCTTCCTCGATTCTTCCTCCCACCCAAAAACACGAAACATAACTATCTCAAGTCGCCATTATCACCATTAATGAATCGTACCACAAATACATTTTGAATTTGTTTTTAAACCCGTTATTAATCCACGAAAACACGACAGCGATCTTATAATCGGTTTAATAAAAGAAATAAAAATAAAAAACGAAATGGTTTTTAGGTGTTGTCATACCAAAAGAATGAGAGTGAAACAGTTAGATGACAAGATGAGGAGATGGACACACAACCAAAGCCATGGTCAAAACCCAACTCGTTACCCTCGTTTAAAACTCAATCTACACGAACCCACGATCTCCTTGTGTCTTGATGGTGATGGCGGCTTGATATGGTGATGAAAGTGGCGGCGGCGGTAATTAAAGAGAGTGAGAGGAGGAGTGAGAGTGAGGCTGGAAGTGGGAGAAAGATGGGTGGGATTTGAGTGTGTGTTATCGGTTTATACTGAGGAAGAAGAATAAATTTTGACCTCCCTTTCTTGACCTCGATCGGGTATAGTGTTATCTGAGAGTGGGATGGTGATGGCGACTTGGGATAGTTATGTTGCGGGTTTTGGGGTGGGAGGAAGAATCGAGGAAGAGAAAGAAGAAAGGGAGAGTTGGAAAGAAATAAAAAGAAAAAGTAATTAGAAAATTAAAGGGAAGAAGATAAGGGTGTTTAGTCATTTAACTTTGGCGAGGACCAACGCGCAACGGAAACTTGAAAATGGGGACCTCTGTGCACTTTCAAAGTTTTGGGACCAAATCGCAATTTGGCCAAACCACGAGGACCAAAAATGCAATTAACTCCTTATAATATGATAATAATAAAGTTTAGTGCATGAATGGAAACATAAAATAATACATACATAACAATATAACGATGCTCTTTAGGAGGTATATGAGCTGTAAATTAGTTTAACATCCATGCACATGATAAATCAACTAATACTGAAATTACATGAACGCAACAAAAACCATACAACAGTTAACCTGAAATGCGCAACATATAAAAAAAATAACATGCACGCACCTAAAACAATAAATTAATTTAACATTAAAAATTATATTGAATAAACTGTTGTTTGAAATTATACTCACCATATGTGGTTAACATGTTAACAGGTTAACAATAGTACATAACAAAAAAATGGAAAAAAATACCATTGTTCCCGACTTGATCTTGTTCCACATAAGCCATATCAACATCATGTTAAGATAAAACAAGTAATCGATTATTATCTTCTTGATTATTGTTAATATCTGCATCTTGTTCTTGAACAATATGAACCATGTTTAATCTTTCGAAACAGTAAAAAATTGTGTGTTTGATATTATGTTTAAAGTGAATTAGGGTTTGTTTGAATCGATTTAAGAAAAAGATCTGGAGAAAAGAAGAAAATGAAACTGTAACAAGATCAAGATGCTAAAAAAATTATATTGAAAATTAAACCGTATAGTTTCCATGATTGTAGCAAATTTTGAATTTGAAATAAATCAGGATTATGAAATGTGTGGTAAATTACTATCATGACCCTGTGTATTTAAATAATTAAAATAAACTAAAATTAATTAACTAAATTCTGATTGGACAATATGGGTTCTCGCAGTTCTCGCAGATAAAGTAGGTTCTGAAAATAAAGTTTCACTATATATATATATATATACAAATCAATTTCCTTCTTCCTCGTCATCAACATATTGTTTTTTTCATAGAACTTTTCGTGTCGTTGTGAGAATAAAGATTGAAACATGAAAGTTGGAGTATCCTTAAAGATACAATCTCTTATTACTATAAAAAAAAAATAACATTTTAATATTAAATGATATGTACATCCATTCTATATATATTAATTTTCTTTTAATAATTTCTTATTTCCTGAAACACTACATACAAAAGTAGCTTCACGCCACAACTGTCAACCAGTTGTTTTTTGTGACTAAATCGATAAAATGGCCAAATATCTGCCCTATAAATACTCCCGAACTATTTGAGAATAAGCATCCCATCTCTCATTTACAATAACATTGAACTCCATGGATTTTCTCTCAAGTCCAATCTTCATTTCATCAGCAATAGCTGCTTTACTGCTTCTTGTTGTGTTCCTCTATATCTTCAACCAACACGATGGGAAGAAGTATCACCCTATTGGGGGGACAGTGATTGATTTGCTCATCAACTACAGCAAATTGCACCATTACATGACTGATCTTGCAGAAAAATATAGAACATACAGAATTATTGGCCTCTTCCATGCTGATGTGTATACATCTGATCCCATGAATGTGGAGTATATCCTCAAGACAAATTTCGAAAACTATGGCAAGGTGTGTTACCACTTTAATTTGGTTTATGCAAAACAGTTTGTTCTATAATATAATTTTTTTTTTTTTTTCAATTATGCGACACATTTTTTTTTCCTATTCACGTTTACATACGTGCATGCATGGAGATATTGAACATAATTTGTTCCTTTACCTTAACCTTTGCATAAATGTAAACGAACAAACATATCTCAGTATAATTTGAACATCCTTTACAAGTAACTCGAGTCTCGACATAAACATGAAATGTATGCAGGCTTCATGGTGTTCACCTCTAAATTATATATGATAACCTATTTATCGCATAACGCTTAAGAAACTGGATATAATTTTAAAAAATCACCTCGAGTCCTTTTAACCTAAAACTAGACTCATTTTATGTTGTGCTCATTCTTTTGCATACAAGGTCTCTGAAATCTCGGATTGAACGAATTCAGTCAAGTCTAAACTTGAGGTTAAGTTGGCCAATGGCCAGTCAGTCTCGAGCATGATAATTGACTAACTCGAACATATATGTCTAGAAAGCGCTAAGTTGACGATTCATGGGTTGTTGTGGTGGGAAATGTTGTAAATATATATACTTGTTTGGCACGGCAATTCATCAGTGAGCCAGGATATTTTCGGGGGCAAAAATTTTATTGCGGCAAGCCGTAAAGGAAACAAATTTGTGCATGAGTGTCGCAAAAATAAAAAATAACCTTTGTCCAAACCAACAAGTAAACTAAATACCTTAAATACCAAAAATCTTACATTGCGAGATGAGAAAATAACACCCTGACATGATATTATAAAGGAAAAAACACTGTCTTTTAGTGACACACAAACAAACATATCAAATAAACAAAATTTAAGTTTTAAACAAATAGTAGTTATCACAACTAAAATTTGTTTTGTAATTTCCTTGTTAAATTTGAAAATAGGGGAATTTGTGTTTTGCAAAACATTTTGTTGGAAAACAAGGGTGTTTTCCTCCCACTAAACGCACCCTTATTGTCTTCATTCTTTCATCTTCTCATACATCGTCTTTTTACCATCAAACGAGTTTTTCCGGCAAGAATGCAAGATCAATTTTTTTTTTTTTTCCATTTTTCTGTTCTTTCGTTTCTTTCATGAATGTTAAGCTTTACCGACTTAATTTCACTTACTTTTAAGGGGGTAAAATGATGAAAAATCACACTACGCCGGAAAGTTTGGAGGGGCACGTGCCCACCGTGCCCTCTCCGTAGCTCCGCCTCTGCAATTAATACGTTCACAAATCAAAAGAAACTGAAATTTTTATAAAGTTTTTTATTGGATAATTAAGAACACACTCTTAAACTTAGGCTAGTAGTTATATACTGATATTACAGTTGTGCAATATATATTATTGTAGGGAACACATAACCACGACCTAATGAAGGAGCTACTTGGTGATGGAATATTCACAGTTGATGGGGAAAAGTGGCGACAACAAAGGAAGGTATCTAGCCACGAGTTTTCTACGAAAGTACTGAGAGATTTTAGCAGTGAAATCTTCACAGAAAACGCAATAAAACTCGGAAACATATTTTCAGATGCAGCAAAAAACAACCAAATAATCGACCTAAATGTATGTTTCTCATCAAGTTAGTACTAACATGATAACATCTTAATTATTACCCCTTTGATCATCAACAATAGTGCTCAATATCAAATTCCCCATATGCATGTGTACACACAGGACTTGTTTATGAAAGCAACTACGGATTCAATTTTTAAAGTTGGGTTCGGAATTGATCTTGACAACTTGAGCGGTTCAAATAAAGAAGGTGTTAGATTCAGTCGTGCATTTGATGATGCAAACGTGCTAACATTTCGAAGATATATCGACAAATCATGGAAGATCAAAAAGTATTTGAATATTGGATCAGAAGCAGAGTTAAAGAAAAATATGAAAATTGTAGATGAGTTTATTTATAAGGTGATTCAGATCAAAATTGCACAAATGCAAAAGCCAAAGGATGAGTTTTCAGTAAGCTTATGTTTCTTTCTTGGTTAAAATGAAGCTAAATATTGATATATATCAGCGGATATCTGAAATAAAATATGAGAAATGAAAATGAAATATTGTTTCTGTGGACAAATATATTAAAACAATTAACCTTTGTTTTATGGAACTTGTAGTACAAGAAAGACGACATCCTATCAAGGTTTGTACTGATCAACAGCAACGATCCAAAGTACTTAAGAGATATAATACTTAACTTTGTGCTTGCTGGTAAAGACCCTATAGCGATTACTATGTTATGGTTCATTTACGAGCTTTGCAAACATCCTGAAGTTCAAGATAGGGTAGCAAAAGAAATAAAAGAGGCAATAAACATGAAAGAAGAGATCACAAATGTTGCAGAGTTTGCTGCTCGCGTGACTGAGGCCACATTCGAGAATATGCAATATCTTCAAGCAGCTTTGACTGAAACTGTCAGACTCTATCCTGCTTTACCAGTGGTACGCGCAACTAATCTTCCATGCATCTTTTACACTCGTTATATTTTTCATACTTTGGTATCTAATAACGAGGCTTTTGGATGCGGTAGTGTTACATTTCATGTTTACTTTTTGGAATTTTTTGTAAATCAATCATCTTTATGTAAACATAAGAGTAAACTGCGAATATCATAGTATGTTTCTGGGTTTTGAGGCCTTCATCCCATCATAAACTATTGGCTAGTTACATCCTTCGTTAGCCAAGCGTTAGCCATTATACATCCACGGTCACTAACTCCGTTAGTTTTCTTAGATTAAGTGCTAAGCGGAGGCTATTTTGGTCTTTTACTCATACGAGGGATGTATTTTGCGATCTACTCTTTTACATATAAGATGAATGTATTTTGCAAAATACTTTTATACTTTACTTTTTTTTTTTTTTTCTTATTATTATTATTATTATTATTATAAAAATTCCAAAATTTTATAAAAATTCGAAAATTTTATTAAAAAAAATTCAAAAATTTTATAAAAAATTTGAAAATTTTATAAAAAATTATAAAAATTCGAAAATTTTATAAAAAATTCCAAAATTTTATAAAAATTCCAAAATTTTATAAAAATTTATAAAAATTCGAAAATTTTATAAAAAATTCCAAAATTTTATAAAACTCGAAAATTTTATAAAATTTATAAAAATTCCAAAATTTTATTAAAAAAATTTCAAAATTTTATAAAAATTCCGAAAATTTTAAATTCAAGTCAAAAGTATTTAAAAAAAGAAAAAGAATTTTTTGTAGAAAATTTTTATAAAAAATTCGTAAAAGAAAAAGTTTAAAAACAAATTTTTAGCGAATTTAAAAGCAGAAAATTTTTAAAGAAAGTTTTTACGGAATTTGTTTTTATAAAATTTATCGAATATTTTATAAAATTTTCGGAATTATTAATAAATTTTTTATAAATTTCGAATTTTTATAAATTTTTATAAAATTTTGAAATTTTTATAAAATTTTTGAATTTTTTATAAAATTTTCGGAATTTTATAATTTTTTTTATAAAATTTTTGAAATTTTTTTAATAAAATTTTCAGATTTTTATAAATTTTTTATAAAATTTTCGAATTTTTATAAAATTTTCGGAATTTTTTTATAAAATTTTCGGATTTTTATAATAATAATAATAATAATAATAATAATAATAAGAATAAGAATAAAAAAAAAAAAAAAAAGTAAAGTATAAAAGTATTTTGCAAAATACATCCTCTTATATGTAAAAGAGTAGATCGCAAATACATCCCTGATGAGTAAAAAGACCAAAATAGCCCTCCGTTAACTTAACAAGAAAACTAACGGAGTTAGTGACTGGATGTATAATGGCTAACGTTAACTAACGATGATAACTAGTACCAATAGTTATGAAATGGATGAATCTCAAAAACCTGTAAACCACGGATGTATTTTGCGCTTACTCTAAACATAATTAACACTATGAGAAGATGAGTATACAACATCTATTAATAATACACTACTAAGACCAGCCAAATCAATTTACTAGTAATTTTTATACATAGACCTTTATGACATTGAGATGGAATTATAATGCAGGATCAAAGATATGCTTTTCGGATGATGTTCTACGGATGGTTGTAGTGTGAAAAAGGGAATGTGGTAGCTTTCACGCCATATGCAATGGGAAAGATGAAATTCATATGGGGTGATGATGCACATGAGTTTAAACCGAGAAAGATGGATTGATCGCAATGGTCTCTTCCGTACAGAGAGCCCCTTCAAATTTACAGCTTTTCAGGTTAGTAAACCACCTCTAGCTATCATATAACGTACAGGTCATTGTAACATCGTTCCTATGGATTTTTCGATTATTAAGTCGACTTTTCTTTTCATTGATAAAAGGCTAGGCATGCCTCATATATTTCAGGTGAAAAATAGAAATATTCTGCGACCAAAATTTCACCTCAGTAAAGTTGCTTTAATTTTTTCACGGCCATGTTTTATGATCAAAATATCCAAACTGTACGTACTCTGAATTTAATGTAACAAATGTGTACTACCTATAAATGAAAAGATCACAATTTAATGTAATAATAAGGTTCAAAAAATTGTGAATCGGTAGTCGGGCATTTGACCGAGTTGAAGCAGCGGATCCAAGCAATCCTGGGTTCCGTTGATCAAGCGAAGGCTGCATATCGAGGCACTAGACATGAACGTCTAACTCGGACCTCTTTAGCCTGTAATCAGTCTAGCCGAGATTAATCGGATTGGCATTTCCGGCAAGTTTTGGGTATTTCTGACGAGTTTTGATTATTCTCGACAATTATTTTCTTAAAAAAAATCTTGTAATAGATATAAACAACGAGTATAAGTGATTAAAAATAATTTACGGCGAGTTTTGGGTATTTCCAGCAAGTTTGACTACGTTGACAATCGTTGACCGCCGTTGACCGTTTTGTTTGACCGATTTACACAAATAAAAAAGATTGATGGTCGAGAAGCGCCTAGACGGTGATTAATCGGCTTTTGTAAGCCTTTTTATTTTACAACAGTAGTAATAAATATGTAGAATTAAAAGTTTAATTTTTTATCAATAAATTTACTAATTATTACTTTTGTTGTTTGTGTCATATTATCAGCAACCTGTTAATAACGCGGTTTCATGTAAACTAATCACCACCTCTATTTTTCATGTTTATGCACAGGCCGGACCACGAACTTGTTTGGGTCGAGATTTTGCATACAGGCAGTTGAAGATCTTCTCATCTGTCTTGTTAGGTTGCTTCATGTTCAAGTTAAGTGATGAAAGCAAAGCCCCAAGGTACAAAATCTCGATTAACCTTCACATCGACGGTCCGTTGAAAGTTCGTGTTTTCAAGAGATATGGGTCACATAATAATCCTTAAAAGTTGATATTTGTTTGGTGTATGTCGGATGTTCAACAAAACATAGTGTGTGCTTTAGTGCTTATATTGCATATCCGTGTTAAATAAATGTTGTGGCATTGCTCATAAAACAATGCATAACTTGTATAAATAATGATGTGCGTTGCTACATATCATTTAATTATGTCATGCTAGACTACATTTTCGTGATTTACGTCCCACACTTTTGATACTCGTATCTTCATGTACTATTCATTTGCTTGACTTGTGGAGGTAGAATGTTAGACATAACATCATCAAAAAATAAACACCCTTTTTAGTTACAAAGTGCGATAACCAGAAAATTGTTAAGATAACTTTTAAATCTTATAAGCTTCACGTTCTTGATACAATATTTCTATTATATTGCATGTTTTAATTCATAAAATTTGTGTAAGAATAAGACATGAATAACCACTTGCAAGAATAGAGCAAAAGACGAAAAATTATTATATTTGTTGTTATGATATCAAATACCAACAATATGTTTATATACACTAGGGTAAATTATAAAAAATGTCCCATGCGTTTTTTTTTTTTTTTTTTTTTTTTTTGGATTTTATTTCACTGTCAAACTTTAAGTATAAGGAATGCCATTAACATTCATACTTCATAACACTCAATGCCACTAGCTTTAATGCTCGTCAAAAATTCCATTAGTCACTATTTACACTAGGGTATTTTGGTCATTTTACTTTTCCATTGTTAGCCACTGTTCCACGCTGGTCCACTTGGAGTTAGTATTTCAAGAAACCCTTCTTTCAGGGACATAATTTGCAACTATAACTTCACTTCTATATAAGCTACCAAACTTTTTTGTCGCACTCATTTACCACTTCCGATCAAAATACACACAAACACTTAAGAACTCAATTTTGGGAATAACAAAAATTGAAAGATGGATACATGTGAATGTGGTAAAGTGGCCAATATCAAAACGTAATGGACTGGCCAAAATCTGGGAAGAAGTTTCTGGTGCTGCCTGACTTTGGTAAGACTCCTTATACAAAATTCCATTGTGTTATTTACACTAAATGTGACTCAGTGTGTGTTGTTTGTATAATCTAGGGTTCTAACTGTGGTTTTATCGGGTGGGTGGATCCCCCGATGTGCGAAAGACGTATGGATGTGATTCATGGCCTTTTGAGGGCTAGGAATGAGCTCGAAGATGATCTAGAGGAGTATGTTTTGATGTTGAGGGAGCTAGGGCGATTGGTCAAGAAGCTCAAGAAGTACTTGTTCATCACTTCTGTTATGATATTTGTTTTGTATAAGTATTTTCAGTATGTTTGGGAGATGTGGGTCTTGTTGGTTATGTTTGTGGTAGTTTAGGTAGTTTTTTTTTTTCTTTTTTTTTTATGTTTGTTTGGGATTTAGTTAATCCGTATTTTGTAACAACATCTTTAATGTTAATGATTTTATTAATGCTTTTGTAGTACTTGTTATTATGAATAATAGGTTAATTTGATAGCCATTGTTGGTATATAACGGGTAATTTTAAGCTCAATTAACTAAGAAAGTCAAAGAAAACAATGTTGGCTGTTATGTTTGACTAGGATCGCACACCTAGATAGTGATAAAATTGTGTTGTAGTGTGTATCCACAATATGTAACAAAACGAAATAAGCATATGTCATTAGAAATGTGTATCCAAGTCTTATCATTTTTTGAACTTTATAACTCAACAAAATGGAACTGGATGCCCCTTTATCAAACCTGTGAAACCACAAGTGCTTACAATTGTCCATGTCGAGTGGAGAAACTGGCTTCCCCAAGGTTGACGGTTTTGTAAACTTAGTGTTCACACTTTTCCCTTTTGTTTTTCTAAGCTCATTCTTTAAGGCAACAATAGCGAAACTCTTTTCCTGAAGTTGAGCTTTGAGATCATCAATTTTTGCTATCAAAGAGTTTGTTTGCTCTATTGACTTAGTTCTAGCTTCTTTGACAGAGTCACTTAGTTCTATGTGATGCTATCTCAAAGACTCATTTTCCTTTAGTAATTTGGCCACACAAACCGCTAATTCATCATTTCTCATTTGAATATCATCAATAGCATTAACATCAAAATTACTTGTAACCAAATTACTTTTCACATGCATATCAGAAATATGTTTCTTCAAATTGTTGATAGTCGAGTTTTGGGCATGAAGCTGAGCTTTTAAATTGTTTATTTCAAAAAATTCACGATTCTGGAAATTCTGAATTTTTACATGGTTTCTTAGTTTGAAAACTTTCCTCCTTTCTATGTATTACAATTTCAAGTGCAATGCAATGTTTTTCAAGTTTTGAGAATTTGTTTGAAAGTTCATCAAAAGCCTTTTTATCAACCATATTATTTGTTTTGAAATTATTAGACTCAGCCTCAACCAAGGAACATTTATCGAATCATGTTCAACATTAAGATCGGTATGTTTAGGTACATTAGTAGAAGCACTAGGTTGAATGAGTTAAGGTACCTCATCACATGACACCTGCTCATTTATCGGTTCGACATCGCATCCTCTTTTAGTGTGCGCAGAGTATCGAGCAACTGGTTACATCATTCTTTGTTGTCTCTAATATTCTGCATTTAGCAACACCTGATCTTTCAACTGATGCATTACTCGATTCATCACAACTATCTCTCAACTGCACCCAACAGTCATCCACATGTTCATCATTCTGTGTAACTTCCTCAATATACTTCTCCACATTATCCATGAGTTGGATTAATGTCTCTCTGAACACATTAGTTCCATCCCATGTGATTCTTAAAGCACATTTCGATTACTAGATAATCATAATCAAGTGTATTCCTTTGATGAATGACAAGTTGTTTGTTGATCACATGAAGTGCACTTTAGAACTGGATTCTTGAACCTTTTTCCTATTAAGTTGTTGTCGTAATTGTAACAAGTTCAAGAACAATGTGCCAGTAATCGATGATAATTCTTGACGGAAGAGTGTAATACATGATCGTACAATTCCCATTGTGTATTTGTCATCAATTCTAAGTAACATGAGGTGTAAATGAAGTTATCGATAAGGTTCAATGCAACTTTCCTTACCCATTGCAAGAGCATTCTTTAACCTTGACTGGTGCATTTCTCTCTCTTTAGATTCTAAACACGGAGATCTCACATCCTCATTGATTGATTCCATCATCTTTAACCGTTCAGTATAGTTAATATTCTCATGGTTGTCCACAGCATCATACAGTTTGAGTACTTCTGAAATCAATGAATCAGGAGTGTAAGACATGATGTTGTTGTGTACACGGGATTTTACAAGTCTGTGATTTAAACCGGGAAATAGAATCTTTCGCAGGATTTTACTAAAATCAAGACCAAACCGTAAGAGAGTGAGAAATAGGATGTAGTAAGGTAACTAGGAGATGATTTGGTGGTAAAGATATATATGGTGTTATGGTTGAGTTTGTGATATTCTCTAATTCTTTATATATACCCCCTGTTCCGCGGATCGAACTAGGGTTTGAAAACATGGGTTTTGTATGTTAGGTTTAGAGACAAATCACTTGAATAGACAAATCTCAGTCCTTGACAAATCGCTTAGATGCCAAGTCGCTCAGATGACAAATCGCTTAAGGGACAAATCGCTTAAGAGACAAATCGCTTAAGTTGACAAATCGCTTAAGTTGACAAATCACATAAGGGACAAATCGCTTAAGTTGACAAATCGCTTAAGGGACTAATCGCTTAAGGGACAAATCGCTTAAGTTGACAAATCGCTTAAGATACATCGAATCTGGACAAATCGCTGAAGTTGACAAATCACTTAAGATACATCGAATCTGGACAAACCGCTTCTTTGAAACTGACAAATCGCTTAAAATGCTTGACAAATCGCTTCAGTAAGCCATCTCAGAAGAGACAAATCGCTTCCTAGAAATATCCAAAAAAGGCCATTTTTCAATCAAAAAACAACACAACCACGATGATTCAAGCCTTTCAAATAAAAACCTAAGCACTTATAATGATTCTAAACACAAAAGTACAATTTAAATCCAAACTTTAACACAAGAAATGATCCAAATGATGCTACACTCTAAACTCATTCAAACCCAAAAACCTTACGAAAATGACTAGAAATCCAAGAACATGAAAGATGAGTGATCAAACCATGGCTCTTGATACCATTTGTAACATATTGGTTTTCATAAACACATCACATAACAATATATAGGTCGAATTATACAGGAGTTTTAGAGAGAGAAAGTTAAAGATGGGAGCCTTTCTTGAGAGAGAAAGTAAACAAAAGAAAGAAGGTTAGATTGAGTGAAGGTCCAACCCTCAACCTTGGGAGGTAGAGGTATTTATATTACATACTACACGTCCTCCTTGATTTGTGGATCGAGATATCAGTGGGTAAAGACCCGTTCTTCCTCCACGGTGTTGCACTAAACTAATAACTAAGCTAATAACTAACTAATAACTACGAAATAACGTAAAGTCTACTAGCTAAGATATGCTAAACAATAATTGGGGTGACTGACACTTCCTTATGGAATTTCCAATTCCTAACATATGGTCTCGAAATGATGCAAAGGCCAAGTTCTAAAGTTTAAAAGCTACCGGCAAACTCATAATTTGGTGGATTTGGGGTAAAATATTGGAAACGGATAAGGCTAATCTCACCATAATATATCAAGGGTTGTATGTGCTCGGCTAAGGTCTAATCTAGTTAGGTTAAGAAAAACATGTCAAAATTTTAAAAATGGCATAATTTTTCAAAATAAACTAGAAAAACGAGGGCAAAATAATGTTCAAGAGACAATTCTACTCCCGTCCCCCCACTTGAATTATACAAAGTCCCTTTTGTACTAAGCATTAAATAAAGGTGAAGAGAAAAGTAGAATTA
This sequence comes from Chrysanthemum lavandulifolium, assembly GCA_022545495.1. Taxonomy (NCBI): domain Eukaryota; kingdom Viridiplantae; phylum Streptophyta; class Magnoliopsida; order Asterales; family Asteraceae; genus Chrysanthemum; species Chrysanthemum lavandulifolium. Next base: position 210,390,776 of record CM040246.1, read on the forward strand.
GAGCGAGAACTTCCCTGAAATTTGCTCCACAAAGAAAGAAGGCCCACAAAAAAGAGACGTGTCTTCGTATAAGCGTCATGAACAAACTTCAATCCCTGAATTCACACTACCGACAAGCATAATTCTAAAAAGAAAAAATGAAAAACAAACCTAACTCACTTTCGAGGAATCACGGTTGCATTTAGCATATGCAACAAGTTTTAAACCACTTGGTGTCCCAGTGAACAGGTGAAGTCTCGTGAGGGTTTATCGATCACACCCACAAAGTTCATTTAAAATACTAATACAAGGTTATTGTGTTTAAAATGAAAAGTAAAGACAGTGAAGGTTACGTCGTAACTCTTTGAGGAGATTACGCCGAATCGCAAAACCGACACAAGCGAAGCGAGTGGTTCTGGCGTAATCGAGATGGTATTACGCCGTAATTAGTAATCGCCTAAAATTCGCCGAAGGTTGGTTACGGCGTAATCACAACGATGAGTTACGCCGTAACTATGGTCGAATAAAGCAAGCGGCAGCTGACAATTACTTCTCGCTTTCTCGCAAAATGGTTAGAAAACACAAAACCCTACGTAAATGGAAATAAAACAAAAGAAAGGGATAATTCGGGTTGTTTCCCAAAGAGCACTTTTCTTTATTTACAAGTCTTTAAGTTAGACTCAGAGCCAGCGGGCCTCTATGGGGTCTTTGGACTTGGCCGACTTCCACCACTCGTTGGGACTCATTCATCTATTTGTTAAATCCCTTTTTTCTTGCAGTATTACGGATGCCACCTGTTCCAAATCTTTGTGAAAGGCATTCATCACATGATTTTCCCCGGTCATCATCCTCAGCAATAAGACTACTTGTTATACTTATGGTTGATCTTTCACCGTTAGTTATTGTGTCAGTAAGGTGATTGTACTTGTACTGCTTAACCAATCCCTTCTTGATTTTTGAGTCAACAAATCTTATTTTGTACCAATCTTCAAATGCTAATTCAATATCACATCTTTCACCCTTGTGAGGGTATATCCATTCATTCTCCTTTCTTTCACATTCTTGAAAAGGACTATACGAGGGCCATGCTGTCATCGATTCGTTATCCTTGGTTAATATTGGGTTGCGGAAATGTTTGTTTGGAATGGGAGCTTCCTCAATGCCCCGGATAATCTTTTCCTGTTTCTGCTTGCAATTATCAACATTCTCTCCACTATTATTAGTACTAAGGTCAAAATGTTGAGGGGGTTCTAGTGATTGAACATTAACAACATCAACATTATTTGAAATTTCAACTTTTGGTTTTAGATGCTCTTTCATACTAAAAGTTATTCGTTCATTTTAAGTTCCCAAATAAATTTGTTTTTCAAAAACCTTAATTTGAGCCCTACAAATGGCCAGAAAAGGTCTTCCAACAATTAAGTTGTAAACCTCCCGCTTCCCCATGTCAATTACCACAAAATCACCGAAAAAGAATTTTCCAATTTTTAAAAGCACATTATTCACAATTCCCTCGTAGCCTTTAGAGGAATCAAATTTCTATCATCATAGTTGTTTCTTTTAAATTGATAAGTTTTATTTTATCAAATAAAGTGGTAGAGATAAGGTTTACCCTACCCAATCGCCTAATGCGTGAATCTTAATATTATGGAAAACTAGTGGGGTTGAATAATTTTACCAATTTAAAACTTCCTTTTAAATATTTAGATCGACTATGTCAATCTATTTGGTTGTTTATGTTGGACGCTGATAGATAAATATAAGCGTTGTAATGAAAGATAAAGATTCAGCATCACCGACACAAGTTATTTATAGTGGTTCGGCCACAAGGACACCTTCCTTGCTACTCCACTCCTCGAGTCACCTACTCGAGTTCGTAACACTACACCAATCTCCTTATGGCGAGAGAAGCCTTCACAATGTCGCTTAACCTTTTAGGTACAAAGCTAAATACCGAGTTCTTTCACACCAAAGCGAACCACACCTAACACAACATCGCCTACCCTTTATACGGTGCTAGGCTAACCACCGAGTTCTTTCACACCTTAGAGAACTAATCCTATCACAACGTCGCCTACCCTTTATTAGGTACTAGGCTAAGCACCTAGTTCCATTACTATGGAGGAACTACTACCCTTCACGACACAACACCTAATCTCAAGGAGATCTACTCCTTGTTACAACACCATCAAGGATATCACCATCCTTGTAAATAAACAACTACTTATATGTACAACGATGCACCTCATCGATTATCGACCTAAGCATTCTTCCCAAATGCTACTTGATTTGATCTATCGGCATCCTTCACTAATGCCTTCGTCTTGAAACCTTTAGCATTCTTCACTAATGCTTTTACACGGATGATGAGCACCTTTCACTAATGCTTTCATCTTGACACTTTCGGCATTCTTCACTAATGCCTTCAACCCAACATCTATGGAGAAGGTAGATCTATCAACAAGAGAACCTTCGTTGTCTTGATGATGACGTAGCATGGCAACTCATGGACTTGAGCTTGCGTCTTCAAGAAGTGGTGATCTTTCCTTTAAGAGGAACCTAGAAGATCACACAAAAACAAAAGACAAACTACATAGATCACTTGGATATGAGGTTAGAGGTTAGAATACTAGAGGAAGTATGTGTGAAGTGATAAATAGAAAGGAAGAAATGGCTCTCTATTTATAGAGAAAATTCTCTCTGCTTCCCGGATCCCACGGATCCCTTCCACTTGGGATCCGGCTAGCACAAAGCCGAGGATCCGTGGAACGCTCCTCTTACCCATGGGTATTTTTGGTTATGGGTCATGGGTAATGGGTTGATCCATGGTTTTCTTTTCTAGATACAATGAACTTGGTTAAGTGGTATATATAAAACCATGGGTTATGGGTCAATACCATTTGCTATTTTTACCCATTTAGTATATACTTGTTTTTACCCATTTTCAGTATACTTAGTTTAAGTATATACTAACCCAATATGTAAACACTAGTTGTTGTACATATGTATTTAAATCATAAAATCACTTATACTTGTTTTAGTGTTTTATGTGAAACGTAAGTGTGTTAGGAAACTATTAACTCAAACAATTTACGTATTCTATTTGTTTCGTTAAAATGATTTTACGTTTGTTATCGACAAAACATTAGAAGATTGTAAAATATAAATAAACGTTTTAACGACTTATTTGTATTAACAATCTCCCCCTTTTTGTTGATGACAAAACATAAAATTATTTTAAGGAAAAGCTAAAATTGTAGAAGTTTAAATTTGTAGTTTTTACTTTCTTCTCCCCACTTTCGTCGAAACAAAAGTGTTAAAAGAAACTAACACAATTTTATAAGAAAAGGTATGTAAAATGTAAAGAGAGCAAGTGACGGGAATGGTACTCGTCTTTACTCCCTCGACGAGTCCATCCCTTTGAAAAGGGCGTCAAGGACATGACGTAAAATAAGCTAATTGTGTTTGCAATTAAGTTTGCAAATGGTTCGTCTAAGTGACGAAAACGTGCTCCCCCTTGAAGATTGAAAAGATGCAATGGGGTATCATGGTGTAATCCAAAATTGGATTAAGTTGCAAATGATTTTGCAATGTCGTTTGACACAAAGCTCCCCCTAGCTTTATGATGTCAAAATCTTCATCTGCTAATTTGAAAATCTACAAATTAAAGGTTAGAAAACAAGAGTATAATGCATAATTTCCGCAAGTAAAACTCGAGTTAGTAGAAATTTGTGCTTGATTCACGGATCCCACGGTTCCCTTCTTGAAGGATCCGTCTAGGCATTATGGAGGGATTCTACTTTCTGCTGACGTTTATTCAAAGAATGAGAGTGTCAAACAATGCTACTATGAGAATAATATATATCGAGAAATACAAGGCATAACGCACAACACATAGCAAATAAGTGTTCATTCAATAAAATAAGAGATAACAAACCAAATCTCTAAAACTAAGAGAATGAACTAGGGCATACAAGTATCACTAAATACTAACTAGATACTAGAGTTAAAATGCTACAATGTGTGAGCTTGAGTCTAGGGATGAGTGGACTTGTTGATTTGATCCAACTTTGCAAGAAGATGATTAAACATGAAATGTATCCCATTTACTTACTGAACAAGTCCTTGAGTGTTTAGACAATTTGGGACAATTATTGTCTTGGTTTGGACCGAAGGAAATGGATACTTTGAGGAGGTTCTATATGTGCTTGTGGGTCTTCATTTTGAGAAGTAGGAAGAGGTTCTAAAATGAGGGTGGTAATGGAATTTCTTCAAGGTTATTCCTTGTTTCCCATGATGGGCTAGTTGGTGTTGTGGGTGGTTCCTATTCAATGAAAAAGTTGGTGAATGGGAGGTTCTTAGTGGTGAATGATCTAGCGAGTAGATGTTCGGGTGAGGAAGAGGCTCATTCAAGGATTTTAGTCCATGATTAATGAATAATGGTTTTGATGGCTTGCTAGAACTAGCCATGTTTGGTTTTGAACTAGATGACCCTTTTCTAGTCCGAAAGGTTTGATGCTAATCCTTGCGGTTCTCTTAGCCTTTGGATGAGTTTGATGAGGTGAAATTCTAGCTTCACTATCTCTAATGGGAGATGTTTGGTGGATGAGATTTCATGGATCATTTGACCTTTCTCTTGGATGATCCTAAGGTTGAAGAGTTGTTGCCAAGAGCCTTAGTCATAGTGATGATGGTGCTTGTAAGAGCTTCTTTAGTTCCTGATTTTTTAGATGTGATTGAGAGTGGTGACTTAGTCCTAAGGTTGTTTGGTTTATAAAGGATAATTTGAATTAGGAAATTAAATCCTTGGCCACTTAGAGGACTAAGCATGCTCTTGAGGTTTTGATCAGCTCTAGGAGGGTAATTAATGAATGCTAAAAGTGGTTAGAGAACCAAAAGGTAACTTGAAATTGAATAAGGAGGCTGATTTAATCTTTACGCATGTACGGATCCGCGGATCCTTCGCTAGGATCCGCTGGTTATAGACCGGGGATCCGGCTATCGAGTGATTTAGGTGAAGTCATTATGCTTTTGTAGGGTTTATCATTAATGGATTTGAGGTTTTGACTTAATTTAGAAGTCTTTAGTCATTGGATATCTCAAATCCTTAACCATAACAAGTAATGGTGCTTAATGATGGTTTTAGCCAAGAACATTGACCTTGGGTAGTCTAACCATATGTTTGAAAAGTTCCTTTTAATTTGTTGTGGAGAAATGGTGATACTAAGTCCTAAAAAGTCGGATGATGTCCTAGGATAAATTTACTAAAATCTTTAAAAATAAAAAGAAATGAAAAACTAGTTTTTGGTCCTAATTTTGAGTCAAGGATGATTGAGATCAATTTGCTAAAAGGGTAGACCAAACTAAGTGTTATCAAATGTGATAGATCATGTGTGAGTGTTGGAGCGGAATTATGGTGAGTTTTGACTAGTTGATAACTAAACAAAATATTTCGAAAATAGATCCTAGATAAGCCATGGATGAGAATAAGGTTTTCAACTATTAGCGGAAGACTTAGTTGGCTCTAGTGTATTATGTTTGACTTGTTTGAAGTGTTCTAATGGACTATTATGATGTAGCCAAAACCTGTTTTGCACACAGGTTCATACTGATCCCACGGTTCCCTTATGGGAGGGATCCGGCTAGTTCAAACTCTGGGATCCACCAGCCGCGGATCGAGCTTCGAAATGTGCAACATTGCACTTTATAGTAAATGTTTTCCTAGTTGTTTCTATGGGGACTAAATGCAAGAACACAATTAATATAACTTGTATCAAAGTAAGAGAAGTGAAATTCCTAGAATGAGTGTGACGACCATATCAGAGGTCGTAAAATCTCATTTTCCAAATACCTAAGTTAGGATGTTTAGTGCCAAGATATGGCAATACCTACATACTACAAGCATAGTTTAAATTGTTTACAAACCATTGTTTTAAATTGTTCATCATGCACTTTGAGTCCTAAGACTTTACCTCTTTTCCTCCTTCACTTCTTCACCGTCCTCCATTCTTTCACTTCTATTTCCTTAAGAAATTAGTGAAGCATTTGAAGATTCCCTTGGTTTGTTGCCATTCGGGTGATTCATTGGGGATGTTTGGCAATTGGTTAATGTAGTCCAGTCGAGGGTCAAGATCAATGTTCTCGAGTGGGTTGCTACTACTCCTTCATCTTGTCCTTGTCTCTCCCTTTCGTCCAAGCCAGATGGTGGGTGGATGTGGCCTCTTGCCTTCCACCATAAACCTTGTTGTTCTACCCTCGGTTAATGGAACCATGATCTTATTGCAAAAGTTATGATCAAGGGATTGTGAAGAAGGGTCTAATGCAAAGATGAATTTGGCAAGGCGGGTTAGAAGCATTGCATACGGAGTACCATCTTGTCCATGACTTCACACTTGCCATCCTTTTGACCATGTAGTAGGCAAGGTTAAACCAGTATTGGTCACTAGGCAATATATCATGAAGCTTAGACATGCGTTGGGGTGGTCCTTGTTTCCTACTAGGCATACACATTTTCTCTTAACACAACTTCCCATTTCTTATACAACCCTTACATTTCGAAAGTTCCATTTGAAAAGGACCCTATAGATCACTTTTGACTTCCTTTGTGACTCTTGATGGTGATGCTCTTGGCATGAACACGTGTCCTCACAGTGGTTGCTTAGGGATCAAAGTGTTGTAGATATCATGGTGATCAACCATTGTGTGTAGTTGTTCTAAAGACCATTCATTTGAGTACATACAAACACCATCATATGTAACCCTAGAATTCTTCCAAGCTCCTCAAGTGAAAGAGTGTACTCATGTCCATTTATTGTAAATTCAATTGAGATTGACCCATCATCATTTCTAATTATACCCGTAGTCTTGTAGAACTCAAACCTGAATCTCGGGCAAATTTGCTCGTTTATATCCAATAAACAATCAAACCCAATAGTTCCAAATACTTCCCTCATATTGGTATTTGAAAGAAATGATGGATCAACAACTCTACCTTCATGAAAGAGTCTCCTTTCAAGCAACTTAAAGGCTTTCCTATCGTCCGGACTTAATCCATTTTTCCTATGGTACATGGGAATGTAGTGAGTGGTGTCTTGGTAATCTTGTTGCTTGTTTCTTGGCATGATGTTCCTAAACAATACAACCACAATGTGGTGTTAATAGTAACCTAAAGGGTTTAATTACAATTTTGCTCTCATCATCTTTGTTGAGTTCACGAAATGTGTTTAATTTGTATTAACAATGTTAATTCTTTGATTTAGATTATGTTAGAAAACAATGTGGTGACAAATTATGATAAACCCATTTGAACCCAACTCTTAAAGATGAAGATATTGTAATTATAAGAATCAAGGAATTAAATTAACAATGTAGTGAAGATTATACTTACACAAGTGATTGTTAAGCTTGAGAAGAATGATCAATTTGCTCCTATGAAACAGTGCGAGTTCTTGTTCGTGAGTCTTTGAGGTGAGAATGATTGTGGAACTTCCACGGTGATCATTTTGAGCTTATCTTGTCTTGTTGCACGAATCCGCGGATCCTCTCATTTGGGATCCGCTAGTATAAAGCGAGGGATCCGGCATATGACAAAGTCACTCAAACATTCCTTGATAACTATGGTTTGGGGTTCTAAGCATGTAATGTTTTTGTGTTAAGGTTCTAAAACTTGTGGTTTGAGGTTTTGATGATTTAATGCTATTCCTATTAGAGCGAGGTTCCTTTAAGAATTAGTCATAATTCTTGGGAAGCTTTCAAACATTATAATAAAATCCCATTTTATTATAACATAAGAAGTTTCACATGGATATTTATTGATGTACATGAAATGTCGATAAATCCTTTGTGATGAATAATGATTGATATCATATAACTAAGATATCATTATTGTGAGTTGGTGATGTAGTTTTAGCTATGTCGGAGAAAACTAATAAGATAGGGACAATAATATAAAAAGCTACAAGAACAATTTCTAGTAAATCATGCAACTAACATTTAGATAAAAACAATAAATGTAAGTAATTATAGATCATACATTTGCCAAATATTCTTTTTAGTAAAAAAAGTATTTAGATATTTTGTGATCTTCTTGGAATTTCCAGATTTATGTTGTAAGAATATTTAAACATTCTTTTTGCGAAATGTTTCGAAAAATTCTTTATGATCTTCTTGGTGACTCCAAATCCAAGTATGGATAATGCTTAAGAAAAAATGTTAGAATATTCTATCATTGTCCAACAATAAGCAACATAATGATTTTTTCAAAATGTGATAAAAGTAATCCTTCTTTGTAGTTTTCAAACATACATGGATTGTATCAAGTTTTAAAGTACAACACTCTAAAAAGCTTCAGTAACTAAGCTCGATGACAATGTGGAAAACTAGAAGGGGGTTGAATAGTTTTACCAATTTAAAACTTCCATTTAAATATTTAGATCGACTTATGTCAGTCTATTTGGTTGTTTATGTTGGACGTTGATAGATAAATATATAAGCGTGTAATGAAAGATAAAGAGGCATACATCATCACGACACGTTATTTATAGTGGTTCGGCTACAAGGACACCTTCCTTGCCTACTCCACTCCTCGAGTCACCTACTCGAGTTAAGTAGTTAACTACACCAATCTCCTTATGGCGGAGAAGCCTTCACAACGTCGCTTAACCTTTTCCCAGTACAAAGCTAAATACCGAGTTCTTTCACACCAAGGCGAACCACACCTAACACAACGTCGCCTACCCTTTATACGATGCTAGGCTAACCACCGAAGTTCTTTCACACCTTAGGAGAACTAATCCTATCTGGCGTCCTTACCCTTTATTAGGTACTAGGCAAAGCACCTAGTTCCATTACTATGGAGGAACCACTACCCCTTCATGGCACAACACTCCAATCTCAAGGAGATCTACTCCTTGTTACAACACCATCAAGGATATCACCATCCTTGTAAATAAACAACTACTTATATGTACAACGATGCACCTCATCGATTATACGACCTAAGCATTCTTCCCAAATGCTACTTGATTTGATTCATCGGCATCCTTCAATAATGCCTTCGTCTTGACACCTTTAGCATTCTTCACTAATGCTTTTACACGAATGATGAGCACCTTTCACTAATGCTTTCATCTTGACACTTTCGGCATTCTTCACTAATGCCTTCAACCCAACATCTATGGAGAAAGGTAGATCTATCAACAAGAGAACCTTCGTTGTCTTGATGATGACGAAGCATGGCAACTCATGGACTTGAGCTTGCACGTCTTCAAGAAGTGGTAATCTTTCCTTTAAGAGGAACCTAGAAGATCACACAAAAACAAAAGACAAACTACATAGATCACTTGGATATGAGGTTAGAGGGTTAGAATACTAGAGGAAGTATGTGTGAAGTGATAAATAGAAAGGAAGAAATGGCTCTATTTATAGAGAAAATTCTCACTGCTTTCTCGATCCACGGATCCCTTCCACTGGGATCCGGCTAGCAGCAAAGCCGGGGATCAGTGGGAACTCCTCTTTACCCATGGGTATTTTTGGTTATGGGTCATGGGTTATGGGTTGATCTATGGTTTCTTTCTAGATACAATGAACTTGGTTAAGTGGTATATATAAAACCATGGGTTATGGGTCAATACCATTTGCTAGTTTTACCCATTTAGTATATACTTGTTTTTACCCATTTTAGTATACTTAGTTTAAGTATATGCTAACCCAATATGTAAACACTAGTTGTTGTACATATGTATTTAAATCATAAAATCACTTATACTTGTTTTAGTGTTTTATGTGAAAACGTAAGTGTGTTAGGAAACTATTAACTCAAACAATTTATGTATTCTATTTGTTTCGTTAAAATGATTTTACGTTTGTTATCGACAAAATATTAAAAGATCGTAAAATATAAATAAACATTTTAACGGCTTATTTGTATTAACATTACCAATAGTGCATAGAAGAAGAAAACTTTCCTGGTATTGCTCTCTCGTAGTTGGCTTTGGCAGACCTCAATCGTCTTCCGATTTATCATCTTCTTTCAGGTAGTTAATTCCAGACAGATCATTGGTGATAGATGATGTGCATTGATCTTTCTTTGCCAAATCGTGCGCAAATATGGCCTTGCAGGCAATAGCTTTTGCATTACTTGTCTCAAGGTTTTTAGCTAATTGCCCGATTTGTGTTTCGAGGTTTTTAATTGCAGCATCTTGGTTTCACAGGTTCATGTTGGTGTCTTCTTTCACCTTGACCATCCATTCCTTGAGTTTATCTCCCTTTTTTGTAGTTTCTTCGATGTGCTTATGCATTATTTCTTCAAGGCTTGGTTTAGGAGGGTTGTTGTTGATCCTTGCGTAGAATCCTGGGGATTTTTCTCGATCTCGGGGCCCGCTGTAATTGTTGAAAGGGTTCTCACTTCCATATTTAACTTCTCCGATTCTTTTAACTTCTTCGTTGGAGGAACATTCTTTAGTAGGTGTAGTTCCATTTTGCTCTACTTCAATGGAATGCACATTTTCCTTGAGCTTCTTCATGTCTCTTCCTAGACTTTCTAATTTGTTGTTTATTACTGCAAGACCTTTCATACCTTCATTCTTACTTCTATTGCTCCCTCCATTGTGCCATTTGTGAGAGTGGTCTGCCATCTTTTGAATAGTTTCTAAAGCCAAAGTGGGTGTCATACCAGGAATCGGTCCTTGATAATCGACCATTTGTCTTGAGGTGATGTTCAAACATTTGTAGAAGACGTTCACCTTTTGTTGGCTGTTGAGGTCATGAGTAGGGCATTTGTATAATAATTCGTTATACCTTTCCCAAGCTTTCCTCTTGCTTGAAGTTATGGATTTCTTCTAATTGCTTAGCCGTCTTTGATGGAGGACAGTATCTATGAATGAAACACTTGTAACATGATAGCGTCGTGTGAGACTCTGGGAATTTTGAATAGGCTGACAATGTACTCGACGTTGTCTATATGCTCATGAGCATCATCAGTGATGCGTCCAGAGAAGGGATTTGCACGTAATTCCCTCATGAATTGAGGTTTAATTTTGAATTGAGCATCTTCTGCGATAGCCGGCCTAACAATTCCTGGTCCTTGTTCTTCCCTTTTCAATGCCAAATATTCCTCAAGAGTGAGGTCATCGATGTTAACAACTTCCATGGTACCTGAAAACTCGAATAATGATCGTGAGAATTATAAAAGTTTAAAACAAAGCGAAACAAAAGACTTAATAGCAACCCCGATATACCCCGGTATACAAAAACTTAGCCTTGAGTTTTCTTGATCAGGTTTTAATATTTATAAAGTATCGTTATACCTATGGTTACATCCTAATGCCCTAATGCACTAATGGGCGGTGTCGCCGATTAGTGTGTAGTGTAGTATTCGGTGTTAAGCGAGGTCGTCCCAAGAGCTATGTGTGTTGGATTATTACTAAGTATAGGTGTCACAGATTTTAATAATGATTTCGATAAGGAATTACTTAATTAACTACTAAAGCAGATAACAACAAATAAAGGTAAAGGATAAATCAATAGAGGAGAGTGGTTCTAACCTAGTTAATCCTCCTAGCTAGTTATGTCTCGCCTCTTACTTCCAATTACTTGGGTGGGGTCAAATTCGAGAGGACAACATTTGGTCAATTCGCCCTAACCTATCGACAAAGATGCCACCTTTGGAGAAGTCGGTCTCCACCCGTAAGTCTAGTTGTTCACGGTCCCCTAAGCCAAATCATTAGAGTACGCTACATGCTAGATTTATAATAGTGAGTGCCAGGCGTTAGAAACTTAAACACTCACCCCTAATTCTTAAGTTCATCCAAGCGGTAGGTGATCGGTTAAATCGAAATCGCAAGTAGAAAGGGTCGTCGGGTTGGTCATATCTTACCCTTCCCGTCTCGATCGCTGCTGCCTGAATTCGAGTTGGTCATATCTCCTAGGCAATTGGCCTCTACCGCCATTCAAAACTATCGAAACAAGGGTGGCTACCAATAAACTATGCATGCATACAATTAGAAATAATTATACGGAAGTAATGTAAGCGCAAACAAAACACTTAGGAATCATAACTAGGCCAGCACAAGAGGTGCTTAGCTCTATATTAACCATACAAATCAATTCAATATTCAAAGTTCTGAAATACATGAATCGAAAGTAAAGAAAGATAAAATGCTAATGCTTATCGTGGGGAGTGATTTCTCCTTGGAGCACTCTCGTATGCTCCTCTAGACACGCTTTGGCTTCTTCCCACATTCTTTGGTTGTGATGTGAAATGGGATGCTTTGAAATGCTAGAAATCGTGGGGTATTTATAGGCGGATGCGGGTTCAGGCGTAACTAATATAAGAGTTACGCCGTAACCTTCAATTCCATCGTATTTTGCACTAGATCACTAGTTACGGCGTAACCTTATAAATAGTTACCGTATTCTTCAATAATACTTGTTATGCCGTAGTTGGTGGAATTGTTCAATACGGTAGTTATCGGTGATGGAACCTCATTTGACCCTAATGTAGTTCTGGCAGTAGTCTTTGGATAGATACCGTAACCTTCGAAGAGTTGGTATTACGAGTCACGCTTTAGTTACTGGTAATGTGAGAGATGAGTTTCGCCGTAAGTTCTTCAAAGTCAGCATACTATGATAAATCTTTTGATATTTCTCCAATTCTGCGTCTCTTTAGCTCCAATGCTCATAATTTACCTAAAAGTGGAAAACAATGGAAAACAAGCATAAATCCATATAAATGATATAAATTACAAGCATTATCGGGGGAAATTGACACTAAGTATTCAGGACTATTTGATGTTATCATAGTTACAATGTTGAACTTGTTGATGAGGGTTTGGTTGAACCATCTGTAGTGGAAGAGGGTTTGCTCCTTGAGGAAAGTACACTTGAGACGGTTGTTGAATTTGTTGTTGAAATTGTTGCAATTGTTGTTGAGATGGTGGAGGATATTGTTGATATTGTTGTTGTTGTTGTTGAGGATACTCATGAGGAAAGTAGTGAGAGTATGGTGGTTGAGACATCTTGAAACTTGTGTAGATGATGGATCTTTGTAGTTGAATGAAACTTTGTTGATGAAGTAACCTTAAGCGTAGAAACAAGCTTATGCGTAGAAAAGACCTTACGCGTAGAACCCAATCTTACACGTAGACAAGAGTTTACGCGTATTAACTTCTTACGCGTAGACTTGAGAAAAATGTAGCTTAGGCATAAACCAAAGACTTAGTAGTAGAAAACTAATGCGTAATATTTCTTTAGGCGTAAGACAAGCTTAAGCGTAGGAAATTCTTAGGCAAAGAAGTTTCTACGCGTAAGTTTAAGCTTAGGCGTAAAACTAGGGTTTTCCCCAAAAATCCTTTACACTTATCCAAGTGTAAAGATATCCAAAGTCGAAGTGTTTTCAAGCTTATCAAGCAAGAAAACACTAAGTAAACTCAACATTCGGAAGATCAAGTGATGAATTCCTTATGCGTAACTTGCTGCTTAGGCGTAGACTTTGTGCTTACGAGTAAAAATAGGGTTTTACTATGAGTAGAAAGTACCAATCTTTCACCAAAACTGATTTTTATGCCCAAAAATGTTTTGTAACTTGATTTTAATGATGAAATAGCTTCAATATCACCAAAATAACACGAAAGATTTAAACTTGATGATTGAACAAAACTTTCACCCTTGCGCATAGATAATACTACACGAATCAAAAACCAAGCAAATACTAATCTATACACGTAAAGTTTGAAACTTGATGCAAAAAACTTAAACTTTAATACCCAATAAACCTTAAACCACAAGAATCTTTAGTTTACAAGTGTAAAAATGAAAGCTTTAAGCTTAAGAAAGTTAAACTCGTTCAAAAACCCACGCGTATGATAAAAACTTCAAAAACAAAAGGTGTTTCACCCAACTAGATGGCGATTGATGCCACTGTTAGGTCACCATAATATAACAAAAGTAACAATATGTAAGAAATAGAGAAGAAATAGATCGGTTGAACAAGCACAAACACACACGTATAAATATTATCAAAGGTTATGCGTAGGATATGATGTGAAATGAACAACTAACCTTCCATGAAAGGTTTACATGAGTTTATATAGGGAAAGGAACTAGGGCAACACTACTACTTATTTCCTTCCTTATTGGGCTTGGGTCAAGGCTCATGGGTTTTCTACATAAGTCTTGCCATAAATAACTGACATAAAAGCCTAATTAAGCAACCTATTACATATTGATTACTAACACTTGAAATACAAGTTAGGAGTGATTCCAACAATCAAGCATATTGTACAACCAAATTAAACACAATTCTGCATTAAATTTCACTACTACAAATAATAAAGCAACTTATACAAATATTCAAGCCCGAGCAGACATGAGGTCAAATAGGCTTGAGCGAAAGTAGCGCAGCAAGCGAACTCTCGAGCCGGCGGAACCTGAGCCCAGCGGGTTCGAGCGGTAACGGCACGGGCCTCCCGAAATTCTTGATATCCGTAAATTTGTTAAAAAGAACATAATAAACTAAAATACATTATTAATCGAAAGTTTTATTTCGAGGTGCCCGAAGTCGCTGTACGCTAGTACCACCGCTAGTTATTAATGCTCACATTTGTGCATGGAACTTGATTTTATATATATATATATATATATATATATATATATATATATATATATATATATATATATATATATATATATATAGATAGATATAGATTCTAGTATAATAAATTTATTATGATAATAACTTAAATATGAATGAAAATTTTTAGGTCATGATTGTATGCATTTTTTTGAAATTATAAAATTAATTAGATATTGTTGTGAAAAAACGGCATAATAGCAATAACATATAACCAATGTATGCGAAAAGAAAATAGAGAGAATTAAGACCAATATATTTCATTAAGATTGATCTCACAAACTACAAATGAACCTCAATTTATAGGCTCTCATAATCATAATATTTAGTACACTCATAATTGATAGGAATACAAAAGATGAAAGGTTTAAGAGGTTGAGCTATATGGATAGCCACAAGCATAAGTATTCATAACACTCCCTCTTGGCTATCCATCATTAGTTCTCATACGCTTAGATATGTTGCCTCGTTAAAAACCTTTCTTGGAAAACCCTGTGGGACAAAACCATAGCTAAGGAAAAAAGAGTGCAGTGCGTATATTCTCCCTCTGATGATTAGATCACTTAATTTCAGGCCCTCAATCAACTTCTTAAATGTTGCAGTAGGAAGTGCCTTGGTAAATATGCCTGCTAGGTTCTCGCTTGAACAAACCGTATGACCAATAACATCGCCACTCTTCTGCAAGTAATTGGTACAAAGAAACTTCGGTAGAATATGTTTGGTTCTGTAACCATTGATGTATCCAACCTTATATTGAGCAATGTATGACGCATTATTTTCATGTACAACTGTTGGAGCTTCCTGGCCTGAAGAAATACCACATGATTCACGAATATGTTGTATCACACTTATCAACCATACACATTCCCGACTCGCTTCATGGATGGCCAAGATCTCTGCATGATTCGATGAAGTGGCACTCATTGGTTGCTTTATGGAATGCCATGAAATATCAGTACTGGAAAACAAATTTACATAGCTTCTTCTCATGCTTGAGGATGTTGCCTTATTAAAAACTTTGCCGAAAAACCATATTGCGAAAAAAAAACAAGGCCTAGATAAAAAGAGTGCAATGCGTATATTCTATCCCCCTGATGATCAAATCACTTGAATTCCTTAAGTTGGCACAACCAATGTCTTAATTAATTCCATGGCCAGTGTCTTTTATATATAAATTTGGTCGAGCCTCGCATGAAAGAATTTGTTAAATACCATTTTCACCAGTTGTGATTCATACCTCCAATATGAGGACTCAACATTCATTGTACATTCTTTTACTTTGAAACAAATTGAAACTGAATGATAAATTATATCATATATGACGAGCAAGTACCATCATTTTTTCTTATATGCTTAAATTTGACATTTCCAAACCAATATTGTGATAATCAGCTTTGTATATTGAAAGGGCCTTGCAACATGTGACCTCATAGACATGAGTATCATTTATCCACAAAAGTACATCTATAAATTTAAGGATTTAATCATTATAACGTTCAATTCATATATTACAACGAACTATGTTTGACAAGTCAAATTCATTTTATAAGTACTCAGTTGCCTTTCTAAACACCCTTGTAGTTCCATCGACATTCAAATAATCAAACTATATAAAACTTATAACATATTAAAATCCGGATACTTTATAAAGTTTTATGAGCAACTTATTCATTTTCATGGCTCATCAGCAAGTATACACTAATGCAATCGTCACACATATGCCCATATCTGTTTTAACCCATATCGTGGAATCCAATTATAATCTACTTGTATTCTCGAGAACTTTTCTTATGGAAATTCAAATTCGATGAGCTCTATTAATGTATCTTTTTAGACGCATATCAATTATTTCTCACATTGCCAGAATTTTATAATACATTATTTGATCTACCACATTAGAACATGTCTCCTCGAGATAATTTCCTACTTTCAGTAATTTAATTTAACTTTCACACAAATACCGATGCATATCCAATACGTTTTACACACTCATGTGTATGGACTTCAAGTCCCAAAACATGTCTCATCACAAGAGACTTCAATCTTTCATTAATTACTTGCTTCTTTGAATTTTTGCCAATCATATTGCAAGTTTGTTTTGAAGATCCTCACTCTTATTTAAGCATTGTATTTTTATTATTATCTTGCGCAATATTATACTTAATAGTACTATCGACGTGGATTCACTTTAGTTCGATTCCACACTTTACTAGACATTATAATATCATTTATCGAGATCTCATAGTTTTCACGTACCCCGGGGTTTTTCAAGAACCTTCGTATCTAGTGTCTCTTTAGGAGACTTTTATGGGGTCTTTATTACCTCGATTTTACCATCTTGATTTTATTGCTCCATTTATCATTCGAGGACTTTTATTTGGAATCGATTTGTCTATCACGCTGCATGCGTGCCATAGACTTATTACCATTCGTTGGTTGTACTTTTGGGACACACATTTTGATTGGAGCATTAGCAGCGTATATATTATCTAGTTATTTTTAGGTCACTAGCATGCTGGCAATTACTAGATCTGGAAAATTAAGTGTCCCGTGAACTTCAAGTTCATATTCATTAGTGTGAGGATCAACATTTTATCACAATACATTCCATATTTCTTGCTGTCTCCCCCTGAATGAATTATCAATTTCAACATCTCATTTTTGTGCGTTGTGGTGGATTTTACCAGAAACAAATACCGCACATTTAGAAAATTCTTATATGGGAAACATATGGTTCGTGACCAAAAAACCATTCTAATAGGGAGTATTCATTATTGCTTGTTGGCATGATGCGAATTTATGGTCTATCTTTTAAAATCAAATGCCACATAAAACTTATAGTTTTGTTCTCAAAAGCAATCACGTATGAACATAGGCTACATATATAAGTTCTACACTTGTTCCAATAAAACTGGTTTTCCAACATGGTTTATTAGTTTGACTCTTTTTAGTTATTTGAGTAAATTTAGACCCAAGTGAATATAACCCTTAGTTAGTCATCTTCCCCAAATCAATACCTATGCATCCGTAACAAAGCTAAACCATATCTCCTCCATTTTTTCTTCTTCAACATCTACAACCTAAAAAACATTAAATCCGACTTCTCAACTTCACGTTTAGATAAATTATGCTTGCGAGTTTTCTATAATTAGAATTGGACATCAAATGGGAACTTGTGTAATAAAGCATTATTTTCATTACCATTACCAAAATAATACCTACGTTTGCTAGTACCAATACTCAAATCATCCCTCGTCTGATCAAATATATTATCAGATATTTTAAGCGCATCAAATGCATTTATAACTAAATCTGATTTACATTTTGAGACATGGTCGCTCCATTTCCAGTAGCATTTGAAAATTTTAGTTTAGGTCTATAATCATAACTAGGTTTAAGGTTTGTTAAGCCTAACACCAACAATTGGCATATTATTATGTAGAGCAACATTTTCCCCTTTGCCTCCTTTACGCGTAACAGTAAGAGCATGGGGTATGGGCTTCGCCGTTCAATTTCGTTTCCAACGTGGCCTCTCGCCACTTCGTTTTGCTCCTCACCACGACACCATCACCCTTCGCCACTTTGGTTCTCGCCACTACAACGAAACACTAGAGGACAAACAAGTTTTCTGTTAATTTGTTTGTGTTTGTGTTTGTGTTTGTGTTTGTGTTTGTGAGGGTGGGTGGGGCCCAAATGAAGAGTTTTGAGTTAGTTGTGATTGGGGGGTATTTTTAAGTGAGTGTGTTGGAGTGATGTGGAGGTGATGTGGCACACGTGGGGCCCAAATGAAGAGAAGTGGGTAACTCATGATACCCCATGCTCTAATAAAGCCCTCCTCATTTGTGTCATTCAAATGAGAAAAAATAATCTTCTGATTTTTGTAAAGGGATTAACACCTCTGGTAAATTTTATTACATCAAAAAACAAATAAGTACAATAGATGTGGGTGAGTTCCATATCTCAGCCCGAAAAAGGCAAAATGCTCCTGCTTTGCTTAACACCTAAACTAGCATAAACTAGCATAAGAATGACATGCCAAACTTATGAGACCTAATAAAACCTTATCTAATTTGACCATGGAGACTAATATCATAAGCGTTAGCAAACTCTATCTGGGCTTCAGTTAAACCACAATCATCAAAATCATCATCATCATACGGGTTTTCATCATAGGTCTCCTCCTTCCATTTCTCGTATAAACTCTTCCTACATATAAATGACCAAATATTTTACAGCCTTCTGAAGGCTACCATTCATATTGTACCCATATACTTTACTTAGGTGATGTTTGTTTTTAAGAGGCTCTGAATCTGAATCTAAATCACATCCCCGAATCGAATCTGAGGCGATAATGTCGAATCGACCGCATCTGAACAGGAAAAAACTCATGATTGAACCGCATTTGCTTTCTCGTACTAAATTTTTTTTTGGTTATTTTTGAGTCAACAAGAGGCATTAAGACACCCCTAAGTCTAGACCATTAAGATTTTCTTGCCTCGGACCGGCGTCTCGAACGGGAAAAAAACAAATGGTCTAAACGGCCAAAATATCGATCGGCGTCAGGCAGTTCGTATTAGGAGAGCTATTAAGAGCCTCATTTTAAAAAATAAACACCACCTTAGTATAGCCCATACCATTAATAAGTGGAATGGCAACAACCAGTTTGCCTTTCAGTTAATATCAGAACATCATGCAAGTTCACCCATACATGAACACTAGTAATATCAACCTTTTTCAAGCACGCATTTACCAAATGGTAAGGATAATCGGAACCGTCCTAATCATCCATGGACAATTTTCTAAGACTTGTTCTAAACCAGTTTTAGAAGCAAATTTGAAGAAAAACATTCCATTATAATTCATCATTACACGTATAATGCCAAATTTAGACCAAGTATTCTTCGCATAATTCTCCAGAAATGCTAATCGTTTCCCAATAAAATAACCAACCAAAGTGTTCTCAAATGATTGTTAACTTCTTCAACAGTAGCCATAGGAATAGCCAAATTACCTCCTTTAAGCACTTCACAAGCGTTAAGGGATCGAAAGTTTTCCTTTTTATTCTTACTTTCATCATTGAGCACATTAGCAAACGAAACCGCTTTGTATGTTTATCCCCCAAGCCATTACCACAGTACTTTCATCATTAAGGGATTGGAAGTTTGTGTTAGGAATACCCAAATCAGTTCCTTCAACCACTTCACTAGCGTTAAGGGATCAGAAGTTTGTCTTTTATTCTTACTTTCATCATTGAGCACATTAGCATACTGAAACCGTCCGTGTTTATCCCCAAACCATTACCAAAGTTAGCCACATGCACCATGTTAAACTCACCATTCTATGAATCCCCCCTTCCATATTTTTTTATTGTCGCATTAAACGAACTCAGCAAAGAGCTTATGTCTACCTTTCAGGTATCATCAACCATCCCACAACGAACTCAACCCAGAAAAATTAAAGCATGTGCAAAAATCATAGAAGTACGAAGCCTAACTTCAATTGGCAAATAAAAACAAATGTAATTATTAATGTTGACCACCTAAACCTTAACGATCTAAAGACTTGACCAATTAACGACACTTTTACTAAGCAACAATCATACACAAGTGTTTAATCATACTCCATAAGAGGATCGATGATAGGCTAATGTTAGAATTGATAAGATTGAATAGTCGAAGTAAGGTTTGTATTTTTTCGGAATCGCCTAGGGAAATAAGCGGGTTTTCTTTTATTATTATTATTATTATTAGATTTTTGAGTTTAGGTTAAACTTAAAGCTAGTTTACAACTACAAACCCGAAGTTAACCACAACCACCAATCAGTAGGTGTATGCATAATTACTATTACCAATACTAGCTAATATATATGATAGCTAACCCACATTTACTATTTACGGGAAATTTTTACCCGCTCCATAGTAGAAGTACGTGATTTCGTGAATTGGTTTTTAACATAAACATTTCTTATATTTAACTTAGGGGTCATTTCCGGAATCGGTGGTAGGTATATGATTATATATATATATATATATATATATATATATATATATATATATATATATATATATATATATATATATATATATATATATATATATATATATATATATATATATATATATATATATATATATATATATATATATATATATATATATATATATATATATATATATATATATATATATATAGTTTGGTTATTATGAAAAGTTTCTTATAATGAAAGAATGAGAAGGCATGTGGAGGTGACATGTCACCTTTGCCACATCATCATGCCACATCACCATACCCCAGCCCCCCTCACCCTACTTTCACCCCCCAAGAAAAATTTTTTTTCCATGAAAAAAAAAATTTTTTTGGGCAAAATTTTTTTTTTCCCGCTAAATTTTTATCTTGCATCACAATTATAAATTTAGTGCATCGAGGTTAAATTCTTGCATCAGGTTATAAAGTTATCGCATCACAATCATAATTTTAGTGCATTAATGTTATAACCTTGATTTTAGTGCATCATAGTTGATGCACTATTATATGATGCATGATAACTTATAATAAAGATGCACCAAAACTTATTAGTGCATTAGGTTATAAGTTCTGCGTCACAATTATGATTTTAGTACATTAAGGTTATTGCATTACGGTTATAAAGTTCTTGCATCACAATCATGATTTTAGTGCATTTAAGGTTATAACCTTGATTTTAGTTCATCATAGTTGATGCACCGAACTATTAACTATGATGCATTAACTTACCAATGGAGCATTAGTCCAATGGTTTGGAGCACTTGTGCTTGGTCGATTGACCCAGATTCAAGTCCCATCCTTTGCATTTGCCATAGGTACCCACCTCCAAAACCCTGGGCACACCGGAGAGACTTTGTGGAATAAGGCTTGGGGTCAGAGTCTTGGCTCGTGCTCACTCAGGTTGGTGCCCACTCAGCCGGAGAGTTGCGGGCTATTCCTGGTGGAATGGACAATGGTCAGTGCCAAAAGGCACCGAGGGTCGTGGTGTTCCCACCAATCTACACTTTGTGGAATGATGCAAGAAACTTATAATAAAGATGCACCATAACTTATTCGTGCATTGGGTTATAAGTTCTTGCATCACTGTTATAAATTCTTGCATCATAATCATGATTTTAGTGCATTGGGTTATAAATTCTCGTATCACAATTATGATTATGATGCGGGTATTTTATAACCGTGATGCGATAATGATTTAGCGGAATTTTTGTGGGGAAAAAATTCTTTTTTTCCTCATGAAAAAATTCTTTGTTACCGCATCACGTTATAAAAATTATTTATTCTTGCATCACACATGTCACCTCCACATGCCTTCTCATTCTTTTCATTATAAGAAACTTTTCATAATAACCCAAACCTATATATATATATATATATATATATATATATATATATATATATATATATATATATATATCTCAATATTATATATAATGGAGGCATTTGACATTAATGCCACTCAATACCACCTCAATGCCAACTCAATGCCAACTCGATACCTCGATGCCACATCATCCAATTTAATGCCACGTAATCATTTGTTGTCCAACTAAGCAATATTTTTATCCACCTAAGCGCTAATTTTAAATTTTCGATTTTTAATAATTATTTTTGTTAATTTCGGATTTTATTTTTATCCACCTAAGCACTAATTGTAAATTTTCGATTTTTAATAATTATTTTTGTTAATTTCGGATTTTTATTAAATATTTTTGAAAATTATTTATAAAAAAGGAGCCTTGCAAGGATTGAACCTTGGTTATTTGGTTAAACAACTTGTGTGTTTACCACTTAGGCAATAAGTTATTTTGATAATTATGTTGCATATTATAATCTATAAATGCCTATAATTATATTGGAGTCCTACACTAAATACAATTTATCTACAAAAATTATATTAAGTAATTATCTTTTTTAAAACTTATTATACATATCTTTTCTTTAAATATATATTTTTTTCTTAATATACGGTATTTTATTTATTAATCACACAAAACCCTAATTCTTCTTCTTTCATCTTCCCTAATGATCATACTTTTATTATGCTTCTTTATTGCTTCTTCACAATATACGTATTGCTTTAAATATGCTTTATTATGTTCGCTTTGTTTGTTCCCTAATGATCTAGGTATAGTTTTCGAGGTTTTGATGCGCCTTGCCAAAGAACTTTTGATTTGAATAGAATGTGAAGTTGATTTAGTAGAAAACATTTTTTCCAGGTATTGATTATATTAATGTTTTGGAGTTTGGTTGTGATGTTCTTTTGATTTAGCATGAATTAAGATATTGTAGCGGATGATTTTTTCCAAACATGTAGTTCTATTGGCGATTTAAGTTACCTACAGGAAACTTTGTTGTTCAACCATCAATATTTTCTAAGGTCCATGCAAAGCTAATACAATAGTACTTTGCGGACTTTGCCAATGTAAGTAAAAGTAATAAGCTCTTAGGAGTTACCTCCGAGAAATCATAAACTGACCTCAAAATAATGGTATGTTGACACATCGGAACAGGTTTAAATGTTGAATTACTAATAATAAGTTATGTGAAAGACTACTTTTATGTATAACTTTTAGAAATTATGCAGGAGACGATTGTATATTGCAATGTCAACATCACTAAACTAAATTATGGCCCTGGTCTTTGTTTACAACATTTATTAGCAAATAAATAGATTACCTACATAATACTGTATGGTTTTGCATAAATAACTTGATAGTCGGTTTTTTATTTCTTAATTAAAGTATCGGAAGTCCGAACGAACAGTGGTAGAGATGATGTTGTTGTAAGACGAATAATATTTGATTATTGATTAATTGAATAATGAGATAATACATATGACTCAATATTTATAACCTAACAACGCTTGGGCATATATAGTCATTTGTAAAATGTATAGACGGAAAATATTAAACTCCTTTTCTTATTGTTCTTCCTCTTTATCAGTATAGTGTGTTATAAAGTCAATGTAAGTATGTTTTTAGCTCTCTTTCCGATTCTGACTATTAGTAATGTTGACATGAATTCTTGAGTTTTTTAGCATGAAGCTGGTCGTGTGGCATATTCAGATGCTCAGAAACAATTGGATGAGATACAGAAGAAAATCGTAACACTAATCTCAAGCATCGAGGACGCTAAAACCAAGTTAGACAAAAACAAGCTTGAATCATCAAAAGCCCATAAAGTTGAAGAGTATGTATTGTAGCATGAACATTGCTCATTTCTATGTTTGGATGTTGGCTTTGTTCTACATATGCTCTTCGTGCCAATAACTTATTAAGAAGTTATTCGGTCGTCTGAGGAATGTAGAAAAGAACAAGAGGAATCGATGACTCTTAGCAACGACAAAACGTAAACTTCTGAGCTTAAATCGGTTATGGAAACCGAAAGGAGTCAAGATATGTTCTCAAGCAAGCAATATTGCCATGTCATCTAGATTTGTCCATGTAGGCTTAGTTGTCTCTTAATTTTCGTCTTATTAAAAAAAAACTCTACCAAGATTCGAACTCCCAACCTTACACATGTTATTAGGCACTTTAACTACTGAACCACCAATGTTTTTTTGTTAAGATTATGCATGCCATAATCTATAAGATAATGTATTGTTATTATGTATAATTTTCAAATCATTCATAATAATAATCGGATACACATATTATCTATGTTTATAAATTTACTTTTTCTCATAAAGTAGCGTATTTATATATATATACAGACTACATTATCTTTAAGATAGTAATTGTATTTTTCTTTGCGAGAATATCGTGATCCGAATGCAACTGCATTATAGCTCGGATGTTAATAAGTTTATGTCGATCAGGTGTATAAAAAAGGCGATCGGGACGAGGAAGCTACACAAGGAAATCAATTTACAAGTGCAAAACTAGCGCAGTAAAAGGGTGAAAGATGTAAATGCTTGACCAAAGAGGTGAGTAAAATTAATACAATTTGTCTTATGTATCCGTTCATCCAAGAGAGTGCTTACGTGAAATTTATGCGACTTGACAAGAAAATGATACCGGATCCCATACTTCTTCAACTTTGAAACAACTATCATACTCGGATCCCTATAATACTTTCTTAGTGTGTATATATCTTAACATGAGAACTTTTGAGAGCTATCATAATTGGATCCATACCGATGGAAACCATGGGGTGTGAGTGATAGTGATAGCGGATGGGACAAAAGGGTATACCGTGCAGAAGATATTAGTTGAGGTCAACATTAGAAGATGATAATGTAGATAAAGTACCAAGGTAGAAAAAATTCATCTATAAAGGTGCGGCAACAATAAAGCCTCAAGTGATTCTTCAAACATAGAATCCTTCGTAATGTCGGAAAGTGAAACACCACCAACATAGTCTCTTGAATCATTTAGTGAAGTACTCGGGGTTGAAGACCACGAAAGTCAAAGAAAATTTCATTATGTTAGTGCAATTTGAGCATACGAATGTAAGCAATGTAAAGGGAAGAGAAGATAATCAGTAATTGTATTTCAAGTGCACCAGACACAAAAGAGGATAATGTCAAGCAAACACATCTTAAAAGCGAAGGAGAGTTGAGTGGGTACTTAACTACATAAGAGGGTTTAAGAAAGAGGTAGATGCCAATTTGCTTCCCTGCGACATTAGTTAGAATCCATTTGTTATAAGCTTTAAATATTGATCATAAACTAAATATTAAATGGATTGAGCAGGTTGATCTGAAGCCAAATGCAGAATCGGAGATATACAAGTTGTAGAAGATCTCGATCGTTTGTCAAAGCATCTTACACCATAAAGAAGGAGCCACAGAGGAATACGGAAAATACACCATAAAAGAAGCATTGGGATGTGTTAGGTATTTGCAGTTATTCTATAGTGATGCATGTAAAATGGAAGAACCCTTCATGTTGGAAGTCATCATCTTATATCATGTTTAAATTTGCATACATACGTATTACTGATTATTTAGTTACAGTAACTCTTATACAAAAAGTAAGAGTAAGCATAACTGGTCTAAGGGTTTTCTTCTCATGAACTGTATTTTAATTTAGTTTAATCCTTAGTTTGCAAATGAAACCAGACGCATAAACTATTGGCAGTGTTAAATGTAGACTTTACTAAATTTATTTATTTTTTGCGCTTTACCCGATACAGGATCAAAAGAGAAAAAAGTCAACTATGATGGTGATGTACAACATTTTTATGCTATAGAATTGGTCCTTTACTTTCTATGAGGGTTAAACAGACATCCCGACTCTATCTTCAAGGATAAGACGATTGATGAGCTTGGTTGCGGAAACGGATGGATATCTTTAGCCATAGCTAAGTGGTTGCCATTAGAGGTCATAATTATTATCTATTTGGAGTACACTAAGGCTCTAATTATGTTACTTATCTTATGTTGCTATCCTTTTGTTTCTTTGCTAATCCATAAAGATTTTTGTTTCTTCTTTGGATATTACAGACAATGATTTTCGTGAAAATGACATGGATATTGAAGTGCATAGAAGATTCGGTTTGTTGCTAATCCTTTTGTTTCTTTGCAGATATTACAGACAATGGTATTTCATGAAGGTCAACATGGATATTGAAGTGCATAGAAGATTCGGTTTATTGAAGAATTTTTTTTGATAGCCTACATAAATTTAGGAGAATATTAAAGAGATGAAAGTGATCCCATTGCCGTGTTTCTATGATATTCTACACCACATCTACTATTTTATATTGGTTTGTGTTTTAATGTTGAAAGCAATGAAGCTTCAATTTCTATTACATATTTAGTTGATATGCAACATGTAATATTTCCCCTCTTCACACTTCCTTTAAAAGAATCATCTGTAATGTCGACAACCTTTACACCATTAATATTATAAATATTTACTTTTTTTCTTTTGTTTCTATAAATCAGACAATGATGCAACTAGTAACACAGATTGACAAAAAAGGTTTTGAGCTTGAGGTTAGTATTATTGAGAGTGACTACTATGTCAAATCCATTTGTGTTATGTTGGTCCTTGATAGAAATAGTTATAAAATGCTTTGAGGTCTAATTACTATGATCAAACATGTCTAAATCCTCAAGCATTGATTACAAGTGTAGTGAATAAAACCATGTGGAATTGCCGAACGGTTCCTGCTGCACTTTTAAGAATGCATTTCATGATTGCTTCACCAGGATGATAATTCTTCTTCTACTTGAAATGTGTAGATACCAAACTAGCTTATTGAAAACTGATGTAATATAGTTTTTTCATCCAAATGTTGCAAACTGTTTTACGAACAACTATCTTCTTATCATATTACTAAAGAAGTTGTAATGTTAGTTTGCTAGAATATATATGTTTGCTAATTAATTTTAAACTTTGTAGGGTTGTGATGGTTCGGTTTTGTTGAACACAACTGCGAATAACCAAGTAGGAAAAGAGGGACCTCCAAACATATTTTTACATGCATTTTATGTTATTGATAACACACGTATAGCGTAATGAATTAAAAGAAGGAAAAGGTTTAAGTGGTCAGCGTTTTACAATTGAGGGTAAAATGTGGTTCGGTATTGTTCTCCGATGTTATGCTTATGTGGCGAGATGATGTTCACAACTTTGGTGTTACTGCACCAATGCTATTAGAATCGGATATATAACTTTGTTATATGAGTCTAGTTATGATTATTTTTAGGAAATGAAGGTTTGTTGGTTTGTTTTGTTTTGTAGTCCGAAGAATCCGAGGCTATTGGGATTAAACGTTAATCGGGGGCTCGTGTGAAGTTGAGGTTAAGAAGGCCGAATCTGGTTGATTTTTATCCATTTGATGAAGTACTTGATACTATGTTGCATGAGCTGTGTCATAATGCTATTGGTCCGCATAATGTTGCTTTTACAAATTGTGGGATGATCTTAGAAAGGTATGTGTATCATACGCTGCAGTTGTATTTTGCTTTACACTAATTAGTCACAGTAGTCGGTTGTGGCAGTAGTTTTATGGTGTGTTAGTATAAGAGGCAGAAAATCGAGCTCACATTGAGCTTAAAATTCGATGTGCTCATTCATGGATGTTTACGTGTGAGTGTATTTTCTAACATCTTGATGTTTAGTGGAACGGGACCAATGGGGTGTCGTAACATAAGGTAAGTATCTCAAACTACATTACAGTTTAGTTATTAAGTGCTTATGGTTCAAAATTAACTATAATTCCCTCCATCTTAAGTATTTACACAATGATTTATAAGAAGAGCAACCAGCACTTTGATCTTCTATGTAGTTTAATTGAAGTTTTTTGTTAAATAGTATATTATAATTACGATATACGAGCAGGGTTTCAAATTGCAGGTTATTTTTGAAAAACTAAACTTTGATTTCCACAAATAATTAGTTACAGTGGTTCAAAGACGAAAATAACATAAACAAAGGTGATTCAAGGTCGGATTTGGGTTGAAAAGATATTGAGTTTGGACAGGCTCATACAGAGGCACAGGAAGGGCGCACATGATGTCGTCTCGATTTTACCGTGTTTAGCCCGGCCATTGGTATTGTCCGGCCGTTGGTAATGGTTTCGGCCGTTCGCTAGGTAAAATATATTCTAGAAATATTGTTCATAATAATATATCATCATACAATGTATGGTATCTGTTTATCAAATTTGTGGTCATCGCGGTACCTTAAATCTCATGTTGCAGTACATTCATGGGGAGGGAAAGGGTAGGTTCGGACCGAGTCCGTGCTAGACAATGACCACTTATGGACTATTGGGCACCAAAAGATAGTAGAATAAGGACCATTGGATTGAGTTCACAACAAAGGATGAGAGTTGAAGTTTAATGTGGTTAGGGATTCGAGAGGCTGCTCGGGTTGGGACAAAGGATATGGAAGCATGAGATATATGTCGATGGGAAACGAGTTGCTACAGGACTACAATCGGTATAAAGCTTCATAGGCTTGAAGATGGTGTTGTGACTGCGTAGTGTGAGGATTGGGTCATTGGTTCAAGAGGATTCCTTTGATATCTTACGTTGACTTCACTATGATCCTTTTTGGCGCCTAACGGTGAGATGAAGAACTAATGTTTTTTATCTATATGTGTATCCATTTAAACAGATTAAATTATTTTGACAACAAATTGTGATTGAATCTTTAATTTGTTCATCAAACTTTAGACATCATACGAAACTTTTAGTGAAGTCGTCCGTATTATTCGCAAAATATGAGAACTAAAGGTATAGTCGAACATGTTTGTAAAAATTGTCGATTTTCTTACAAGAAAGGACGAAAAGCATATAAATGAGTCCTTTATCGATGTCTGAAGTGAGCATGGTTCGATGGGTAGCTTACTTATAGGTAGCAGGCGTTGTACGACCCCCAAGCATCTATGCGGTATAATTTAGGTGCATTATTCACTTTATATATTTCAACAAAGCGATGCATGTGTTTAGTCATATAGTTAATAAGCTAATATGGGTTTCGGTTTCACTTGAACAATTTGGTACGCTGTATGTTTCTACCAATTGTGAGGATCAATCGCTCGCCTCATAAGTATCACATTGCAGGATATCATTTATGGTTATGACATCTTCCATTGGCCCCTTCACTTTTCATGTTAATTGTTATCGAGACTTGGTTTTGGAGGATTGTGTACACACACCAAGTGGGTTTCTATACATATATTTCATTTAGCATGACACGCCAATATTACGATTATAATAAATTGTAATTTTTTTGTTTATAAAATGATTTAAAAGGCTCTTTATGCCTTGGAATACATTAAGATTCCTTCGACCCATTTAATCCGCTGTTTCCTACTTTATTAAATTTTATAGCTTACCTTTTGTTTATAATACCAATTAAATTTGACAAATAATTTCAAAACTCTGCTTTTAATATGCATTTCCATTAAGTTGTTTTAATATGTATTTCAGTTAACAAAATAACAAACAAATAATTATAAGTCATGCCAGCCATATGGCAACCAGCACTTATGTATATATATATATATATATATATATATATATATATATATATATATATATATATATATATATATATATATATATATATATATATATATATATATATATATATATATATATATATATATATATATATATATATATATATATATATATATATATATATGTTGAAAGTATGAATGTATTAGCCAATGTGCTATATTCAAAGAAAAATTGTCATGGCGAAGCAAAGCGAAGAGTTGTGGAAATCCGAAGAAAAGAAAATAAAGCTATAATCATTTATAGGTTCGCGGATTGTTTGGTAGCTAGTAGCACGGGTATTAGACTTGATTTTATTTTTATTTTAACACCAATTTCATAAACATTCCCATGCCTTATCCATACCCTTAACCCGAAGCCGTAACATTATAACCAGAATAAAAGTCCTCTTTAGATGTTTTTTCTTGGTGCTCACGCCACGTCGGTGGAGTTTTGTTTCTTGTACAAGATTATAGTAATGATCTAATCATGACTGAGCAATGAGTGTGATTTATCTTGTTACTCCACTAAAAATGAGTGATTGAGTGAATTATATTTCGTTCCTTTTTCGTGAGGTATTTTGAAATGTTAATCATGAAAGAAAATCATTGGATATTGTCAGACATCTTGAAAGTTTCACTCTTAAAAGCATAATTGATGAATCTTCTCTCGTACTTGTACTTGGTTGATTTGCATCACATTTTTCATAATCATGATCTTGTACCAGTGGATGTTTTTTCCTAGATTTGCTTGAGGGCAAGCAAAGTTTAAGTGTGGGGGAATTTGATAACACTCAGATTGTACATGGTTTCAATAGCATTATGTGTGCTTTTGTATATGTTATTTGGTTATTATTGTACGATTTCAGTGCTTAATCGCATCAAAAGATGTTTGTCTAGTGTTTATAACCAAGTGCAGGGAAACGGAAGGAAAAGTGAAGGAATGTTCAACAATTAGAAGATTCCCGTTTCAGCTTAGCATGTCAAGCACAAATCAGTATCTCAAGTACCATTGAAGACCATAGTGATTGAAGAACCAAGTTCTACAAGTCAAAACGAAGTAAAGTTGATTTTCCGTAACTCAGGAAGACCAACCGGATTGGTTGCAATAGCAACCGGATCGGTTGGAAGTCGACCAAAAAGTGCCTAGACGCCCATCCAACCGTTCGGTCGCCACCCGCAACCGGAACGGTTGGAACCTTTGTAGAAGACCAACCGGATCGGTTGGTCATGTGACCGATCCGGTTGGAGAGCCTGTTTCTGCCAAATCTTCATCACTAAGTTTCCCCTTTGCATCCAAACGATTCTCGGTCCTTCCCTTGGTGTATTCTAGTCCCTTGCTAACTCCTTGGAGGCCAAGTTCAGCAATTAATACCCTAGGCCTTGGAACTAGTATAAATAGAGACCTCTTGTGAGCATATGAGACACACACTTCAATACAACTCTCTCTACTCATCAAACAAAGCTCTTAAGCTCTCAAATTCGTCCTTAGAAGTCCAGGAAAGTTTGGAGTTCTAGAAGTTCCACATTTGGAGGCCAAAACACCAAGAAGTCTACCCCAATACTTTGGGAATCATTACTTCACCATTTGTAATCTTATTCCAAGCATTGTAAGACTTTTAATCATGTTTTCTAATGTTCAAAGTTCTGAGTTTATGTTTATGTTTGCTATGAGTGGCTAGTTTCTTTATACACTTGCTTAAATGATGTTGATTATCATATGATTAGTTAGTGATTGTGTTAACATGTTTTAATTCAATTTCAAGTTGATTCTAAGATCCAATTGTGCTAAAGTTTCATAGTGACATTTGTTAATCAAGTTTGACTAGTTGATAGTAATCGTAGAGGTCGAAAGAACTTATTGTTATTCAACTAGTTATAATCATTTTGTCTATGGATGAATGTTTTTACCCATTATTCTTGATTAAACAAAGGAACTAAGGTGTGGTTGTAATAAAAACGCTTTTTGATTATCAAATTGGATTGATTGGAAACATCTGAAAGGTCGTAAGATTAATTGTTGAGAATCAATTGTAGCCTTTTGTCTATAATCGGTTACCTTTTGTATTGATCATTTCTTAAGCAATTTGATGAAACAAGTGGATGTTTTTGTGTTTAAGTTTGTGAAAGTAAACTTATGAAACTTGAATTGATCTTGAATTGATTGGTTAAACTTGATGCTTGTTTTATGAACTAAAATCTTGACGAAGGTTTAACTTGTAATAGCAATAGATTAGTTCACCAACTAAGTATCATAACCAACACGTTAAGAGGTTAACACAATCACACTAATCTAGGATATGAAACTAGTTTAAGCAAGTGTAGTTTTAATCATCAATTTCTTTATATCTATTTGCGTTGTTATATGTTTTGGATTGTCTTTGTTGATTTAAGCTTGTTAATCGATTCACTCAAATCCTCATGAACGATCCCGACTTACCTTTATAATCTTGCTATAACGGACGAGTGCACTTGCTCGTATGTGTTATTGGTAAAATTGGTAATTCGCCTTTTATAAATTTAAAACTTGTACACACGTAGCACATCAAAATGTTAAACCAAACTTTGAATCCGGAGATATCTAAATAAAGCCTCTTCTCACGGACTCGTAAATGAGTTGTTTCGGTCGCCATAAAAAGGATATCTCCCTAAATCATGTTAAATTAGGACCTTGATGTGGACCTCATTCTTGTGTGCAACGGTTTTCGAGGGAAGATGGAAAACTAATTAGCGTCTTAGCTTCATATCTTTATCGGAATAAAAATTATCGAAACGAGAAATTTGAAGAAATTCATTTCTCACAAAAATAAAATAAATAGAGGAAAAATAGGAAAATGGGAGCAAGAGGTAATTACAGAAGTAACTACCATGGGTAGTGTTAGCATCTAGAGTCATATTTAACAATGATTTCGATTTTACGCTTAGTTTGGGGACTTGTGAAAAATCAGTGACGATGTATTCTATCCATATGGTCACTTCGCGCTGAGTTGTGTTTCCTACTCCGTGATCCTAAAATGTCGTTTGAAAAATGTTGGAGTTATTGATCGACATGAAAGTTCAACAAACTGTCACTCATAATTAGAATGTGCTTAATCGTAATATCTATATGTGAATTTAAAAGGTAAACGGGGCGTTTTTAGAATTAAGGGTTTCTTAATCTCTTTTGAGGAATCTTGGCTACTTTTCATAGGTTTAGTAGAAAGGGATTGAAATCCTTAGTTTTAGAAGCGTGAGTTGATTGCATTGCATGGGGACACGACAATCGTCTAGTCGGGGGTATTTTGGTATGTGCTAAAACACATACTATTTCTTTACCAAAATAGACCCAAAATAACCAGAAAATAGCCGTTTATGCCTAATATTTGTTGGTTTCTTGAGTTTATGCATGTGCCGGTATGGATATGACAAAACAGAAAAGAAAGCCAAACCAAGAAAACCGAGAGAGAGAGAAGAAAGCAAAAGCCGATCTTGGGATGCTATTTCAGGACTTTGATGCTCAAAAGATCATATTACGATTTCGGGACATGTTTTGGGAATTTTCACATCATTACCTTCACTTTCCCGTATTTTCACTTCTCACCTTTCACTATCCCAAATTTTCACATTACACCCTTAACTTTCACAAATTACCAAATTTTCACCATTTTACCCCTCATTTATCCAACTTACCAATTTTACCTATTTCGCCTCATTTAACCAAATTACCAAAATTCACCCCACCTATCCATAATTTACACCATGGATCCTTATAAATTGAAAAATATCATATATGGTCCTTGTGCTAAATTTGGATACAAAGTACAAATCAAAAATAAACCAAAACACTTATCCAACCTAAGCCCATAATACCCAAGCCCATTCCTAAAACTATACCCATTTTTACTAAACCCCACGGTCAAACTATACCCATAACCCGGTCAACCCTTAATAACCCACCCAGTCAAAATAAAATAAAAAATACCTCCTGATTCCCATCGCGCCTAAACCTATAACCACTTTTACTATTTAACCATCTTCCCCTAAAATTTATACCATAGTTACCCGTACTTAAAACAGTTTCTAGAACCCTCTGACAACGTGTCTGAGGGTGTGACTCATAGGATTGCCAAGCTGGCAGATGGAGGGTTTCTAATTGGTGCAAACACATCACAATAGTGATCCAAAGGTGTAGATTGAATGTGGTGATGTGGAGATATGATCAAGGGTAGAGAGAGTATCCGAAGCATCCCAAGCCTTGAGTTCTACTATAAAATACCCCGCTCATCACAATAGATAGTTTGTCCAATTTCATGTTTTAGAAATTGTTACCACTTTATTTACATGTCATTTAAATTGCTTTTGTAGTGTAATTTGTAATTTCATTTTGAATTGTAAGCTTACTTTTATTAATGCAATTTCTGATTTTAAAATTAAATTCTCCTTGTCACTTTAAATTGGGATCAATCTTTATCTGAGTTTTTAAGTTTAATTACTGTTAAAGAGAGCTCACATAAGCTTGATTTCTGGATAAATTTGTTAAATAGATTCAGTTTATGGTCTGGTTGTTCATTGTAACCCATTTTAAATCAGAATCCTTCAAGTTCCTAAAGTTTAGTGCATTTTTAATCATTTAAAGGGGTGTTTGGTTTATTGTGTTTTTCAAGTTTAGAATCTGATTTAGGAATTGTTTGTGGCTGTGATAGTTTACATTAGATCCCTTTAGGTGAGTTTAATCAAAATTTGCACTAGAATTTAAGTAAAACTCAGAATCTCCTTTGAATGTTCATTACAGTTAGTTTACATATGATTTAGGCTGCATTATTGTAGTGTTGGGTTTAGAAGTTGTTAGTTTAGCTTAACTGAGTCTTAGAATAGCTTAATATTACATTTTCAGTCATTAGATTAGGATCAAATTTCATTTTAGTCAAAGTTTGTTTAAAATCAGAAAAAGTCAAAAACATTCAAATAGTGTTCAATTTTGTTTTGTTTTTGATTTTTAATTTCCTAAATTTTTATCAAATCATTCTGAGATTTTGGGCTTTAAATATTTGTTTGCTTTTCATTTCATATGTTATTTTGTTATAATTTTTTAGATTTTTTTAGTAGCTTTTGAGAAGCTTGAAGATGATAGTTCAGCATTGAATCTGCCCTGTTTTACTGCACTAAATCAGTCCAGGTAAGTGTTTGGAGGCTAGGTTTTTTGCTTATCAGTTTAGAGTTTTGGTTTGATTTTTGATTTGTTAGGTAGTTGTTAGTATAGATTTTATCTGAATTGATTCTTTTAGTTGATTAGAACTTATCTTTATAGCCTAATCTGCTCTGCAAGTAGCTCCATCAGTTAGTTTATGCCCTGTACCACAGAGAAATAGGCCAGGCTCCTTATGTTTTAGATTTTTAATTTCATCATCTTAGGTCCATTTTAGCTGCAATTTTGGACATTAGGTCTTTGGTTGGTTTTCTTTCACTAGCTTATTTTAGTTTATTTTTAGGAATTTCCTAGACTAGTTGTATTTAAGCTCAAAGTAACCCTTCGAGCTGTTTGGCATAAGCTTTTAGAAACTGTTATAGTCTTTGAAATGATTTAAGGTTGTGCTTATTTGATTAATTTGAGTTGCAATAGGTTTATTTTAGTTAGAGTAAACTTAAGTTAGCCTGTGATAGCTTGTGGTTGCTTGTAGTAGCTTGTAGCTTATTTTTCCAAAGTGCTTATTACATCAGTTCATGCCCATTTGCTTACTCTCCCATAATTAGTTGTTTCTGTTATTTTTACTAGCTTCTCAGTATTATTTTAGACTTTTCTGAAAATTTTCATATTTTTCCCTGCTAATTTGCTATTTTTCTGCATTTAATTTCATTTTCTAGCCTTTTTAATTAGCTTTTAATCCAAATAATTCAGAAAATGTTCAGAAAAATTTAAAAATAATTTTCTTAGTTTTAGAAAAATTAAAATTTCATAAAAAGTATTATTTCCAGAATTTTATAGCTTAAAAGTATTTTCTAGCATTTTAATTAGTTTTAAATAGTTTTAAATTCATAATAAATAGAGAAAAAGTCGGAAAAATGTGATTCCACTTTTGAAAATTCTTTTAGTTAATTAAGTTTTTGAAAAATAATTTTGTAATTTTCTTGCATGTTTTCATAATTTTTAGCATTTTAGTCTATTTTAAATGTTCAAAATTAGTTTTAATTCAAAATAAATCAAGAAAATCATAAAATTTGTTTTAACTTTCAAATAATTTTAAATCACATCCTTAGCTGTAGAAAATAGTAGTTCATTTTAGAGGTTAAAATTAGAGTAGTTGCATTTTATTCACGTTTTATTAATTACGTTAATCGCGTTTTAGTTTATAACTAGCATAATTAGTCGTAATTACTTGTTTTAATCATATATTTAGTTTTTTTAATTTCTTTTTATTACTTTCCCTTGCACCGTAGTTTAGAAAACCCAAAAATTCCCTTTTTCCCCATTCGAATCCCGAATCACGCGACGTGAGTCGTTTAACTCCATTCATCCCTCGTTGGGAGAACGACCCAGGAAATACATTCCTTTGTATTTCTTCGGAAAATATCTGTACGAAAATGAAATATCAATTACCCTTTTTTATTCAGATTAAACATGCTTCCAAAGGACCTTATACGACATTAAAGATCACACAAGAACGCTATTCGACCATAAAAGTTAACGCGACACATCGGTTTTTAATTCACATTACACGTTCGTGTTCCGTCATTATTTCTTATGTTTATATCCAGATTCTTAGTCGACATATATGACATCTATATTCGATATTTTACGTGACCTTTATTCATGATTCCATGCGATATATGCTATTATTTTATGAGAGACCTAGTCGAAAACATGCATATGATTTGGAGACCAAATCACACGATTATCAAACGTGAAGAGGAAAGAAAGATTGAGATGAGATCGTGTTACATTACCCTTGTTACGTGTCGAAGCAGGAAGACGACAAGGAACCAAGACGCTGCCAAAACCAAACTAATCAATACTTCATCCTAGTGTGCCACGACCACCGCCACTCTCCTAAATCAGAAACCTATGACCAACAGCAGAAGCCCACGATAGCAAGAAGAACCCATCGCCCACCAACACCAAAACAGCCTCCCGAGCACTTTGTTGTTGGTTTAATACGAATGGGAGGGGAGGGATTTTTGTTTTCTTGCAGTCGCTTTTGTTTTTATGATTTAGGGTTTCTTTGTGCATTTATTTTGAGATGGTAAATGTGAGTTGATAATAAGAATAAAGTGAGGTAAATGGGGATGAAATTGCCGAACATATGGGGAGTAATGAGGAGGGATATTCGGCCAACTTAGGGGGAAATTAATGACCAAATCAAGACTAATTCTAACTTTCCAAAATAAAATGTGTAAGTTACAAAAATAATTGAGAATGGAATATATGGGGTTTACTTTGGCCGATTATCAGGGAATTCAAAACAGGAAATATGGCCTTCCAAAATTACAATTTTAATGGCTTGAATTTAAATGTAATGTCTCCATAATTATATACGCGTTTTGACCCATGCATTTTAACGTATGATATGTATTCTAGATGTAAATGTAACGGTTTCATTTATCTTGTACAAATTTCATATTTATAGGTTAGGTTAGGAGTGCTTTTAATAAGCTTAGAGTATTTTCGTTTTATAAATATTAGACTTGAGGGGCAAAATGGTCTTTTCACATTTTAGATTTTGAGGGTTTTACACTTGTCCCGGTCGGATGGTACACAACTTATTATTTAAGGACCTTTTCAAGTCGTAGCTTATCGCCTTTACTTGCTTTTTAACTGTTTATTTCAAAAGCAAGAGTATAATTTTTATTTTTCTTAAACTCGGTTTAGTTTGTAGTATTTTCTGTATTTTTGTAGATTTCTAAAATATTTTAGTATTTTTATAATTTAATTAGTATAATGTAGTATTTAATTCATAATAAATAATTTAAAAGTCGAAAAATACCGGCTTTTTCCTAATTATTTTAGTCATTTAGAATATAGAAAATTGGTTTTGCACCCATAGGCCTTAAATTGCAATAATTTCAGTTTAGAGCTCGGTGTGTTCTCGGTTTCGCCTTTTTAGTTTTAATGCCTTAGGACGAAGTTTAGCATCGTTTATCGCTTCTAACGCTTAGTAGTTGTTAATTTAGTCATTTACTTCGCTTACGTGCTTTATTTTCATTCTCGTTTTTTAATTTGTAGAATAATGTAACCAAAACGTAAATTCCCGATCCATTCAAGCACTTTAATAACAAACCTCAAACATAAACGTCAATTCACACCTCGCTGGGAAACGACCCAGGTAATCACTTGCCCGGTATCACTTATCGAGTATTTGCGGGTTTTTCGTGTCGATCTTTTTCCTAAAGGGTCGATTCGTAATTCTCTCGGATCTTCGTAATTTGATATTTTCTTATATATACTATTTGAAACAGATCAAAAGTAAAAGAAATGATAGATCGCTAATGCTTATTGTTGGGAGTGATTTCTCCTTGGAGATGGTTCCATATGCTCCTCAAGACCTACCTTTAGTCCCCTACTCACGTTCTCGCTTTGTGTGTGGAGTGAATGATGTGAAATGAGAATTTAGGGTTGGTATTTATAGGCCGAGATCTAGTTACTGGCGTAACTTAAGTTGAGAGTTACGCCATAACCTATATAAACCGTAATAATGCTCTAGATATAGATGGTTACGACGTAACACATGGAATGAGTTACACCGTATCTTCAATATACGTTACAAAATCA
This sequence comes from Chrysanthemum lavandulifolium, assembly GCA_022545495.1. Classification (NCBI taxonomy): domain Eukaryota; kingdom Viridiplantae; phylum Streptophyta; class Magnoliopsida; order Asterales; family Asteraceae; genus Chrysanthemum; species Chrysanthemum lavandulifolium. The sequence continues at coordinate 210,429,112 of CM040246.1, forward strand.
TGATTACGCCGTAAATGTTGAAAGAGTTACGACGTAGCTTGCCCGCGTGAACATCATTTGACCTAATTAGTTACTGCCGTAATCCTAAGATGGAGTTACGCCGTAATCTGCCGCTGAGTTAGTCTTCTGAGTCACGCCTTTGTTACGGTGTAATGTGAGAGAGGAGTTACGCCGTAATTACGTCACAATGGGCATACTATCATATATCTTCAATAAACTCTCCAAATGCGCGTCTCTTTAGCTCCAATGCTCGTAATTTACCTAAAAGTAAAATATAGAGGAAAACAAGCGTAAATCTATATAAATGATATAAAATACGAGCATTATCGGGGGAAATTGACACTTAATATTCAGGACTATTTGATGTTATCAGTGGGTCTCCTAGTTAATTCTTTATGGCTTACGCATGGTGGCTACTTAGTTTCAAATGGACTACAGCCATGGAGTAATACTTTTAGTATACTCCATCGGCTCACCTGGATTGTTGTTAGCTTTCTTGAGGGCATCCAATTCATGGTAACGGTAGGTTGGAAAATTCTTAAAAAGAATTACCTGATACTTTAAGACATAAAACCTGTTAAGGAGATTCCTTATATGAATAGAGTCCTGATGACGTAGGTCTATACTTGGATTTATCCAAAGTGTTGATATATATATGTCCTTAAACGGGTTAGGAGGTTAAATCTAACCACCTGAGATGAATGGAATCAAGACATTCATCAGTAAAACAATCATAGTGGAACAATTCTCTAATAATGTCCACGATGATCGATTGGCCTGACACTACTTATATCTACCTTCTTCTATGACAAGTACCGATGAATGTAGTCATTGCTGATGCTCCACCACAATAAGCATATCAACATCTTCAACATTACATACTCTTACTCACGTGATTCAAGTTAAATACAAAGATATGAAAGACAAGGAACTACATCAAGTACAAGTATATCCAATATTAAGTCAAGATGAAGTTAAAAGAAGAGATGATAAAAGATATATGAGTAATATCAAAGTCTAAAGACCAAGTGGTATGAGTATGTTGGATAGGACGTAATCATAAAAATTTAAAGATGTTGATCGAAGGCAAAATAGAAAATGAGATTACATGAAAGATCACAAAGCATGAATAGAACGACTAAGAAAACAAGTCCACTACAACACACAAGGTTCAAGCTTAAATATCAAAGAATCAAGATATGAAGATAGGACTCATGTTAAATGACCACCCTTTAGGGGGAGATTGTTAGCATGAAATGTGTTGGTCATTAAACACGTATATGAGCCTTGTAATAGTTTATGATAGTATAGTAGACTAGTTAAGTTAAACGGGCTTGAAGTTAATCTAATTTTGTATAAGTTAAGGTCTAGTCCATTACCAAAGCCTAAGCCCGACCAAATAAAAAATAACTAGTTTGTATCCTTATGCATATACACATGACTAGAAGAGTGTGTGTGTGTGTGTATGTGTGTGTGTGTGTGTGTCATTCCTTCTCTATCCTAATCTTTCCGTTCATTTCCTACATCTCTCTACACCTCTCTCTCTCTCTCTCAAGAAACTAACTAGGATCATAATATGTGTAAATGATCTCATAAGGTGGGTGCCTTACACCACTACATTTTCATTTCCTCATGACTCTCATTTCATTTCATAACCCATTTCTCATTTCTACTTGTCTGTTCTGTTTCGTGTGATCCTCGACATTCTTATGATGGCCAATAGTTTTGCACACAATCCTTTCAGCTTAATTTATCTATCAAATTAACATGTATCAGAAACAATTGGAATAAGAATATTTCTCAAATCATTAAATCATTAAGAGTTAATGATCTTTTGTTTAGTTTTATCAATGGACGGATAAGTTATTTTTAGGAGGCATAAAGAATATTGTTGTTAGACTACCGCCTTTCGATGTATAATTATTGGAAGTTATAACATGCCCAAGTGGGAGTTTGTAGGATTATGCATGCTACAACGAAATTAAATACTAACATTAATATATGATACCGTGGGTCACACACAATAGCTCGATTATGGCTTTATATGTTATTTTAAATATACAAATGGTCTAACTATACGAAAACACATTGGTCTTAATTAATTGCACTAAATTAAGTAGGATTGGTCTTGGACCAAAGTCAAAAGTGACGAACCCCTTTTGGGCCATGGGTTTGGGCCACCCTAAGAGGGGCCAGATGGGATTGGTTCAATATCTTATTTAACAAGATAAAGATATTGTTGTATGAGATAATATCAAATATTTTAAATAAAGTAATTATCTCTTTTATTTTAATGATTATCATGATTTCAAATATAGTAATCTTGTCTTACTATCTTATAATGGAGGAAGATATTTTCCTCCATTAAATGCACTAAGACAACCAAAAGTTGAAAATTAATTAATACAAATGTCCATGCAATGTTTACAATTTATTTATGCATAATTAATTTACATCTTAAAACACTCATTTAATGATAAATACAAGTATTAAAATACATAATAAAAGTCATGTAAGTTGCTAATTAGTGACACTTTAAAACCCTCTTTCAATACAAAAATAAAATTCAAATAACACATTGTATAAACAAACCAAGCTACTAAATACAAAAGATGACAAACAAAACAAATAAACTAAGCAAAATTTTACCAAACTTTTGCCATTACTTATAGTCCCTAAATGAACAAACTAATTAGAAAAGGTATTGCCAAAAATGTAGAAACAAAATAAATTATTAGCGAAAAAATTAAATTACGGGTACCTACTACACGATCATCGCGAGGACTCGTAGTTATCATTTAAAGAACCTATAAATATAAAGGATAAATTAGGGTTCATAAGTAATTAAGAATTCCACACAACCCTAACCTCCCCTCCTTGTGTTCGCTCACTAAACCAACCCAAACACCAAGCACGCTTGTGTATTTGTGTAACAACCAGAGATATTACGTTAACTTTTACCATTAAACTTAACGTTATCCCGCAGATAACATTAAGGTTATCCCCGCAAAACATGAACCACCTTTAAACATTTTACAATCACACTAGACTAATGTTTAGTCTATTCAATATTATTTAAATA